>QANY01005768.1:2155787-2272846 GCA_003255025.1 Datisca glomerata | reverse complement strand
GGCTCAAAACACATTTTGGTCCAACTGATGTTGTTTTTTCTATTCTTATCATATTTAATCTTGACATTGTACGACTCCACTATAGGTTCGATGCCGAATCAACTCTCGATTCATGTGTGCTACATTTTCTGTTGGTGCAAATAAACACTTTTATTTCACGGTCCACATAATATTTTAACATATTATTCATCGTAAATATCAGTAACAAGAGCGAGCTGTAAAATTACCATTTTACCCATCTTATTATTATTTCCTTAACTCTTTTATTAACTGTGAATAAGAAATACATATAGTGAACTATCTTGTACAATTCCCATGTCTTATTTAATGGTATATTTCATCGCGTACCTGGCCAGATTAATTTATTTATATACTCATCAATAAAGCATAAGATGATATTGTTGCATTTTACAATTTAACCATGAATTTTCATATATGTGAATATCACAACTTCAATATAGTTGAATCACCATCCCAACAACAAGTTATTTTCGACACTTCGAAATCACTCCATTGGCATATCAAAGATCGTAACTAACTAGGTCAAGTTTCGTATTCACCTCAGGATTAATGTAATTACAAAAATACCCTTAAGGTGTAACAATTAGATTTTGAGCTAGATAAACGACTTTACTCCAAACTAATTTATTACAGGTCTATCTAATATGGTCCATAACATGTCTAGGTCAACCGATAGAGTCTCTACTCCCATTTCCCAAGACCGACATCCTTTGGTTCAACCTAATAATCATAATCAAACTGTTAGGTTGAACCAAATGAATATTATTTTTATCTGAACAACCCACAAGAGGCCAAATAATTTTTTTTTTATTTTCTTCCATTTGGTAGTATGACCCGATCTTAGATGTTCATATATGATTAGACGACCCTAAGAAATTAAGAGACAATTAGGGATTTAGGTTGTTTTAAGTTATAATTTTGTATTATGTCATATTGATTTATGGTTTGCACATATGACAAATTCATTATTTTATGTTGTTAGTTAGTTATGCTTTTAAATGGTCTTTTACGTTATTAACCTTTGTAAAACTAACTTTTGTTTTTTAGGTTTTAACGTTTTTTTAGTTTTTAACTGCAGGAAATTGCCTTCTTCCTTGTCTCTGGTGAGTTTTTCATCAAAATTATAGTGAAATTCTGGTGATTTGTTCCACGAAATCTTCATTCATTATTCATTAATTCGATCTCCTATCAATACATTGACATATTTCTAAGAGATATTACACTACAATTCATTGATTTCGGGTCTGTAATTTTTGTATTTTACTTCATCTATTTCGGGTCTATAATTTTTCTTTCTTTTTTCTGGAATTGTTATTATTTTTTTATTGGTTTTATTCTAAGTGATTAGGAAATTAAGATTCTAGCGCTGTTATTCTTTTTTTTATTGTTGAATTTTTTTATTGCTGAATTTTGTTTATCCAAATTTTTCTTTCGTAATTTTGATTTTTGATTAATGGAATCGTGTTTGCATTTTTATTGTTGAATCGTTAATTTTGTTACGTAATATATATCTATATATTGTTTATTCATTTGTCTGGAATATTCATTTGTTTGGAATATTTTGAATATACTATATAAACATATATTCAATGGTATATAATTTCATACTATGTTGTATATGATATCATTTGTTATACGGTAAATTGTCATATATCATATAGTATATATTTATTTATTGTTTTATGCAGATTTTAGTATAAAACAATCGAATAAGATGAATTTATACTCATGTAGTGGAAGCCTCGATGAAACCCTAAGAATACCAAAAGATGTTAAATCACGCACGATTTTCAGTAATCGATCTTCCAAAACCTGTTGAATCCTAAGATTACTAGGATTTAGGCAACAACTTCATTGATTCGCAAGAATACCAAAAATTGGAAATAAAGGAGAACTATTTTTCTCATTAATGTCTAAGCTGTCTAAAACAACCGAATAAGATAAATTTATACCACTCTAAAAACCCCTAAAAATTAAAAGAGATGAAAATTATAAAAAAACCCAAAATTACAACCGAAACAACTTCCGGGCCTCCAAAAGTGCTTAAAATAGTATTTTTGGACTCGAAACTTCCAGGCCTTCGATTTGATATCTTACGGGCCACGTGATTTCACTCGAGTCAAAAGTTACGCCCTCCAGAAGTTGACTTAAACGTGCGACGATCCATTTGTTTCAAAATTCTAAAGCTGCACCGTCCGCATCGTATACCTTATGGTATATATATATATGTATTGTGTTACTTTCATATTGTGGTATTGTTGAGTCGTGTTCATCAGATTACGTCATCTTCCTTTTACAGTAAATAGTCTTAAACTATGTTATTTACTTATTTGTTGTTATTCTTTTTTTACTTCGGATGGTGAATATTCCAATTTTTATTTTTTATGATGGAAGTGGGAAAGAAATTACATTGACTACAAGATTAAGCCATTAATGGTTGATAATGATAGGAATTGGATATTGCCCATAGTATATTATCTTTTACATATCTACATATACACAGTTAGAAATTGGATTAATGCCTATTGTATATGTCTATCCACTCACATGTTAAACACTAATTACAACAAAAGATGAGAGAAGGCACCTAAAACAACCAATACAGATTTGTTATACATTTACCGTATATGGTAGAGATTCAAAAACAGATACAAAGACAAACTAAGATGGTTATACACTGATTCTTCAAGAGCTAGATAAAAAATTGAAGCAATTCGAAGTAACTCCAAATAGTTTTCTCTGTTTTAAAATGGGGGAAATGATTTATGCAACTCCTAATCGCAAAAACTGTGTTCGACGATAATGCCGGTAGAACTCTAGACAAATTGCAGAACCCTAGATAGTTAGTCAAATTGGAATTGCTATTTACATCCAAAAATAAAATAACCAATGGAAGTAATGCAATTAGAAAACCTAAACAGCTACAAGAAAAACTAGAACTATCAACAAAATCATACTCGTAACAAAATCAGTATATAACTAATCGTAATCTTGTTTGACGGATACGAATTCAGACTCGAACGAAAAACAAAAAGCCGTGTAACAGTCTTGAACAGAAACAATCTCGAATGAAAAATGAACGAACATAAAAATATTCAGAATATGAACGAAAATACAGATTCAAATAAAAATTCAGAATATGAACGAATCAGTCTCTGTGTTATCCAAATCGTCGCTGCTGCAATATTCTATTTGGTTTTTGTCGATTTTTTAGGGTTTAAGAATGAGCTTTGGGTGAAAATTCCGAATATGAACCAAATGCCAAGCATTTGGTTGTATTAATAATGAGGGCATAAATATCTTTTCATTTTTCATTATATTGTGTAGGTTTCAAATATAATAGCCTTATAATTTTTGGTCATTGGTGCAAAACAATATTTTTTTTAACATTTTTTCCTTTATTTTCATATACTGGCTTATTTTTCTAAAAAAAGCCAAAAATTAAACCGTCAGTTGCTAAGGTTTTTAACGACAACAACACTGACCACTCTCTCAAATACTTGAAATAATTTCAAATAAAAAAGACATTAAGCCAAGCAAACAACTAATTTGCAAGTGGGTAATTTTATCGTTCAATTTTCCGAAACTATGGTTTAATGTGAAATTGTCATAATATGGTGCTATCTTTGTTTTTCAGTTTCATTATGGGATCCTTCTATGATACTAGTCATGGTCTGATACGATAGAATTTTCAGATTCATCGTGGGTATGTAAGCTTATATTAGGTATAATCTTTGCTCCACGTGGATTCTGAGAATTTGCATAATTAAGAATATTTCATGTGATTAACAGATTTTTTTACAGCAATGTGATTAACATAAGAAGCAGAATCATAAACAGCTAATTAAGCTAATAAACAATGACTAATGAAGTAATTATGTTTGTTTCTTCACCCTTACCAAATGTCCTTTTCGAGTGCCAAACAACACCTGTGTATAAATTATAATAAATTCCTTCACAATATATTTATAATTTTTTTTGTCAAAGAATATATTTATAAAATTAGATACACAAATAATTGCTCTCTTTCTCTCTTGATAATGTGGAGCATTGATAGTTGTCATAGATGGATTTTTTCTTTGTTTGTGTGTTTTAGTAGGGCACACCAAACCTATTAATTTAAATTTTCACATTTATGTTAATAATTTGTCATTATGATTGGTAGCAACAGACCATTTAATTATTATTTACGTTAGATTTTTCGTCACTAAAACGCTAAAAAGTGCACACGGTTCGTTAACAGTTTGCATAGCTGACAAATACGTGCATTAGTTATAATAAGTGACAACTAAAATTATGACATGTCACCAGTTAAAAATTGACATGTCAGCAATTTATCTATATCTCTCTCAAGAAGGAAATTCTACAGCAACTCTCAATCGGAGGTGTGCTTGCCGTTCATCAAACTAGGTAGCATCGAGTTTCCTAGATTGTGCACTGGGTTGCTTTTAATTTGGCGATTGGATGGTGCATCTTTGTTGGTGACATTTGGTAAAAAATGAAGGAAATAGGTGTCGTGTCATAATTATAGTTGTCACTTATTGTAACTAATATATGTAATTGCTAGCGATGCAAGACGTTAACGGGTCATGTGCGTCTGTTAACGAAATAGTGATAAAAAATTTAACGTTTAATGATAAGTAAATTGTAGGATTTCGTTTACTATTTTTTAAGGTGAAATATTAAATTTAAAATTTACCACAAACTGCAGGGAAAATTGTATTTTACCCCTGTGATTATGGTAAATAAAAAGTATGGTTGTTTTGTTTCGAGATACACCTCCATAAGGACTTAGCATAACACATGACGTTGGTTATTCTTTTAAACTTTTTTATTCTAATTTTGTACGTTGAGTAAGCTGACATTGACCAATAAATAAACGCAATGACGCAAACAATCATCCGAGCAAAATAATTTATCCATGTAATGGCATCGTGGCCGTGAGGAACAACTTTAATTTATTATTTGTGAAGTAGATTTTTTATTTATTTTATTACATTAAAAAATTGGGTTAATAAACAAAAATGAAGGATCATCAAAACAACACTTCTTTCAATAAAAGCTTGAGATGTGCTGATATAAAAATTAACGAAACTTCATTGAAATAAGTGGAGCAAAAACTTGAAGAAGTGTCATAAGGTGCATGTGAGTATTGGCAGAATCATAAATATACTAGTATATAAGATATGGAGGGAATCCGATGGCACAATAATGAAGAGCGGAAAGGGTCCAAAGATATCAGAGGAGTTCTTCTGGAATAGCATCTTTAATAAGGAGAACTGTGATATAAGAGATAGCCATATCAAAATGGTATGGATAAAGATGAATTTGAGTTTTTACGAGTAAAAGATGAAGCCAATAAAATAGAGTTTTGTGGCAAGATTGTTGATAGTAGTGGGACCATCAGGTTTAGGTCCTGGAGGGAAAATGGTAACATGCATGTTAAAAGGCATGGTGGGACTAGAATCGAGAGTATCAGAAAGAGTAAGAATAAAGAGTGGTTGAGGAGAAAGGAATGGCTGTAAGAGAGGAAATGTCTTTATGAGGTCGAGAGAGATAATCGGCAATGGTATTCTGATATCCTTTGAGGTGATGAAATATGAATTTATGGCGTGAGAACCAGTCTTTCCATCTGAGAAGCTGTTTGTCACGAAGAATTTTCCTTTTGAATTAAGCATCTTTGAAAATGATGTGTTATCCATCTCGACAGTAAATTCATACGGGCTGAGATAAAAACTGAACTTTTCAATTCCCTTTTTGACCGCTAGGATCTCTTTATAGGTCGCATGATAATGTTTCTCAGAATCTTTAAATTATCCACTAGCATGTCAATAATAAAAACGTTTGCCCTTATCTTCTTCAATGAGAATGGCCCCCCAGTGTTCATCACTGGCATCTGTCTGTAGGATACGCATTCTCGTGTCAGAATCTTTAATGGATAAGGATGTTGAGCAAGTTCCTTAAGGGCGTGGAGCGCCTTAGTCTGTGCGGGGTCCCAAGGTGGAGGAGTCTTTTTGAGAAGTTTGGACATGTGGCTTGTGTAAGTGGCTACATGAGGGATGAAATCTCTGAGATAATTAATAATGCCCAGAAACTGTTGGATTTTTTTGACCGTTAGCTCAGTATCGGGGAATTTAAGTAATTCTACGGCAATATGGGGACCTGGTTGGAATCTGCCATCTTCAAAGATCATGCCCAGAAATTCAATACGGGTAGTACCAATTTCGGCCTTCTTGGCGGAGAGCATAATCCCATAATGTTTGATGAGATCAATAAATTGAGCTAACAGGAGTTGATATGAAGGTGAATCTTATGAGAAGAGAAGAATATCATCAATGTAAACCAGAGCACTGTGCAAAATAGGCTCAAACATTTGTGTCATGGCCTTTTGAAAGAGCGAGGGGAAGACTTTAAGCCCAAAAGGCATGACACTCCATTGGTACTATGCATTCGATATACAGAAAGCAGTCTTATAACGGTCCTCTGGGTGAATGCCTAATTGCCAAAACCCAGCTTTAAGGTCAAACTTGGAGAATGACCCGCTTTAGATGGATGGACAGAGTACTGGACTTGGGAAGAGGAAACTTATCATCTTGGAGAAAGAGGTTGAGAGGCTTATAGTCGATCACAAGTCTCTTTTTCTCATGTTTGAGTTCAGATCTTTTTTCAAGATAAAAAGTCTGACACGCCCAATCAGATTTCGTGGGCTCAATGAGAGCTTGCCGAAGAAGAGCTGTACATTCTTCATGTGCCAACGCAATATCATTTAGATTCATGCCTGGATGAGTGGTCTTAGTGGGATTGAGGTCTTCATTTCGTTTGAAAGGAAGTCGAATAAAGAATGCTGATTTTTTTAGAGGGGAAAAGCATGGGAAAAATGGTCATGACTATCAGCACAGTAGGGAAGAATCTGGTCACGAAGATGGGCATAAGCAGGAGGAACTTGTTGAAGTTCTTGGAGACTGCCAACAGGGGTATAAGCACGGAAAAAGCCTTTGTACTGGATTCCAATGGATAAAATCTGGAGTTTCTTTGTGCGGGAGAAAACATCAAAACCAATTAAAATATCTTTTCCGGGAAGATCACTGCCTAATACCTTAATCCAGAGAATGCAGTTTGGGAAAATTTAAGACCAATACGTTTCTCTATAATCCACTCAATTTTGAATAAACTTCCTTTGGCAGTAGAGAAGTATTGGTTATAAAGAACCCAATCTTCTGGAGGTGGGAGGCAAAGTTTCATGACTGTTCTGCAAGAGCCAGTATCTGAAAATCCAATGGCAGGAATAACTTTGGAAATTTTGTCAGTAAGAAGCTTGATTTCAATATGGGGTTTGGTGGAAACGGCTTTTTCTTTCGGAGGAGGGTCATGTAAGACCCCAAGAGAACCCAAGAAAATGATTGGAGTAGCTTTAGATGATGTGTCAGAAGCAGAGTCAGAGTAGGTTTCAAACTCAGAGGAGCAGCTGGCCTCGTCTGCGGAGTATGGTAATACATATTGAGTTTCCTCATTGCGGCTAGCCTGTTCTTTCACATCAGATTCAATGTCTTCATCATCTTGGATGAGGAGGACTGTCTGTAGATGTTGGAGCATTTGAATATCTCTTTTGGTTTTATGAGGACAGCTTTTTATAAAATGCCATTTCTGGCCACAAATATAGCATTTATCAGACTTACGGGAGGAAGGATGTCGTTTCTTAAAATACCGAAGAAAAGGCTTGGTGCTAGAGTGACGCCGGGATGGAAAACGGTGGGTCTTTTTCTGTTTTCGTTCCTTGGAACACGAACAATCCTTTTGGGCATTTCATTTAATCTTGAGATAGGGCTTGGTGCATGCTGATTGGAGTTTTGATTCCCCTTTGAGCATTCCTTTAAAAAACTTTTGTTGTTCACTTTGTTTATCAAGGGTGGCCAATGCAAGTTGATAGATTTCGCCGAGAGAAATTTCAGTCATATCACGGTGAAGGGCATTAATGGTCCTGTGAAGTTCAGGTTACAATTCTTCCGAGAGAAAGGCAATGAACTTATGTCTAAGGTTGACATCGTTAGCTCCATTCCGCATGTAGTACTTATCGGACATACGTTGAAAATGTTTTTATAGATCACGACGTTCCAAAGAACAACATTTCATTTAAAAAAAGTCTTGGCACACAGCATTTTCTGATTGCCAATTAAGCACTTCTTCAGCTGCAAGGAAAGACCTAGGTTCTCCTGTAGGAGTGACCTTAATAGGGATGGAGGAAGGCCTGGTAGATACTTTCGTAGCAGGATTGGTTTATCTGGTCAAAGGTGGAAAATCCTGATCATTGGATTCCGTCATGGCAAGGCAGGGAATAGGACTAGAGACAGAGTGGACTGGAAGAACCAGTTTTGGTGCATGGTTGGAAGAAGGTCTGTATGGCCAGTTTTTTTTTAGAAACTCATATAAAGAAAGTTGCTGAGAAGGAACTGAGGGCTGTGGAAGCATTTTAACCATCACTCCTGCTTGCACGCCCTCACGAAACTGTCCTCCCACAGCTTGGATAAATCATACAGAGCCCTCACTGCAGCCCACTGATTTATCCAAGCTGTGGGAAGACATTTCCTCTCTTACAGCCATTCCTTCTCCTCAGCCAATCTTTATTCTTACTCTCTCTGATACTCTCGATTCCAGTCCCACTATGCCTTTCAACATGCCTGCTACCATTTTCCCTCCAGGACCTAAACCTGATGGTCCCACTACTGTCAACAATCTTGCCACAAAACTCTATTTTATTGGCTTCATCTTTTACTCATAAAAACTCAAATCCATCCATATCCAGACCATTTTGATATGATCATCCCTTATACCACATTTTCCATCATTAAAGGTGCTATTCCATAAGAATATCTCTGGTATCTTTAGGCTCTTTCCACTCTTCATTATTGTGCCACCAGATTCCCTCCATATCCTTATACCAGTATATTTATGATTCTGCTAATACCCACACGCACCTTGTGACAGTTCTTCAACTTTTTACTCCTCTGCCGTACTGGAGAAGTCAGCTCAACAAAATTCTCACGGAGACAGCTCCTCGCAAACAAAGACATACCTTTTTATGTTTCTACACCCTCCACCGAGAACTCACTTTGTCGATGGAACTCTATATATGCACAACCATGTTAATTTCTGGCAATCCTTTGCTGCTTGGCCTAAATATGAAAAATGACTCGTGGACCAACTGGGCCGGACCTTAACAAGACTCAATGAATCCACCGCCGATGATGACTTTAATAGTTTTCCTCTTGGATCATTCCCTTATAGTCCTCAAATCTCCTATGGAGATTCCTCCTTTGCTTTACATGAGTTCCAACACTCATTTATTTTCAGTGGTTTGTCTTCTCCTCACCCTCAGGATCCATATCCATTTGAGTCTCAAGACCCCTACTAGCCGGACATCCAATTTCAACTTGACTGTCTTTCCCCAGACCTAAGACAGTTTCCTGTTCCACCATCTGAACCACGCCCCTTAACCTCACCTCCTATAGATGTCCACCAAGATCTTGATGACTTCATCTTTGCATATTTTTAGGACCCACCATATGACGAAGAATATGCCAACTTTGGATCTGACCATGAGCCCATCTCCAAAGGCAATTGGTAGTGTTGCCACCTGTCTCCCCACTTATATTTGTTTTTTGCTTATATCTTGTTGTAATAATTCAAAGTCGAACTGTAGCTTCATGTCTTGTAAAAACTTTATCGTTGCTTTGTAAAAGTAGGCTTTTGGGTTTTTGTCCTTTTGTAATAATTATTGCTTTAGGCTTTTTAGGTCTGTAGGTGTTTCCTATTACCTATTTGTCTGTATTTCCCCCTCCAACTCTATATAAGGAGGGATTTTCTTCCATTGTAATCAAGAGGTTTTCAGAATAAAAAATATAAGTGTTTTTCTCTCATGTTGCATTATGAGATAAAATCAGATATATTTTTATTTTTCTTTTGCTAAAGTTAATCTAAAGAAAATGATATTCAATTATTCTTTCAAGAATTTCATACATTTATAAAATGCTTTTAAAATTTTTTTAAACTGCTGAAACTTTAAGATGACTTCTATCAGAACATTCATTTGTTTGGTGTGAGAAAAGTGATAAAATGTCAGATTGCAAGTATCTCAATAGAAGCAAGCCTGCCTAGGACTAGAAAGCAGGTGAAAATTAAATCCACCTGTCTAGAAGAATAGGGTCAAAAATACGTTTATTCTCCCCATGGACCCCTAATCATTCTCAACATTTTCCTAAGAGTAACAAGAAAGTCAGTAATTTTCCCTAAGAAAAACTCTCCTGTTTCTTTCCAACCAAATACAGTAAATAAAGACTGTAAAAACAAGATTAAGGGTAACAATAGCAAAAGATTTTCCAGAATAAGCATTAGCAAGCCAACTGATGAATTTTGTCAAATTGAGAGCATGGCAGTGTGTATTACTCCTAGAAAGCAGGTCTCCAACAAGAGAAACAGTAACATTACAAGAGAAGAACAAATGTTGGACAGACTCTTCTCCTAAGGTACAAAACATACATGATAAACCGATGGAGTGATTCCACGCTGAGATGAGATCTTTAGTAGAAGGATTATCCTGCAAAGCCAACCAGGCAATAAAAGAGCATTTTGAAATATGCCCAGAGAACCAGATCAGCTTCCCCCAAGACTGTTTAGGGCCTTGCATACTCAGAGCATTATAGGTATCTTTAATGGAAAAGGAACCATCATGACTGGCACTCCATCTCCAAGCATCAGAGTTGCTATTTGGCAGCTTGAATTAAGGTTAAACCCCCAGTGAGTCAAGAAGGCCTCAGCAGCTGCATTAGGCCATGACCAGTTGCTATTTCTGATAAGAACAGATAATGGGGAATTGAGAGGCAAACCTGAGCTGTCAACCAGGTTCTTACCTCCCATAGAAAATAAAGTTCCCCTAGGGGTGCCAAGGATCTGTAAACAAATGAGTATTAGCACCACTGTCTAGAATGTGAACACAAAAACCAGCCAGCTTGTCCCTTATTTTAATGAACTTCCTCCAAGATCATGTAGGGTCAGAAGACATTCTAACAGAGAAAATAGTGTGATCTTTAAGAAGGTTGTGCTTACACCAAACCACCCACAAGGAATCTTTAGATAGAGTCACAAGTCTCCAGAACTATTTGGAGACAACAGCAATGTTCTAAGTAGTAATCTCTGATCCCTAAACCTCACTGGTCTTTAGGAGTACATACCTTACTCTAAGAAACCTATGCACCAGCAGATAAATGATGCTTGACTGTCCATAAAAAATTCCTTAAAGCAGCATTAATACTCTTCAAAACTCGTTTAGGTAAAATAAGTAAACTGGCCCAGTAGCTTTGCACTGCAATAAGAATAGACTGGATGAGTTGTAATCGTCCCGCATATGTGAGATGCTTATTCTCTCAAGCTTTTGTCCTTTGAATGATCTTGTCCACTAGAACTTCACAATAGAGATAATATGAATGCCTAGATACTTAACTGGGAGATTGTCTTTAACAACGCCACTTTCAGAGATGATATCCTGCTACAAAGAGTCATCCACAATAGATTGGATGAGTTGTAATCGTCCAGCACTGTTTATCTTCGCTCATGAGTATAAAATGATTTTTTCCAAATCATATATTTATTTTTTTTGTTTGTATTATAATATATGATCTAAAAAATGTATTTAATGTTCTTTTTTATTTTAAAATTACTTTATAATTTGTAAAAAATTTAAACAAACAACTTTTCCAAAAAAAATTTCACATACCAAACAAGTAATCTCATATTTCCAAAAAAATTTCATTAAAAATTCAGACATGTAACAAAACTTGGTGATCTACATTCCGTATCTATATTTTTCTTTAACCACATTTTTCGATAATCTTAACATTTTAGTAATCTACACTCTTTTATACCACACGACATTTTAATGCAGAGGAGATGGTCTTTTAAGTTATCAATCAAATTATTTTGTCTAATGTTAAGAGGATATGAAGTAAAGGATTTAGATGCAAGTTTGAACAGTTATTTAAATCTTTTAAATAAACCAATTTCAACAGTTCTTATAATTTTCAAACAGTTTCTAATGTTGTTAAAGAGACATTAAATCACAAATTTAAAGTCATTAATATTTTAATCCATGCTTCCGTTTGTAGTCCCAAAATGAAAAAAACTTTGGATTCTTCAGCTTCTTTCTTTATGAGACATTGTAGGACCCATTGAAGAAAATAAACCAGCTTTCTCAAAATCATACAAATAGATGCCATAGATAAGTCCTTTACACTCGTTTAACAGTCAGAATAGTATTATATAGTACTATATTAAATTTATCAGACTGTACTGTATTGTACTGTGCTGTATTGGATTAAATAATATTGTACAGTGTTTGATACTATATTAGTTAAAAAACTGTAACACTTATAAAAATATTTGACACATCATAGTATTAGATTGTAAAACTATTTGTCATGATTTGGTCCGCAAAAACCTATTTGAAACTCATTAACATGTTATTTTACATTTTCAACTATAAAATAAATTATCTAATTCATGATATATAATAGTAAATTTAAACTAATTCATTCAATTATAACAATAATTAATATACTAAAAAACGTTTTATGAAAAAGTGATTGATGCAAACACAATTAAAATAATCAGTAACCCATAGTAAAAGAAAAAAAACAACAGATGCACAATAACATAGTCAAGAAATTTCTCTTCAGATAAAAATACAAGAAACCCAAATAATTTATGTGATTCCCATTGTTGGGTTGAAAGGATTGGACAAGACAAATAGAAAAATGAAATAGAAAGATAGATAGAGAGAAAGACAAAGAGACGAAAGAGGGAGAGACTGCAATTGCAGGAACGAAGCTTCATCGGCAGGAACCAAGCTTCATTGGCAGAAGCGAAGGTTCACCTACAGGAACGAAGCTTCGTGCGATTGCTAGTCTCCATTAGGCGTGTTCACGATTCGTTCTGTCAGTTTTTTTGGTAAAAAACTGAAACTGAACTGAAACTTCGGTTTGCGATAAAATCAAACCGTTCATGCTAAAAGAACCTAACTGAACCGAACCGTATCAGTTGAGTATTATTAATGAAAAATAATTTTTAAATGATATTATTGAAAAAATATATAAAATTAAAGTTTTGTTTCAGTTTGGTTTGGTTCGGTTTTAGAAGTTATATATAAAAAAATTTAAATTTAAAGTTTTGGTTCGGTCCGATTCGAAAACCACTACATTTTCAAACTGAAGCGAACCGAAACTCCAGTTCTCTCATTTCTCTGAACCAAATCAAACAGAACACGTATAAAGAACTTACCGAACCGGTTATTTTTTATTTGATTCGATCGGTTTGGGATAATTTTGAACACCCCTAGTCTTCATAAGTTTTCAGTTTTATTTTTTTAGTCCCGTGTAATCCCTCCTTTTGGAGGGGATTAAATTATCTCATGTGGGTGGGACTAAAGACTCTCACCGTATAACTAATACAAGCTCCATATTTTTATTAAACGTCAGACAGTACTAAAATAATATTGTACTGTTTTTTAGTACTGTACAGTACGAACTATCAAACAAGTGTGGACTAAAAATGCTATGTTCCCCCTCCCCTCCCCTTTGTAGTATCGAAGAACACCATCCAATACCCTTCCAATACCCTTTTTAAGGCATAAGATATGTAAACGAGGATTACCATTCTCGACACACTGAAAATCTTAATTGAAGTTCGACTCATTTGAGCTGTCAGATCAGAGCATCAGATAGTGACATAATGGTATAACATATGCGCATGAAATTATCACAGTATGATAACACATTATCCGTAGAAAAATGTTATCATCATGTCATGGTATCAAACAGATGTAAATAAAGTAAGTCAAGTAATAACGTCACTGAATGATCCAAAAGATCATAACTGAAATTCTTTTATTATTTTGTTTTTATTTTTTGGTTTTCATTTGACAAGATTTATTCCGGTCATATCTCATCTAACAGTCCAGATGAGCCAAACGTCAATGGTAGAAAATCAAAATCCACAAAACAACATAACAAGGCTATGGCCATGCAATGCAAATTCATAACTATTGGTCAAGTTGAACTTCAAAATATATCACATTAGCATAACATTGTCATAATACCTACAATATTCACATATTGAGAGAGAAGATTGATAAAAAAAAGTCAGAAAGGATTACAAGCTCAAAGGTTCTTTTAACAGCATCATCTAGTTCGCATGTGTACTCTTACAATCATACGTCTGGACTTGGAAACAAAACAGTAGCTGCACTTCAAGCAGAAAATGTAACCGGTTCATATCCGAGCTCTCTTTGTGGTCGTCCGGTCGAGATGGCAGGACACTCCAGTTAAGTGTAGCTATGATCGAAACAAAACTGTTCTTCGAGTTTCCGTTTCCAGGAAAAAGAAAAGGAAGCTTTATTTTCCTCACTTTCCTCGATCATTGTCCATTTTACCTAAAAAATCCGATTTCGAACTCAATAAGATAAAAGCTTACAATTTACGCAAGTGCAAATAACATTTTCAGCAAGAAAAATGCCTGAAGATGATAAGTACAGAGCAGAAACCATTTATAAGTTATGGACTTAGCTTAGTTCTGGCCATGGTGATAATTAAAACGAAGTTAGTGTTTGTTCATCTTCTTCCACAAATTTGACTCAAATAGACTACATATTGGGTCACCACATCCCAAAAATCATTGCTAAATACCTCTCTTCCTTATGCCAATGAGAATTCTATCCCACATAACACAAAACAAAACTGGATCAATTCATCATTTAGAGTTATTCTACACTGACCATGTTCTAGATCAGGTCTTAATTAGCCGAGTGATAAAACCAACTATAAATGATTAACACATCACTTAATCAATTAAAAAGAATTGGTCGATAAACAGTCGGTCTAGAATTACTCATCCTTTTAACTTCATTGCGTAAAGGTACATGCAAGTTAGGGGAAACAGCACATGAAAATACGTAAGATAAAAAACCATACGCAAGAGACAGTCTTTATCCAGTCTATAAAGTCTGATGTCAATGTTTACATATGATAGGAATAATTCTAGACTCGCCAAATTTTAAACCGAGTTTTTCTGAACGTCAGTTGGTCATGAAACTTAGTTGATCTAGAATTACAATCATGATAGTGCCTTCCATACTAATACACAACTTAATTACATAATATAAGGTAAAGAAACTTTGATCAGAAGGTCATGCATTAGCAGAGGAATTAGAACAAAAAAGGAAGATTTACCTCGGATTCATTAATCTGATCAGAAAGAATTCATCTCAAGACAGTAAGTCCGTCTCTTCACCAACATCTTTGCCGCAGTTCCATAAGGCTCCTCAAATGCAGTTGAAACCCAAGATACATCAGAAACCTCCTTCTTTGCCCCAGACTGCTCGCTCGGCCTAATAGCAACTAAAGTCGCCCCTTTCAGCACAACCCCATCAGGTAATTCTAAGTGAGGAGCATACCAAAGCCTCATGTTCAGAGCGGGTACAAGTGTCCTCTTTGATGCTGAAGATGCCGATAAGGGCTTCACCCGTAGCTCCTCAAGCTGATCTCTATTCATACACAATACGCCCTGTCCATCAGAATCTGTGAGCACCAAGTTATCTAATGTCTTATGGTCTGCAATTATCGGTTGCAGCAAATAATGTCTTGCAGAAGCGGCGATCAGCGAGCTAATTGTCCAAACCACTCTCAATTTGAGACCGCCGTTTATGTAGAAGGATTCGGGTATGCTTCCATTGTCATCAGCATGGCTGCCATTGCTAGAGCGAAACTCATCGGTTCCATCGTCCTGAGGTATCAAAGGCTTAATGGGGCCGGATTGAATAACCGAAGACGCACCGAGAATCACACAATTATCCAAAGTCGACCCGAAATTAGCACGCCATTTCAGTAATACACCGTCGTCGATTCCCAATTCTCCGCTGGGAAGCTCGATACGAAGGAGCCGAATCTCGTTGAAATTCTTTAGAACTTGGGTGGGCGAGTGATGAGTTACACCACCTTGACCAAGCTCCGCATCATCTTCGCTCCCAACAGCAAGGGAAGAAGACGATGAAGAACCAGAACCAGAACCATTGGAGGATGGTACTCGTTTGGGACCCAAGAACTGGCCCAACGCTTGGAAGGGTTTGACAATGTTACCAAAAACCAAACGGAAGAGATTGGAAAAGGGGCTGCGAGATTTATCGGAAGAGGAAGAGTAAGCTGCGTCGTCATCGGAGATGACGCAGTCAACTCGAACCACGATGTTCTCGACCTGAGTTACAAGAGAATGGAATCTACGAGAAACGACGCAGCAGCGGCCAAGGGCTTTGACGTCGCCGATCTTATTGAAAATGAGGAGAAGGAGAGAGTCAGGCAGGCGATCAAAGTGGTCCACGTAGCTGTTCTTGTTGTCGACGCTGATGTAATCTGGTTCAGGGTAGATTCTGCAAGTCAGATCTGAGCGTAGAGAAGCCATTGTAAAACAGAGTGAAAAAGAAGAAACTGCGATTTTAGGGGAAAACAGATGGTGGGTATGATTCAGATCAGTCAAAGGACGGAAGGTTCAGATGGGTTTTCTGAAAAAATAGGTTTCGATAATGAGATAGATCTAACACTGAAGAGAAAAGCATCTCATGGCTTTAGCTGCAAGAGGGAAAGAGAGTAGGAGGCAAACCCTAACTGTACTACGAAAGAAATTGGAGAGGAGAGTCAGGAGAGACAGGAGAGAGGAGAGAGGAGAGAGGAGAGAGGGAGAGATAGGAAATGGTGGGATGAGATAGATCCACGATTTTGTCTTTACAGAGAGATGGTGAGTGAATTATACGCGTGAAGAGAGAATAAAGCTATGACTGTGAATGAGTAAATGGACTCTATGTTTCTAACATTTTCCCATCTCTCTCATATTCTTAATTTTTATTTTATTTTGGCTTGTTTTCGCCTTTGTACATAGGAATGATGAAAGAGTATGTTATTACTTAGAGGGGGAGAGATTTTTTATATTTATTTTTATTCTTTAATTATATATCACATATTTTTTCATTTAATTCACTCAATACAGTTATATTCAATAATAATTTATTTGTAGATGGTAAGTAATTTAAAAGATTTTGATAATGTAACAATTAGAAATGTAAATATTCATAAAGATTGATTTCAAGATCTTATGTAACGGATGTTTAATTTTAAGTCGATAATAATTGTTCGTTAAAAATTTATGAATTCAATATTGTGTAATATTTATTGTTATCAGAAACATGAAAATTCATATTAATATATCTAAATATGAGAGATTGTCTCTTAATATGATATAATTATTTAAAGAATATAACCAGTTGATGAAATAAAATCATTTTTATACTATGCAAAAAGTACAATGATATCGACCTTATAAACAAGCTATTAATTTTACTATTCTGCATTTACTTAAGATTTTGAATATATTTTAAAGATGATATATTTATTTTAATTTTAATATTAATTTTAAAAATCATATATATTCAAATTAGTTGAACACATGTGAAGCAAATAATTTTTTACTAGTATTTTACAAATATGTCTTATTTCATTTTAAAACTTATGAGGATATCATTTCTCATTTTGTTTAATCCACTCACACATAAATTTATAGTGTAGTATTCCTAAAATTCCCCTACTCACCTTTCTTTTTTAAGAATTAGTCGAAAAACATGTGCTTCATATGTGTTAAAGTAATTTAAAATACATGTAGAATTTAAAATTAATATTAAACATTGAAATAAATATTATTTTTGAAAATATTTACAAGTCTAATTAAAAGTAACAATAGTAATAATAATAAATACATTTTCTTGTTTATAATAATGTAGAAATTGTACAATATATCATTCTTATTTGAATAATATATAAAATGATTATTCATAAATTTTTTAGATTTTGTCATATTAAGAGATCATTTATCTTATTCGAAAATACTTCTCTCAATTCATTTATATGAATTTTCATGTTTCAATAACATAATATTACATAATATTTAATTTTAGAAATGTCTAACGAATAAATTATTGTTGACCTAAAAATAATCTCAAAATTCATTGAAATTCATCTTTATAGATATTTACGTGTCTAATTGTAATATATTATAAAAATATTTAATTTTATAAACTATTTATGAATAAATTAATATTAAATAGAAAATAATATTTCATTATACTCATTATATTAAATGACAAATTGAAAATCCTAAGTTGTACAATATTTTAAAGCAACTTAAATGCTAAAATGGAGAATAAAAAGTTTATCCCTTTTAAGCCATGTTAATATACTAGTTGACACGTACATGCTTCATAAATATTCAACTAATTTAAAATATAGATATAATTTTAAATTAATGTTAACATTAAAATAAACACACCATCATCTTTAAAATTTATTCTACATCTAACCTAAAAGTGAAATAGTAATAATAATAACCTATTTATAATATATAAAATTTTAGTGTTATTGGAAGTATAGAAAATAGTTCTATTTTATCAATTTATCTTGTTCTTAATAAATAGTTATATCATATTAAGAGGGAATTTCTATAAAAATAGAGTATCGTCCACATGATTGATTAATATTAATGATTGAAATTAACTAAACCTTAATTCTACTTGAGAATGACAAGAAGTTGTGATTTTTTAATTAAACTAAAATGATAAAAATTTGATAAAGATAAAATTTGAATAGTTAAAAGCTTTATAAAATTTGAATAGTTAAAAACTCTAGGATTTTCGATTTCACTAATCAAACATGCTCTAAATTTCAATTCTCAATCAATTAACGTTTATTCAGAATATTAATAACGAATTTTTCTATATAATTATCAATCTTTTTCAAGCATCGATAATAATGAATCAAAAATACGAATCATATATCTCTGTCAAGATTCAATATAATGAAACTCATTAAGCACAAGAAATTATAGTTGCTACACTAGATTCATAATTATCTCTATCTTGTGAGATTTTAATGGTGTTATAAATAAAGAACAGATTCAATCATCAGTTCTCAGTCTCAGAATTAAATTCAAAATCATGCAATAGTTGGCTAGACAATCACAAGCATTAAGAATGGATTATAACACTCTATAATACTGAACAAACATTGATTGAATTAAAAATCAAATTTTATGAACAATCATGGTTTGGCTATATTGTAACCCTAGATAAAAAGATTAGAACATAATGAAATAAGAAAACATTGTACTAATATTCATAAATATAGAGAAAAGAGAAGAAAAACTAGTTTTTGAGGATGGAATTGAAGTTAGGAATCGTCTCCGAGTTCGATCTTCTTGTTCTCCTCTCCAAAAGCCTTCTCCTTTGCCTTCCACATTCAGAGAACATCCAAAGACCATCCAAGAATCCTAAAATACTATATTTATACACTAGGGTTCATCAAAGATTGTATTAGAGCAAAAAAATCACAAAAAAATCTAAAATCATGCCAGCGTCGCGATGGTGGGAGCCAGCGTGCATGTGTGTTACCTTAAGTCGTCCAACTTCTTTATCTCAAATGAGTTTCTACAACCAAGTCTCACAAAAATGGATCCATTAATCTATAATTGATTACTCCATAGGATAATTTTTTATGTCACTCTCCACCAATACAGGCAAACCACAACACTTTGGATCATTAGGACTTTCGTAGACTTATAATGTATGACTAGCATTTAGGGTAGGATAAATAATATTATTTTGGCTCAATCTTTATTCGTAGTCACACATACATTCAAGGAATCAACGAGCTTAACTCAACTTTTCTTGTAACACCCCCAAACTTGTCATTCCACCTCTTGAATTATCAACCATGCTCAACCATTTTTTTTTAAATTTGATTTCCTTAAGCTTCTCTTTTCCTTAACGAGCTTTCAGCTAATAGCTCCCAAACCAGTTGGTCTTAGGGTATTAGGTTTCAAGACACCCCTTCGAGTTTATTGACTCGAGTTCAAGAGGTTACGAAATCAAACTTATTCATAATTTTTTTATATTGAAACTCCTCCCATCCACCCAGATTGTCATAGCTCCAAGTATTTTCTCAGAACATCGAAATACTATGAGTAAAATATGGTTACTAGGAAAAAAATTTTATAAGAGCGCAAAATTTTCATGGGTGATAAAAAAATGGCTATTTAGGCTCCATAGGGATGACTAGGAAAATAATTGTGCACATGTTGGCTTGAAAATCTCAAACGGTCCAAAGATAGCTTAAATCATATCCTAAGTGAAGTGTACCCTTGAATTTTGCCTTGAACAACAATCAAATTGGTTCTAGAGTTCTTATGAGATCATAATGATTTCTTAAGTCACATAAACTTTCTCTAAGTAAAAAGATAATCAAACGCTCAAGGCTAAGTGCTTAATATGTCGGGATTCTCTAGTGAAATGTAAATCAATAATTGGTTCAAACACACAATGATACAAAAATTCATCATTTTTTCCAAAGCTATCAATAATTCAAAACTAATCTCATCATAGATGTTAGTTTTGTCAACAATATAACGCGAGAAAAAATGAAATTTAAATTAAAACCACCACCCCCAATAATGATGAGCTATCATCATCGTTAGTCTCTGCATTGTTCTTGTTGTTTCCAACTGAGAAGAAAGTGGTGTATGGGCCAAATATGTTCATAGTTTTTTTTATATAAAAACCTGAAGAGAAACAAAAATAAAATAATCAAAAGAAAATTAAAAAAAATAAAAAAATAAAATAACATAAATATAGTCGGGTTGCCTCCCAGTAGAGCTTGCTTTAATGTCTTCAGCTAGACATAGATGATCATCTAGGCTTCACCCGTTGTCCACTGACTTTAGAATTCCCTTTGTGTCAAAAATTGACTAGCCTAAGACTATTTGTTGCTCTCTCAAAACCCTCAAAACCCTCAACAGCTTGTCTTCTTGTTCACCATTTAACGAAGTAGAGATAATGATAGGCAAAGTTGATGTTTCTCCCATAAAGGTGTACCGAAGGTGGAGGTCTAACACTGATGGTTTTTCAATAAATGGTAGGTGTCTAGGTTTACCTTCTCCAAATTCTGCACTCTCCACACGCAAACAACTATTCATATCATTTAGGTGTTTGATTGCTTTGAAGACATTAAAAATTACCTGATCATCTTGCACTCTCAGAATAAGTTCTCCTTTTGCACATCAACAAGAGTTCTTCCCGTAGCTAAAAATGGTCAACCAAGAATAATTGGAATTTCTTGATTTTCTTCTATGTCAAGAACAATAAAATCAGCTGAGAAGATAAATTTATCCACATTTACCAAAACATCCTCAATAATCCCCAATGGATATCTTGTAGACTGATTAGCTAACTGTAAGGATAACGTTGTGGGCTTAGCTTCTCCAAGACCTAACTTCTTATAAACTGAATACGACATCAAATTGATATCAGCCCCAAGATCACATAAAGCCTTTTCAAAATATGAATTCCCAATGGTGCAAGGAATAGTAAAACTCATAGGGTCCTTTAACTTCAAAGGCAATTTATTCTGCAAGATAGTACTACACTCCTCAGTAAGTGCAAATGTCTCATAATCCTCTAGTTTTCTCTTGTTTGAGAGAATATCCTTATGAATTTAACATAGCTCGGCATTTATTCCAAAGTATCAGCAAAATGGATGTTTATATGTAGTTTCCTAAATACATCAAGAAATTTAGAAAACTGCTTGTTCAAATTCTTCCTTTGGAACTGCTAAGGGTATGGAATATGTGGAACATATGGTAGATGATTATCAGGAAAGAGCTTTGACTTAGGCTTGCCTTTCTTCTTTTCTGAGCTCTTGGTAAGATCATTACCTATTGTCTCAGCTTCTGCTTTAATTAGCTAAGAATTTTCAATTTTGGTTTTCTGAGATTCTGCTAACTCCTTGCCACTGCGAAGAGTAATGACATTTACTTGTTGTTTTGGATTCTTCTCGGTGTTGCTTGGTAGAGAACCTTGTGGTCTATGAATTAGTATTTCTGATAATTGACCCATTTGAAGCTCTAAATTCCTAATCAACACAACTTAACTCTGAATATTGTTTTCTTGCCTCTGATGTATAGCATTTGTTCTTTCCATAAATTGAGTAGTATTAATTGTGATTGGGCAATATCATCTTCGAGAGAAATTTTAAGTTGCTAAGGCTGAAACTAAGGCTGAGTTGCAGCTGGTGGATTAATCACATTTTGATTATCCTTCCATAAGAAATTGGGGTGATTTTCCCATCCTTGATTGTAGGTGTTGGAGAATGGATTATTCTGCCTATTGTAGTTCCCAACAAAGTTAGCTTGTTCAGACTGAGAAGAAGCAAAGAGATTACCAGCTTGGCATTCAGTGCTAGAATAAGGTTCATTACATAAGTCACAAACGATCTGCCTAGCATGAATTAATTTAGCATTGGTGATGAAAGAGCTCAATTTCTTGGACAGTATAGCTACTTGAGTAGTAAAAGTGGTAAGAGCATCGACTTCATGAACTCCATGAATCTTTCTTGGTACGTTGCACTCAATTGGCCATTGATAAGCATTATCATTCGTTTCTTCAAGCAAAGCATAAGCCTCCTCACATGTTTTACCCATTAAAACTCCTGCTACTGCTACATCCACTATTGTCCTCATTGAATTTCTCAAACCATTGTAGAAAGTTTGGGCTTGTATCCATCCAGGGAGTCCATGATGTGGGAATCCTCTCAACATCTCTTTAAACCTCTCCCAAGCTTCATAAGGAGACTCTATATCATATTAGATAAAAGTAGTGATCTCGTTCCTCATTTTAGCTGTTTTAGCTGGTGGAAAGCATATAACCAAAAATTTCTCAGAAAGTCCATTCCATGTGGTGATTGATCCAGTGGGTAAAGAGTTTAACCAACTCTTAGCCTTATCTTGAAGTGAAAATGGGGATAAATCTCAGCCGAATTGCATCAGTTGAGACATTATTATGCTTGGATGTCTCATAAATTTTGAGAAAAGTGGATATGTGAACATTTGGATCTCATTAGGCACGCCATTAAACTGATTTGCTTGCACCATGTGAATGATAACCAGCTTTATCTCAAAATTGTTGGCATTAATAGCAGGGCGTTGAATGGATGATGCAGCCTCATTGACAACTGGCATCGCATAATCTCGAATTGCCTGATTATTTTGGTTGTTCATGATTTCAGAATTTTCTCGAATGACTTCTATGGTTTCTCGAGGTCATTTAGAAGCTTCTCTCCTTATTTTTCTATTACGACGGCAAGTTCGCTCAATTTTCAAATTAAGGGGAGTCAAATTCTCGCTTCCAAATTTTCTCATACACCACAGAGAACACCTGAAAATTCAAAAAAAATAAACAACCATAAATAAAACAAATAAGACTCAAAGTAAAATTCAAGATATGTAACTCCAATATTAATAAACAAATCAATCCCCAGAAACGGCGCCAAAAACTTGTTACGATTATTCTATAGTGCAACTGTACACTATCGTCGTCAAGTAATAAATTTTTTACAAAAATAGAGTATCGTCCACATGATTGATTGATATTAATAATTAAAATTAACTAAACCTTAATTCTACTTGAGAATGACGAAAATTATTAGGATTTGTAATTAAACTAAAATTCTAATTAAACTAAAATGATAAAGATTTGACAAAGATAAAAATTGAATAGTTAAAAGCTCTAGGATTTTTTATCTCACTAAACCAAACATACTCTAAATTCCAATTCTAAATCAATTAACGTTTATTCAAAATATTGATAGTAAATTTCTCTAATATAATTACCAAACTTTCCCAAGCATCGATAATAATGAATAAAAAATATGAATCATACATCTCTGTCAAGATTCAATATAATGAAACTCAGTAAGCACAATAAATTATAATTGCTGTCCTAGATTTATAATTATCTCTAACTTATGAAATGATGTGATAAACAAAGAGTATATTCAATCATCACTTTTCAGTCTCAGAATTAAATCTAAAATTATGCAATAGTTTGCTAGATAATCACAAGCATTAAGAATGGATATAACACTCAATAATACTTAATAAACATTGATTAAATTAAAAATTAAATTTATGAACAATTATAGTTTGGCTACATCGTAACCCTAGATAAAAAATTAGAACATAAAGAAATAAGAAAATATTCTACTAATATTCATAAATATAGAGAAAAGAGAAGAAAAACTAGTTTTTGAGGATGGAATTGAAGTTGGGAATCGTCTCCGAGTTCGATCTTCTTGTTCTCCTCTCCAAATGCCTTCTCTTTTGCCTTCCACGTTCAGAGAACATCCAAAGACCATCCAAAGACCATTCAAGAATCCTAAAACACTATATTTATATACTAGGGTTCGTCAAGGATTGGATTTGAGTGAAAAAATCACAAAAAAAAATCTAAAATCGTGCCAGCGTCTATTACACCCCAATGTCACAGCGGTGGAAGCCAGCGCGCGTTACGCTAGACATGCCCAGATCTGTCTTTTTCTCATTTTATCTGCATTTTACCTTTCAACCTTCAAAATCAACCCAAATGCATTTGAATATCTAACTTATACGATAAAAACAAAACAAACATAAATCAAAGATAAAAAACTCAAAGAACCAATAAAATTAAAGTTATGATTATATAAAATATGAGTGTGAAACACTCTCATCAACAAATATTTGAAATTTAAGATAGCAACAATTTATTAAAAGAATTAATTATGACAAAATTGAAACAGAACACAAATAATAATAAACAACATATAAATTAATAAATTATAAAGGCAATAATCAAAGTAATAAAGATAATAACAAGATACAAATTATATCGCCTCTAATTTATTGATTAAATTCATTCGATTGGCAATGATATTAATAGCTTTTGCATAATCTCAATTTAAATATCTTGAAAAAAGAAAGAATTTATTTTTAAATCATAATCTCTATTTAAAATGTTACAGAACAAAATCCTAAAATATATATAGTGCAAATATTAATTATCTAAAATTAAAAACTAAAAATAACACCAAAAATGAAAATTAAAGCAAATGAAGATTTTATTGAATAGCCATGATCTTTATATATAAAAAGTCATAGAACGAAATCCTAAAAGAATAGATATTGCAAGTATTAATAAAATTAGAAACTAAAACTAATCAAAAGATGAAAATTTAAATTATAGAAGACAACAAATGTGGAGAAAATGAACTATAAAAGTCGGATGCACATGGTTGTAGATGAATTAACTAAAATTGATAATATTTTTAATGCACTTAATTGATATAATGAATTCCCCATTTCGGCTTACAACAACAGTAGAAGTGTCTAAAATGGAATAGCTATTTATTTGATTGACAATTCCTCAATATTTGCAAGAACCATGAAGGAAGAATCAACTTATATACCACAGATACAAGAAAATATTTAGTACCACTAAATCATTTTGTGACCAAGCAATTTTGATCAATTCTCTTTTCTGAAGTAAAATCAGAAAAAGGCAAAGGAGGTATAATATAAATTAATAACTATTCACTTACTAATATTTCTCCAATATACAATACTGAATAATATTTCACTTCTTCCAATAAAATATATATTATTTTCCTTCTTAAATCCCTCAATAACACTACAACCTGTGGCCACAAGTATCTATCTTCAAATAGTAAACAAGTAATAAGAATTATTTGAGGTATAGAACAAACATTGCATATTCTTAATTGCTTCCAGATTTTGTTTAGAATCCAAAGGAGAAAATAATGAAGTACCCGTCATGCCTTCAGAATAACAGGTTCCACCAAATCAGTCATCTAACTGATGACAATTATTGTCTCTTAATCACTTCCAGAATTGTCAATGCTCAATGCATAATATTCTATTATTCGTCAACAAACACTCAATTCATAACGTGGGGAAAATGAATGCTCAACCATGCAATTTTGTATTCACCATGTACTATTTATATATGATGATAAATGCTTAACAATAATCATATTCTATTATCATGATTGTATTGCTTGGATTAATTTCCAGGTTGAGTTAATGACAACAATTTTAATTAAATCATATGGAACATGGTAAGGCTCTTTTGAAAGAAGCTAAACAATCTTATTTTTAGTAAACAATTAATTTGTTCAACGAAATTGTTTTCATCCAAATTAATAACATAATATGGAGTTCGAATGTAGCTAACTAAATGTAAAAGATTTAATAGTATAATACTGAATTTGAGAACAAATATTTTTTGAAAATGTGAAAGAAATCTCCAAAGGTTTTAATTTATTGAAATGGACTTTTATGTCTAAATTAAAAAAAAAGATAATTACTTAAACAAATATGAAATGGGCAAAAGAGGAATTCAAAAGTTTCTCCTCGCAAGTCCCTTTTAGAGTTGCTAGTACTAACACACGTGCGTTGCACGTGTTAAAATTGAATATTAGTACTTTACCGATCAAGAAATTTAAAATACTTACTCATTACACGGTTGATATTGTAATGTTGACTCTTGTTTTGAGTTATATATAGTTTAGCTTTTTTAGAGAGCATCGGTGTAAAGATGATGTGTGATAAATTTACAAAGTCTACATGAATATATCATGAGAGTCCAACCCATATAACATAGTGTGAGCAAATTCTCTACTCATATATCTTTTGACATTCAACTAAATCTTTTCTCAAAAGATAGAAATGAAAACATCAAATATACTAAGTAGAATATTACTCGACAAATTATATTGAGCTACAAATTTTAGAACTAATTTTTTATTGATATTAACCTTGTTTATTAAAAGTATCTAGATGGTTAATTTCTTATGTGCTTAAGTTATTATATCATCCATAATAGTAATTTTCTTAAGTATACAGGAAATATAATTGCGCTAAAACTAAGTAAAATAATAAAATTTAACCGTGCTAGAGGGATGATTTTTCTATTATAATTAAGGAAACAAATACTTTTCCCCTACTATTTAGCAATTGGTGTTGTATATGTACATGTTTTAGTGTTTCGTAATAAAAACACAAAACAAAAGGAAAGAAAATAAATTAAGCAATAAAGAAATTGTAAAATAGAAAGGAAGGAGAAAAAGATAGTCAACAGTTATTTCTTGATTCTTATTGCAAAGCTCTGGACGTTTTTGTTTTTTTTTAATTATTGGATCATCTCAAACTTCTATCATGTACACCTCTGCACTATATTTTATTAAAAAACTGCCCTATANATCTATATCTATATATACATATATACATATACATATACACACACACACATTATTTTAATAAAATTAAGTATTTATATAAGTTAATTTATTTAAATATAATCATTAAATATTTATATTTTTATAATAATATAATTATATTAAAAATAAAAAAATAAAAAAAATTCACCCTCAGTCAAACAGAGGGTCAGCTTTTTGTCCCCCTTCCCCCTTTTTATTTAATTTAATTTATTTATTTATTTTCTTTTATTAATATACATTAGTGTTATTTTGAATTTATATTTTTATACATCTTTTTTACGTGTTTCACACGCAATTCGTCTTTTTTACTCTATACATTCTCATACATTTCTAATTTTTCTTTCCCCTTTTTTCTTTATATTTGTTGTTCTTCTAATTTCTTATTTATTTATGTATTATTGTCATATTGCCTTACTTATAATGTGATTATTATCTCATTCCTTTTTATTAGAGTTAGTATTCATATATGTGTGGATTATAATATTAACAATTAGACTTAAACTTTGTTAATTTCATTATTAGTTTTCACTAAAAAAAATTCGATGACGGACTATGAGATTTTTAGGATACCAAATTTCTTGAACTACCGAGATGAGGAATTATTTTTGGGATACCGAGAACGACTCCAATATTACTTTGATTTAAAAATATAAAATAACAAAAATAACAAAATAATTTTTTAATGGTCATTATACCACCCATAAAAGTCATTTATTTTATTCATTTTTATGATACAAAATGTACCAAACGGGACATTCAAAAATGAATTTCATTAACCTTATTTTTTTTAAATATAGCTTGGATAGCATTTAATTGAATTTGCTAACTATTCTAACAATAGGTGTTGTGGGGTGTTTACCTCCCCCCACACAAATGACTCCTGAACCAACTTTGAGTTTTCATAGATCAAATTTTTGTTTTAAAATTGGGTGACCAATCACACCCTAAAATGGTTAGACCAATTTTTTTCTTCAAAAATGATTTTTTCAATCGTCTCTCCGCATCGTAGGCACGTTGCGACAGCTTGGCGACTCCACTAGGGAAGCAATTGGTCTAACCATTTTAGATCGATAAAGAGAAGCCAAAATTTTATCATATGCTATTATTTTGTGTGGTTCTTTGTTTGTTTATTTGATTTATCTTTTTCTAATTCATGCTTGTAGTTGTATATAGTTCATTTTTTACAAAGTATATTTCTTTACATAATTTCTAATTTCACACATATACATTAGCCCTATACCTGGGTTTTTCGTTTAGGATTAGCGAGAATGAGTAGTGGAATACCTTCGTGGAATTGCGGTTTCCGTGTAGGCTCATGAAAGTTCTCACTCAGGCCGACCCTTTCGGGATGCCGTTTGGGGGCCCTGTTACTCCGTTTGGATAACACTGTGGACAACCTGAGAGCCTATTAAGATATTTGAAAGCCCAACCACACATGCATTTAGTTTTTAGAACCCATTGCTTGACCAATGTTTGATAGAAATAGAGATTCGGCTTAAATATGGTATCACGATTAGCTGTGTCTTACACTACTTAAACATTTCTTTTCTTATCCATTGTTTCACTTTTGATTTCGTCTTTCTTTTTTGCATACATGCATCATGCTGCGTAATAGGGATTGTAAAGAAGTATTTCATTCATTCATATTTTAGAAACCATGACTTCCACTCCGAGTGTGATAGAAGATCAAGTTACTGTAGCCCAATAGTCAGAGGAAACACAGAAACGAAAAGGAGATTGTCTGAAAAGGGAGGATGTCATTCTTCTACCATCAATCACTAAGATAGAGCTCACACACACTAACTTGGAGAGGTTTAAGAAGATATGAGAGGATTTTTCACCAGAGCAGAAAAATTTGTTTGTCGGTATATATGGTCACATCGCTTATCTTTTGTATAATGCAGTTAACGCTCCCACTCTTGAGGCTTTAATGCATTTTTGGGACCCTTTGTAGAGATGTTTCACCTTTGGAATAATTGATCTTACTCCTAGAATTAAAGAATATCAAGCCCTACTGAATGTCCCGCTGCAAAACACAGATAAAGTTTATAATTACGATAAAAAACTCACATTGAAGAGAGCTTTATCCAAGCTCTTGGGCATTGTCCATTCATCTGAGATTAAGAAAAGGCTGAAAGTTAAAGGGAGGGGAATGAGTGTGTGCCGTTGGATTACCTCATAGACCTCACCCAAAATGTCTTGAAGGAAGATAATCTATGGCTCTTTATACACTGTGTATTTATGAAACCGTATTGTTTTTAAAGATTCAAGGTTATGTGGATGATAAAGTGATAAAAAAGTTCCTTCAAGTTGAACATGGTGTTAACCCGGTTATCTCAATTCTCGCTGAGATCGTTTATTCCCTAAACCACATACGAGGGTTTGGAAAAGGGGAGTTCATCGGCTCTCCATCTCTTTTGTGTATTTGGATTCCTAGCCATCTAAGATGTCCACCATATTTCAAATGTCCTCAAGTTAAGTATTCAAGTGCATGGATGAAGACAAGAATCCCCATTGTAGACTTTGGAATGGTCAAATGGAATCTGCAGTTTCCCACAAAAGGGAGGTGACTCTCACACCTATCAAAGGTGAAAGACGAGGATGTTATCTATAAAGCCCACTAGATTCCATTGTCATCGATGATCTACAGATGTGGTAACTTTCAATGGGTCCCGCCCCAAGTCCATAGGTTTGTATTAGTTATGCTCCGTTAATGGCGCTCCGTCAATTATACATGAGACAGTTTGTCCCTACCATGTATACATTGAAGAATATTAAGAACAGTTATGATTCTCAAGATATTGAACAAAAACTGCAACAGCTGATTGGAGCTTGGAAAGTAATGAGAATGGTGCAAAATGAGAAGAACCTTATGAACTGCACAAAGGAGTATGAAGCGTGATTTGAGAGTAGAGTCAAAGTAATTATTGCCTTACCGGTTGAGGATTTACAATCATACAAGTTATCAGAAGCTCATCAGGAGATTGTTAAAAAGGAGAATTGGGATGAGTTATATGAGAAGCGTCAAAAGAATTTAGTTCTCTTGGAAGAAAATAGACTTTTAACAGTAAAGGAAAATTTGTCTAACAAACACAGGATTGAAGTCGAAAAACAACCTAGAGATTTGAGAAAGAAGGTTGAGGATCGAGAATATCTGAAGCAGAAAAACTCAGAGTTGGGAACTGACACTCGCCAACTGAACAATAAAATTAGAAAGATGGCATAAGACAATGAGAATCCGCAAAGGGTAATCTACGAACAAGAGGATCGAATCATGAAACCTAAAAGGAAAAATAAGCTTGTACAAGAGGTTTTAGAAGAGGTGAATGGGGCTGTTGATAAGAAGAATGCGTACATCATTGAGTTAGATGAACAATATGACTCATTACGACGAATCACTGATAATTTACAAGTTGATTTAGAGAATAAAAAAGTTAGGAAGACTCAGTCACCAAATGATAGTGAAGAACTATTGAAAATCATTACAAGCCTTGAGCACAAAGTTAGAGCGTATCTGAACATGGCAGAGAAATTGGCAAGAAACAATGATGCTAATATCGACACACTGAGATATGATTACCAATTTCTGCAACAAGAGCATGACTTGATTTGACAATGATCCAAGAAGGCTGTGGAATGACTTAAAGGCGTGGTTGTCAGAGCGAGCAATTTGGCAGAACAAGCATCATTTTTGAAAAAAAAAGTTTTTTCCCATCCATCATAATGCGGAGAACTTGTCTAAGTTTTTGAAAAAAATCAATAGAGATTGAGTCAATTTCATTCAATAAGTTTTGTAAGAACTCATATTGCAAAGTAGTGTATTTGACTTCTACATACTCAAATGTAGTGGATGGTTCTACTAATTGAATGAAATTGAGTACTTTTGGACTTTCACTTTGCACAGTATCATTTCTCATGCATAAATTTACTTTCATCATTATTATTATTTCTTCTGTTTCATTAGCAAAATCTACATTCTCATTGTTTTATCCTTCTTTTTTTAAAGAAAACTTTTCAAAGATAGTCCGTCAACTCCAACATCCCTATCGAATGCGAGCTCAAGTTAAGGTCATGGAAGAGTAAGAAAGAGAGCAATCGTGAGAGGAAATGAAAGAAGCAATAAGGGAGTAAATGACCAAAGTTCTGGAACTTCTCGCCACCAGTAAAGGAAAGGCCTGTCTTGAAAATCCGTAAGGGTTCAATCATCACAAAATCAATTGCCAAATGATACTCCACGTTACCCTCCTAGGTTCACTCCAACCTTTCAACGTCATCAGACTAACAACTTTCAGCATGTTGCACCACTAGTAAATATCCAGCACTATCCATTTCCAAATGTCCAGGAAATGATGCAGATAGGGAAAATTGGGTACATCCATGCACAATGGCACCTGGCCACAACCTAGCTTTCACTTCACAAGATGAATACGCTAATGAGCCAATCATCATACCCGATGTCGATGACCCAAATGTGTAGATGTATGTTACCAAACCACGTGAAGACCCGCTATCGAAAGATAAGCTGGACTTTCTAGAGGACAGATTACGCGCCATTGAAGGGTCAAATGTGTATGGAACCATTGATTCCACCTAATTATGTTTGGTCCCGGATGTAACCATCCCACACAAATTCAAACTACAAGAGTTTAAAAAATATGATGGTAGTACATGCCTAAGAAGTCACCTTATCATGTACTGCAGAAAGATGGCTTCTTGTGCAAATGATGATAAGCTGTTGATTCATTTATTTTAAGATAGCTTGATGAGGCCTGCATCTTACTGGTATATCCAATTGGATAACCAACATATTAAGAGGTGGAAAGATTTAGCTGACGCTTTCTTAAGACAATACAAGTACAACATAGATATAGCTCCTGATCATTTGGATCTACAAAGGATAAAGAAAAATCCTAATGAAGGCTTTAAAGAACATGCACAAAGGTGGAGGGAATTAGCTGCTCAGGTACAACCCGCCTTGTCACAAAAGGAGATGGCTGCAATGTTTATCAACGCCATAAGATCTCCATTCTATGATAGGATGATTAGAAACGCTTCAAATAACTTCTCTGACATTATAGTCATCGGTGAAATGATTGAATATGAGATAAAGTATGGAAGAATTTTCGAAGTTGTATCTGATAAATCATCCGTAAAAAAAGGACCGTCGTTGAAGCGAAAAAAAGAGGATGTACATACGATCAATTTTGGGTACCCGTCACAGCTATGAACGTGGGGCCACGATATTCAAAGTATAGTTAAGGGCCCAAATCTACGACATCATATGTGGTAAATACCTTGCAAATTCCGTACAATTATCACTCTCAACAATCAACATTTTAAAACAACCCAAGACTCGGTTTTAAACCACCGACTCACCAGCAGAATGTTGGTCAGGCTGCTCAGCCTGAAAGGGGAAATAGAAATAATCAATGTTTTATCCAATATAATCCAATCCTTATGTCATATACAGAACTCCTACCACAATTGATAAGGAAATAATCAATTGGTGCCAATTCCTTATGAACCTTTCCAGCCACCATATCCAATGTGGTATGATCCGACTGCTCGTTGTGATTATCATGCTGGGGTAGTGAGACATTCGATTGAGAATTACACGTCATTAAAAGGTAGAGTACATGCATTTATCAAGGTTGGATGGTTGAATTTCAAAAAGGCTAATGGGAACCCAGATATCAATTCCAACCCTCTACCAAAGCATGGGAATTTTACTGTAAATGCAATTGAGGAATATTTTTTATATGAAAAGAAGGATGTGGTAGATGTGAGCACGTTAATGGAAATACCTTTCCATATTCTTTCTAAAGCGTGGTACATCTACTTAACACGGTCAGAGGATGAAGGCTTTTATAAGAAGTATATGCATGACTTTGATTGCATGTTTCATAAGAATATGACTGTGCATACAATTGAGAAATGTGCTGATTTTAAAATGGAAGTGCGAAGGTTGTTGGATGCAAAGATACATACATTAAGTCATAAAGGAGGAAAGGAATACCACTATGTCTTATGCTTCGACGCCCATCACCATCCAAATATCGGGTGTCTTTGCTTACAAAAATTCAAGAGCAGTACCATTGAGGTACGGATATGAGGTTATTACAAGCAATAATGATAAAAACTCAAGAATTAAATCCATCAGACCTCGATCTCTCATAACTAATATTTCGGGAGTAGGTTGGATGACGAGGAGTGGTAGATGCTATACGCCAGAATTTTTGAAATTGGATAAAAGCGACGAGTTTGAAAGGCAAAGGAAAGGGAAAGCGAAAGAAGGCGACAATGGTCATGAGTTCGAAGGAGAAATGCATGGTCGCTAAGTGATAGACCCAGACATAATGAAAGGAATGGAGAAAGAAAAACCAGTGTCTAAAGAGGAAGTATGCAAATTTTTAAAGCTTATCAAGCAAAGTAAGTATAAGGTAATATAGCAACTTATTCTCTTACCTGCTCGCATATCCTTACTATCACTTTTTCTTAATTATGAATCACATCGCCAAGCATTATTGAAGGTTTTGAATCAAGCGTATGTCTGTCATGATATTATGGTGGAGAAGTTGAGTGGCATTGTGAAAAATATTACCGCACCAAAATTTATTACTTTCACAGATGATGAAATCCCTACCGATGGTACATGACACACCAGAGCTCTACATATATCCGTGAAATGTAAGAATTATATTATTGCAAAGTATTGATTGATAACAGCTCGTCTCTAAATGTACTGCCAAGATCCATACTAGCAAAGCTCCCTGTGGACGCGACACAAATGCGGTCGAGCATGATTATAGTGAGAGCATTCGACGGTACTTAAAGAGAAGTAGTCAGAGACATAGAGATACAAATTTGAATCAGTCCATGCCTATTCAATATTATTTTTCAAGTGATGCACATAACTCCAGCATACAGTTTTCTTTTGGGTCAACCATGGATTCACTCTGCTGGTGTAGTACCGTCTTCCTTACATCAGAAGCTGAAATTTATAATGGATCATAAACTCATTTGTATATATGGGAAAGAAGATTTTCTTACAAGGATATGCGGGGTCTAGACACTGATATCGTGGTTCATCATTTACCATTGATGCCCGAAAGTAAACCAGTGCGACAAAAGTTACGGAAAATGAAACCAGACATGTTAGTACAAATCAAAGAAGAAGTTAAAAGCAAGTAGATGTGGGTTTTCTGGAAGTAGCAAAATACCCTGAATAAGTTGCTAACATAGTTCCAGTGCCGAACAAAAATGGGAAAGTAAGGATGTGCGTTGATTATATAGACTTAAATCGGGCCAGCCCCAAGGATAATTTCACATTACCCCATACCAATGTTATAATAGATAACACTGCAGGACGTTCAACCTTCTCTTTCATGGATAGTTTTTCGGGGTATAACCAAATCAAAATGGCTCATGAACACCGTGAAAAGATCATTTTTATAACTTTGTGGGTTACATTTTGTTATAAGGTTATGCCATTTGGTCTAAAAAATGTAGGGGCGACTTACCAACGGACAATGGTAACATTATTTCATTATATGATGCATAAAGAAATCGAAGTGTACGTTGATGATATGATCGTCAAATCTCGTCAAGGGGAAGATCACACTGTGACTATGCGGCAAGATTGTCAGGATCGTGATCCTACCTAGGTTTTGATGGAAGAGTATAGGATTTAGGATCGGAGGATCATATCGAGGATCGTAAGTTCCTATCAATTCTTGTTAGTTTATTAGTAAAAAATAGATCTATGCTAATAATACTTCAAGAAGAAAATGATTATAAAACACTAAGTCATCTGCCTTTTAAACAAAACTAATATCAAATCATCTAAAACAACATAATATTAAGTAGAATTCTCATGGAAACGGATATGTGATCCTTTAGATAAAAGGTTTCAAACTATAACTGATAAATAAATAAATATATAAAGATAATTATCAATTAAATATGTTAAGATCATTATTTTAATACATTAGATTTGAGAGTGTTTGATTTATAAGTTAAAATGTAATAATCTTGCAACAATAAAAAATAATGTCTAAATATAATAAAATAGTGGTGGCAAAATTCATTCTGATTTTGATAGTGTAAGTCATAAAATAAATAATTTGAAGTGTCATAAAAATAGTCTAATGTTTAATTAAATATAAAATTTTTACATACATAGGCATAATTGATACAGTGGTTAAATAATCATTATAAAAGATAAATAAATAAATAAATAAATATGTAAATATAATTATTGATTAAATATATTAAGATCATTATTATAAATTTATAATATATTAGGTTTAAGAATATTATAAGTTAAAATTTAATAAGTTTGTCATAATAGTAAAATTGATGTCTAAATAATATAATAGTGTCGGCGAAATTTGTTTTAATTTTGATAACTTTAAGAGGTGTACATCATAAAAAAAAATTGAAATTTCATAAAAATAGTTAAATATTTTATTAAACATAAAAGATATTCGTTTTTGTTACACAAACTTAGTTGGTTGAGTGGTTAAATGATCATGTGAGAGCCTTTGGGTCAGGAGTTCAAATCCCACTATCAACAATTTTTTTTCATAACAAGGATGAAACCAAGTAGTTTACTTGAGCACCAGGATCGGTGCCAGATCGCGATCCCATGATCCGGATCGCGATCCCATGCCAAAAATGATCTTCTACACGATCTAGATCGTTGACCCCTCCTAGGATCGTAGGATCGTACGATCCGGATCACAATCTTGACAACCTTGCTCGGCAGAAACTATTTACACGGTCAAGAAAATTCCAGTTAAAGCTTAACCCGACAAAGTAAACATTCACAGCATCTTCAGGGAAACTACTTGATTTTGTCATGAGCAATGAAGGAATAAAAGTTGACCCCAACAAGGATCAAGCCATCATTGATATGCCACCACCTCAAACTCAAATGAAAGTTAGAGGTTTCTTGGGAAGATCAAATTACATAGCCCGGTTCATCTCACAGCTAACTGCAACTTGTGAACCTATCTTTAAACTTCTCCGCAAAAGTGATACAGAAGGATGGATTGATGATTGTCAAAATGCTTTTGAGAAGATCAAACAATACTAGCCAAAATCGCATATACTTGTTCCTCCAACTCTAGGGCATCCACTCATTTTGTATCTCATAGTAATAGAGAAATCTATGGGTTGCGTACTTGGTCAGCACGATGCCTCTGCAAGAAAAGAACAAGCAATATACTATTTAATAAAAATATTCACAAACTATGAGGTTAATTATTCAATGTTGGAGAAAACATGTTGTGCATTAGCCCGGGTTGCTTATCGGCTTAGACAGTACATGTTATACCACACCACTTTATTAATTTCAAAAATTGACCCAATCAAGTATATCTTTGAAAATCCATCACTTTCTGGGCGGATTGTTAAATCGTAAATGTTACTCATAGAATATGATAATGTTTGTCATGATGAAGTCAATAAAAGGAAGTGTACTTGCTATTTATCTGGTAGATCAACCAGTATAAGATTATGAGCTTATGAAATTTGATTTTTTTGATGAAAACGTCTCAGTCATATTAAAAAATGAAGAAGAATCTACGGATCTAGAATTATTGACAATGTTATTTGATGGTGCATCTAATGATGTAGGACATGGAATTGGGGCCATCCTCGTATCTCCTGAAGAAAAGTTTTCTCATTCACGGTAAAACTATGCTTTAACTGTACAAACAATGTGGAAGAATATGAGGCATGTTTCTTGGAAAGCACTTGTGATATGAAGATAAAGACGCTTCGAGTGTACGGAGATTCGTTATTGGTAATACGATAACTAAACAGCGAATGAGAAGCTAGAGACTCCAAGCTCGTGCCTTATAACAAACATATAACTAAGTTAAATCGAACTTTTGAAGTGATCTCATTTGACCATATACCTAGAGGGAATAATCAAATCGCAGATGCATTGGCAACTCTATCATCCATGTTTGCCACAGACTTTAAGGAAGAAGTTCAACCAATAAAAATTAAGAAGCAAGATTTTCCTGCTCACTGTATGAGCATTAAAGAAGAGCCAGACACATGACATGGTATTACGACATCAAGCAGTATATAAAGAATGGGGAATATCCATCCAAAGCTTCCGAGAATGATAAACGCACTATTAGAAGATTGTCCATGAGTTTCTTCTTGAACGGTGAAATACTTTACAAAAAAAACCATGATATTGTGCTTTTAAGATGTGTTGATACAAGAGAAGTGAATCAAATCATAGAGGAAGTTCACGAAAGAATTTGTTGTGTTCATGCTAAAGGACACATGATGACCAAACAAATCTTGAGAGCAAGATATTATTGGTTGACTCTAGAATCTGACTGCATCAAGTACACCAAGAAATGTCATAAGTGTCAAATTTATGCGGATAAAATTCATGTACCCGCATCCCCTTTACATGTCATGGCCACACCTTGGCCGTTCTCTATATGGGGCATGAATGTCATTGGTCAAATCACACCAAAAGCCTCTAACGAGCATCGTTTCATTTTGGTCTATATAGATTAATTTATCAAATGAGTGGAGGCGAGTTCTTATTCGAGTGTAACCAGAAGTACAGTTGTTAAGTTCATTAAAAAGAAAATAATTTGCTGATATGGTCTACCAGAAAGGATCATCACAGATAATGAAACAAATTTAAACAAGACTTATGTGAGCAATTCAAAATTAAACATCATAATTCATCTCATTATTGTTTGAAGATGAACGGAGTAGTGGAAGTAGCCAATAAGAACATAAAAAAGATCATAGAGAAGTTGACAGAGGTTTATATGGATTGGCATGAGATGCTCCCTTTCGCTCTACATGAAAACCGCACATCAGTCTGAACATCAATTGGGAAAACGTCATTCTCTTTGGCATATGGCATGGAAGAGGTCCTTCCGATTGAGGTGGAATTCCCTCCCTCAAAGTCTTAATGGAAGAAAAATTAGAAGAAGCAGAGTGGCTAAAAACACGATATGAGCAATTGAATTTTATCGAGGAAAAAAGATTGACTAAATTATGTAGAGGGCAATTATATAAAAATATGATGCAAGCGTATGACAAAAAGTTACGTCCTCAATATTTCTGAGAAGGAGATTTAGTGTTGAAAAAGATACTCCCATATAAAAAAGATTACCGTGAAAAATGGACCTCAAATTATGAAGGACCTTTCGTAGTCAAGAAGGCCTTCTTGGGAGGAGCTCTCATTCTAACAAACATGGATGAAGACAATTTACTGCACGCAGTTAATTCTGATACAGTCAAGAAGTACTTCATTTGACCGCTTTAAGTATGGAAAAAGTGAAGTTGGGCAAAAAAATGTTTCAAAAGCGCTGTCTCGAATACTGGAGAAATTCCTATTTCATAATTTTTCCAAATCCTTGTTTGTAAACATTGTTCATCATCAATGAAGAGCATTTTTTCAGGTGACAAATACATATACTTCGTCTTCTCGTTACATCAATTATTTTTTATTCATCTTAGTTCTAATATATCATTAACTACTTTTGAAATAAGTCAGGAGCATAAGCTTTGTTAGGTAAAAGCTAATTGAAAAAAATAGGAACTAAGAAAGACGATCTTAGTGCAAGGTGAAATGTGAAAGTCACCACGAGAAAAGTCAATATGCGCGGAACAAAAGCTAAAGTGCAAGTGGAGGATTACTCAATTAGAAGTGCATAAGAGAAGCAAAATATGGAGAAACTAACATGGAGCCGATAATAAACCAATGAATAAGGATGCATCATTTCTTAAAAGTATGCTCGATACTTAATTATGAGTCCATGATCCTAGGCCAAGTGATTGTTCTGAAGGATGGCAGATATGGCTACGTTAGTCAACTTTTAACCAAAAAAAATCATCAAATAATTTTTATTACAAATGCTCACAATCATGCATAGCATGCATTCATTCAAATCACTACTTTGCATTTATATTCATGCATCACATTGCTTTATTTTTATACAATTCAAGTGCATGAATCATTTAAGGATATTCTTTCGAAACCCACACATGACTTTCCAACATTTAGAGCTCGCATTAGTCTAGCTCTTGTACCATATGAAACTTGTAAAAATTAGATCAAATATCATTTCAATATCTCGATTTAATCGAACCCGAATTGAGTCGAGGTCGAAGCCTGCGTCTATCCAGGTTCATTTTCCTTCAATATCATCGGTTAAATCGAACCCGCATCGAGTCGAGGTCAAAGTCTATGTCTATTCAGGTCCGCGTCGTTTCTTCATCTCTGGTTAAATCGAACCCGACTTTGTCGCGGTCGAAGCACGGTGTCAGCACCTTGTCCATTTCAATATCTCAGTTAAATCGAACTTGAATTGAGTCAGGTCGAAGCCTGCATCTATCCAGGTCCATTTCCCTTCAATATATTTGGTTAAATCAAACCCGCATCGAGTCGAGGTTGAAGCCTATGTCTATCCAAGTCCACGTCATTTCTTTATCTCTAGTTAAATCGAACCTGACTTTGTCGCAGTCGAAGCCGGTGTCATTGCCTGGTCCATTTCAATTAATTTGGTTAAATTGAACCCAAATTGAGTTGAGATCGAAGCCTGTGTCTATCCAGGTCTATTTCATAAAATCCATCATTTCATAGAACCCGAATCAATTGGGTTTCTATTCTCCCATATATTGTCTTCTCATACTGATCAAAATACTTATCTACACATTTGTACACCTTCTATGTTTAGAAGTCTGAACAAAGTGGAGCAGCTATAGCCACCGTATTTTATCCGGTCTAATACTTAAAAATACACATTGTGTGTATTTACTCATGTACTATTGTAATATGTATATGTTTTTTTTTGAAAAAAAAGCTCAATATCTAAAATAAATAAATAGACTAGGGGCTAAAGAGATAAGAGATAGCTCAAGGACTAAAAAAAAGAGCAAAAAGACTAAAAATAAAAAGTGAAACCCTAAGTTACCTATATATAGAAGAGATGTCTTCACTTGAGGAGAGGGGATTCTAGAGAGAGAAAGAGGGGTCTTGAGAGAGGAGAGAATATTTTTTAGAGGTCTTGAGTTTTCGTAGGCCAAATTTTTGTTTTAAAATTGGGTGGTCAATCACACCCTAAAATGATTGGTGGTGACTCTGAATTTTTTTCTTTAAAAATGATTTTTTCAATCGTCGCTCCGCGTCGCAGGCACGTTGCGACACTTATAAAAGATTTTCTAAATTTAGAATGTCTAATCTAATCTTTTAACCTCTTAAATTGTATATGTCACTGATGCTCTAGCAAAGAAGCTTCCACTACCATACGTGCATGCGATAAATTGCCTTATTCGTGCTTCTTGGGACATTCATAACTAAGTCGCGGAATCATCTCCCATTCATCTACTTTTCTTAGTTGACAAGATGAGTTGGCGTAGTTGCTTAAACCCCCACACACATATTCTCATTTTTCTTTGAATCTGTAATGTAACTTTGACAAAAAAAATTATACTTTTCTTAGTTGTAATTTTTTTATTCATAAACATGGTAATTAGGCAGTTCGTAGGTTAACTAAGTTGCTATTCTTTTAAAAGACTTCTAAGTGCAGTTAGAGGAGTCTCGCCTTCCCAAAGATTTTGATCCTCCTCTCTTGTTCCATAGCAGTTGAGATTTGTTCTAAGAGTAACTTCAGTTTTTTCAAGTTTATTTTTATGTGAATAGATATAGACTATTGAAAATTGTAACTAATAGTTGAGATCTAACATAATTATCTCATATTCACTTAAAACATGAAGGTGTCCAAATCCTTTCAAGTTAGAGGATATTGTTTTCTCATACTCGGTTTAATTGTTTTTTAATCTAAAAAAATTAAATTGCTCCAATCACTTTAGACATGAAATTAGAAATTAAAATGGACCTACACCTATACTAAGGATTAAAATTAATCTAAAAAGCTAAGATTTGGATCACCTCCCATTAGATGATATATTCAATAGGTACTTTTTGATTAATCTGTACGATTGAAATGTTATCTAACGATGTTGATAGATCTTAAGTAAACGATAGAAAAAGAAAGTTCAATGTATCATATTTATTTTATTTTTAATTTTTAAAAACATGCATAATCTAAAAAAAAGAGTAAATGGTAGTGTCATGTTGAACATGTTTCTTCTGTTTGTCAGGAGAGAACCCTTATCTAAAAAAACTCAGGAATAAATTGGACATTTCCAAAATCTAGGAGTTATTTTGTCAAAGAGTAAATGGTATAACTTATAATTTAACCAATTGTCAAAAAACAACCTTGCTTTCTTTGTACTTTCTCTTGTTTTTTTTTATCTCTTTAGAACCTGAGATTATGAATTCTGTATTTTTAGTATCCACGTCCTATAAATAGTTTTCATTAATCTTGGGATATCAAAAGAAAAAAAGGCTATGACCAAAATCCAAATTTTAAACTAACTTTGGCTATCATTTTATTCTTTTTAACGAAAAGAAGGTATCTGTTTGTAAAGATTGCTTGCAAATTTTGTTACGGACATCCACTATATATTCTATGAACGAAAACACTATGGACCACTTGGTTGCAACAATCAATATGGATGTTGTCACCTAATGTATTGATTACCAAAAAAAAAAAATAATGGCCGACTCCCAAAAAACCGTTGTCTCAATTTCATGAAGTAATCATTTTTTGAAAAGTGATATTTGATTTTCTTTTAAATAAAATTAAAAATTGATATAAATTTATTACTCAGACTCACGAACTTAGAATCTAAATGTGAATATTTAACAAGTTATTTTCATCTATCGCTACATGGAATATAATATTTGATTATTTGATAAAATGCGAAATTCAGTTATGGAATGACCTATTGTAATCTTTTATTTGTGGACGAAGACAATATAAGTCGTTTTTTTCTTGTGCTAAATAATAATTCATTTGAAAACTTTAAATATCATTTTAAATAAAGCTAAACGAAAAGTATCAAGTCGCTGAATACTCCGCTACTTGAGATGAGAATTGAGAGAATGGGTTATTTCTTGAAATTAATATATTTTCTTATAATTATCATTTGTCAATAATTTACGATAGAAGTTATATTTCAGTATGGTATTTCTGTTTACGTAAATTCTAGTCAACACTTATTAACTAAACAATATACTTTTAGTCTAATTCTAGATCGATCAACTTATATATCAAATGTTTGATGATCAAGTGATGCACCATTCATTCATGGGTTGATTTGACAAATCATTTTAGAATAATTCTAGACAAACCATATTTTTTATCACGTTTTAAGTAATCAGGTTATATGTCACTAATTTATAAGTTGATATTTTATCACTCATTAAAATAATTTTTCAACAACCTATGAAGTAATAACATATCACTTGATCATTTAAATCTTAATCAAGAACTTGGTTCGGTCTAGAACTACTCATCATTTTAATGAGTAATGTACTATCAACCTATGATTGAATGATAAATTACTTAATCACTTACTTGATCATTAATTCACTTGGTCTAGAAATACTCATCTTTCTAATTTATTATCTTGAGTTAATTATTTCTCTTATTAGTTCAAGCTCATGTCAACACTAATTTTCATAAGTCATTGAAAATGAACTGACATAGATTTAACTGAGATAAAAATGTGCATCTACTTGTATAAGAAATGGCCAAATATTGCTAACTAGACTTCATATCGAGGCAATGTGCAAAATATGGAGTGACACATGAACTAAATTAAACAAATGAGTTGACAATATAGGTAATTACCACTTTCCATATAATTAATAAGATTAAGTGAACGTTCAAGATCATATTTATTTACTGATAAAAAAATATATTATTGCTTATAATTTAATCTCTTATATACTTAATTAATTGTAGAAATTATTATGTATCATTTTATTTATAGCTGTGTTTTATATAAAAATATGCATGATGTATCCCAGCTTTGTCTCGCATTCCATGTGCTATTATCCGAAAAGTTAGATCCAAGAAAACAGTAATATTAATAATATTAAATGAGAAGAAACATTGGAGTAAAATGTAATCAAATGCTATGGCATGTGATATTCTTTAAGGACAGGACATAATAAAAAGATATATGTACACAATGCATTGACATCCGTACAATTTTCTAGTGCAAATATCAAATATAATTGTTTCAGAATTCATGTTCAGTAGGGCAACTTGATTTTACATTATGAACTATTTTGCTTACGGCACCCTTACATGTATTTTGAAATCGGATAAAGATTCTTAACCGATTTTTCTAGAAATCAGTATCAGAATAGACTAGTTTGAAATCATAATCAAAAGTTGGATTAATATATCTATTAACTGTGAGTAATCAGAATCACGAATTAGATTAGTCAGAATAAAAATGATTGTTTGTGTTTATTAATAAAAATATTAGAATAAAATTATATGACATTATTAAAAATATCCCTTCAATGACAATTAATATTATTTTTTATTTAATTATTTTTCCTAATTATAATGACATATATCATTCACCAAACTTTAGTGATATTATATAACCACATACAATTTTTAGAATTAAATAACTATATACAATTTTTAGTGATATTATATATTAATTATGTAGATCGTACATAATTTCGTGAATTTGACAAATGGCAATTAAACTTTATATTACCCGCTTGATGATCAAAATGTCTTGAAGATAAAATAAATATATGCGTAAAACCAAGAAGTGAGGGTTAGTTAGGTAATAATTTTTAGGGAATATTAGATTTTTCATAATTCATTCCAAATTAATCATAAATTGGAATCTCAATACGAGCTATTTGCTAGGAATAACAAACCAAGCCATTAATAAAAATTAATATTGATCAAAGTTATGTGACCTATTCAGAATCAAATTCTAAAATTCTAGTAGACAATCGAAATGATAATTTAGAATCAAACTCAACGGAATTCTTTTCCACGAGATTAAGTAAACGTGTCATTAAAGGAAACTTCAAATACATACCAAATTTTTGTTGGAGTGTTGCACTAAAAATGGGGTGAAAGTTTGAGTGACTCGAATCTCACTTCTTAGAAGCACCAGTAGGAATGTTAAATACTCTTGCATCTACCATCTCCTCCAAACAGTAATTTGTGAGAGATTATTGTAATGATCTCGCCACAAATCTTCACTTAGTCAAATTGATATTTTTCCCCAACAAAAGTTTGATTAATAGTTTGACAGCATCAAATTGAAAGTGTCAATTAATTTATGCCCAAATTAAAAACTTTGGAAGTCTTTTTACCTTCACAATACAAAGATATAATCAGTGGTCTCATAATGAGTTCGAACTTGAACTCAATCGTAATCAAATTTCTTTACAAAGGTAAGTTCGATCAAGGAGCGAAAGAACCAAGTGGGCTGTGGTGATGTCAGAATTTGCACCTATTTTTATCTATTTAATGATCAGTCCGTTAGTTTCTTTGATCCCACTCGGTGAGTGCTTTGTCCAAAAATATTAAAAGAATCAAAACACTATTCTAAATCATATTTATTTGATAAATGTTATTATTTGAAGTACCTTGTGGTATGTTGAAACACTTCTACAAAAAACACATATTCAAGTATAACCTAAAATACTTTAAAACACAAATAAACATTTGCTTTAGTACTTCACAAGGAGATGGACATTGTATGCACATAATATGATTCGGACCAGGTATGTGAATGGAGGTTAGCACGAAGGGAAGGATGGACATCGTTAATGAGCCTAGACATTAATAATTAACCACCAATAGTAATGCATCCTTAGGGTTGCCAAGGGGTGGTAGTGATGGTGGTGACTGTGGTGGTTGTGAAACCTCATAATGAAAGAGAGATAGTTTGAACATGTGTAGAGGTGAATAGTGTCTTTGTGCCACCCCTTATGAAATGAGGTGGTGATTCCTCTTATACATTGAAAAGGGAGGGGATACCCTATTTTTGGGACCAATAAGTAAATGACACATATGCTAGTGTCAAAGTTAGACTAACGTATTGAACGTTGCAATATGTCTCTAGGCTCATCCTCAAGGAGAGGAAGGTGCGTCTATCACTACTAAGGAGGTAATAGTAGTGGATCGACTTGACAAGCCACATCCTAATCCTTCCAACCTGTATGTCTCCATTTCATTCTCAATGGGGTAATGTCTATCTAATCTTGTCACTTGACTTGATGATTGAGATACAACACAGTGCTATAGCGGGGTGATTCTGTCTTGATAAGATATCACAATATCTTTCAGATTGTGTTTGCAGGCACCAACTTGCTCGTGATGCCAATATGGTGATTTGGAGATCAAGGTCTTATGTGGTAACTCAAAGGGGCGGCTTTGCCATAAATTCTAAATGGAGATTCCACCATGAAGTCTTGAGGAAGGCATTGACGCCATGTCTTGAGAATGACCTTGTCGTGAGGTCTTGAAGGATATATTGTTCGTGATGACTTAATGGAGATGTCATCAAGAAGACTTGAGAAAGATGTTGTTCAGATGTCTTAAGAGAAATGTGACCATGATAACTTGAGGGAGATATTGAAGTAATTACTCAAGGGAGAGACGGCGCCGTGATGGCTTGAGATAGGTCTTCGTGATGGCTCGAGGGATGTCATTTTGATCGCTTGAGAAGGGTTACCATGATGATGGCATGAGAGAGGTCATTGTGATGGCTAGAGAGAGGTGTCCCCACGACGAATTGAGAGAGGATGTCATCGCGATGGATTCAGAGAGGACGTCACCGCGAGTGATTGAGAGAGGATATCGCCACGATAAATTTAGTGAGGTTGTCACGGTTAAGGATCTTGAGAGCGTTTTCTAAAGTAAAGGCTCATTGAAGGCGGTAGTCAATACCTATATATAAACATGAAATAACTTTTAATTAAAATAATATTAGTTCAATGTATACAAGTTATTTTAATAGCAAACAATCTTAAACACATTTTTTATCCTCCAATTCTCAAATCTCAATACCACTTTAAATCTTGAGGGGAAAAGCGCCACACCATCTGAAAAAAAAAACTCAATATATAAAAGAGAGACAGCTGCCTCTATCAGGCCCACAAACTGTTCCAATTTTGAGGCCCAAAAGAGAGACAATATAATCATAATAATGAGATAGTGGAGAGAACTAAATTCATATTTTAACAATTGAGCAATAAATTTCTGTAATAAAGGCATTCCGAAGGGACAAAGTTGCAATATAAAGGGTAGGAACAATTAAGTAGAAGAATAAATGTGACATCTAACTTTCTGCATATGCTAATATTTGATACCTTTGGTTATTCTTTTCTGCACCACTCATGATAAGGAAATATGTGTTAAATAAATACAAGTTATGGGTTGTGGAGTTCCATTCCGTAATGTTTGTATCATTGTGTCTTCAAGGGTTTGTCAAATAAAAACTCACATGGAAAAGTAACTAAGTTTTAAAACATGAAACTCTAATTCATTTTGCCCTAGAAATTTGACAGCTTTCTACGCGAACATATTTCATTCAACATCTAAAGAAGGATTACAATCACTAATTGTGTAATGTTGTAAAGCATCATCTAAACAAAGGAGAAAAATCTTCTAACCTAAATAAAATTAAAAAAACAAACAACAAACTATCATAAAACTATTAAAAAAATCATAGATAACAAACAAAGAACTTGTAGAAAATGTTTTTGGTTGGAGAACTGTTAGGAGTGGCATCTGAAACGATCCATTGTAATTTTATTTGTCAATTTAAATCCTAAAATCTTGTTGTTCTAAGAGGCCACTGCAACCATAAAAGAAACTCTCACACATATGAGTGAGACCGAAATCATAGATCTAAATCTACGAAAGAAAATGACCATGGATTTTAAGGAGACATCAACATAATAAGACATAGAAAAATTAGAAGTATAAAACGAAAAAAGATCTCCCCGGAGAGGGGGATTTAGAAGGTCTCTCTCCCCACACTATAGAAAAAAATCACCAATTACGACGGTTTTAAAAGGTTACGGTGGTGGTTTTAACCGCCGCCAAACACTTATGCGGCAATTCAAAAATAACTGTGGAAACTGCTGCTGTAAAACTTTTCGCGACTGTTTTCTTAACCGTTGGAGGACCGCTGATAAATCCTGACAAATAACGGCGGCTTTCTCTGACCTATACCGGCGGTTATAAACCATCGGCAATTGTGAAAACATATAAAAAAAATATAGCGAAGATTTTAAACCGCCGTTAATGTTCACACATTTAAAAAATTGGGTTGTTTTGCAAGATTGGGAAGTACTTACAACACTCATTTCAAGTACTCTATATATATATAACATATATTCATCATTTCATAACCTTCAATTAATATAAATATACTCAAAAGCGTTAACACACTATATATTATAAACACTCAAATTAAGGGTACCTGAAGAATGAAATATTAAAGGAACTGAAGAAGAAAGACCAAATAGCAATATATCCCTTCTGCAAAACCCAAGCTGTGATGCATGGTTTGAGACAACACTGGAACATAAATTGAGAGTGAAAAAGAGACTGAGAGGGAGAGAGAACCATTCGAATATGTTAAGAACAAAAATATAAGCAAGCAATTCCGGAGACAGAAATGAGATTTATCATACTGAGTTAAAAGATAAGAGTAGAATACCAGCCAAAATCTTCTGAATAGTCTCCTCAGATAGTATTGAATCTGAAAAACGATTACAACAAATAATGGTCAGTTAGCAATTACATCATGGCAAAATCTTAAGTAGTCAAAATTACTGGAAACAAAATAAATGACCATTGTACTTAGGCATCATATTATGAAAACATTCTGAAAAACGTGTATGCAGTAAAGCAAAAAAAAGGAAAATTCTCTCAACACATCTCAATTCAGATGGTTCAACTAAAAACTTAAAACCATGAGTATATTCTTGTTTGAAGCAAAACAAATATGCCCATAACATACCGGTTCTAACAAAGATAATTTCTAGCAAATTAAAATTCACCTGTAAACAATTGATTATGGAATAGAAATTTCTTATTTCTTTATTCGGTAGCTACTGCAGTATATAAAAGATCACTAAGTAAGCAATAAATAATATACAGGACACTAAATTTCTCCACGAATATCTGTGCAATCCAATTTAAAACATGCTTTATGATTTGGCCAGCTAGCCCAAAGATGATTGTTTCAAATTCGAGTAACATGCAAGAAATCAGTGCAACAAATTGAATAAGTACAGAGATGAAACATACAGAATTTGCATCTTATCCAATAAGGCCGACGGGCCACACTTGAAAACTTAAATGTTTATCTTCAATTTAAGTTTTCTCATTTATTCAAGAATAAAAAAAACTATGCATTATAAATTACACTAACATGTCTTGTGATTTACGTTAATTATATAGATATTCATTTTAGTATCAATAGTTACAGAGAACTTTCTCGCTATTAGTAACCTAATGTGAACGATGAGAAATGTCATTATCCAAATAATATTATACTATTTCTTAATCCAAGTATCCAACTATTTTATATTTTTAGCAAACAATCAAAGACAAAATGTTATAGACATACAAAAACTAATTATGCAATCAAACAAGATAACGCAATTGCAAGTGGAGCCATGAGCATGTGTTATGTAAATTTGAGGATCTATATGCAAACATTCATTATTGATTACAGAAGTAGCAAAATTTTTAGAGTTGTATACTAATTTACATCGAACGCTAAAGTTATCAAGTAACAATCATGTCTATAAAAATTAAACGTCCGATTTTAATTTATGAGTTTCTTAGCTAATAAGAACAGAAAAAAATCTTATACTTTATTCAAATAGAACATAACCAAAACAATGAAAAGTAGACGAACCTGGTCTTTGTGGTCCCGAGAGAGAGCTAGGGCGCAGAAATTGAAGCAGCATAACCTATCCATGGAAGCTCCGGTATCGAGCTTGACCTTTTAGGCGGTGAGAGCTAGGGCTCAGAGAGAGAGAGAGATGGCTCCTTCGGAGGAGCTCGACTACGACTGATCGACAAAGGTTGGTGGAGGAGCTCGAAATCGCCCATAGGGGGTGTTTGGTATGTGGTGATATCAGGTGAAATGCCTGAAAATGGGGTGATATTAAGATTCCCTTGTTTGATTTTTTGGAGTATTTTAACATTACCAGAATGTCAAGATATCCTCCATTAAGGGTATCTTGATTCCGTCTAAATTGAGAGATATATCAATTTCGGGCAACAAAGGCTTCTCTTCTTCATTCTGTGTTCTGCCTTCTCCTTCTCCCTCTCACTCACGAGCTCCACCGACCCATGGTAAGCTCTCTCACGAAGGCTTCTCTTCTATGTTCTACATTCTCCCTCTCCCTCTCACTCACGAGCTCCAACGACCCATGGTAAGCTCTTTCTCTCTCTGCCCTTCTGTGTTCTGCCTTTCTCCCTCTTCTCCATTTTTTGTACAGGCTAGAAACTTGAAGCGAGTTTTTACAGAGTTTCGTGAGAAGCGAGAGAAACACGAAGTTGATTAGGTGCTTGCAATGTGTAATCTTTGAGTATTTTGCTGAGCCTTATCTCTACTTTTTTTTTACTTAGACATAGTTGATTAGGGCTCTATTGAAATCTACTTATCTCTATAATTGATTGAGTATTTTACTGGTTAAGAGTTCTTCTTCTCCTCTCTACTTTTTTCTATTTAGACATAATTAATTTCTGAAATCAGAATTTGATTTCAAATAGATCTAGGACTGTAACTGGGTGGCTATCCATGAGTCTCTTACTTCCATGGATGACATACTTGAGATTTGCTATAGACCTTGAACAACCTGACCTTCCTGTTGAACACCTTGATCTTCCAGCTTTTTTGTCAAGATTGTTCCCAAATGCTTTCTTGATTTTGGGTCATGAACATCTCATAACTATACTATCATTTAACATTTCAATTTTGTTGTTGGAATGTCAGATTTGCTGGTACACTTGTAACTCTTGATACCCTATTGATTAATAAATAAATGTAGGCATGAAGATTAGTTTGTATTGTGTAACTATTTTCCTTTTCCTTCATCATTTTTGGAAGTTTTTGTTGGCTTATATTTTTATTTAAGAGGGAATGACTTATATCAAATATGGGAAGAATGAGTTGTATGATGCTAATACATTGAAGAGGAGGACTCAGTGGGCTTACTAGATTGGGGCATTAGTTTTGATTTTGTTGTTTCTTTGCCTTATTTCCACCACAATGTTGTGAATCTTAAGAGCAACTAATGTTGTGATTTGGAATTGGATTATGGTTTTGATTTGATGCGTTAATTAGACTGTATGTTATTTTACGATGTTTTTCTGTATATATTGCTTGCTTAAAACAAAGTTGTATTTTGGCCCTTGATGTTTTAACTTGTGGGATCTTGATGTTTTAACTCGTGGGATCTTGATGTTTTAATTCGTGTATGTTAATATACATACTATCATATAGTTTCTTCACAAAGTTTTACTTTGAGTGATAAAGAAGTGGTTCTCTATTAAGTGAAATTTATTATCTGTTAGAGACCAAACATTATATGAAATTTGTTATCTGTTAGAAATCAAACATCATATGATGTGATTAATACATTATTCACATATTTATCATCTGGTCAAAGATGTTAATTTATCTGCTATATATATAGGAGTAACGTATAGCTCCGCGGTTGTCTTCTAATCCTTATAAGAGAGCTCAAGCTAGCTTTTGGGATGATTTTGTTGACAAGAAGATATATCTCTTTTTTTATTCTCTCACTGCTTTCATTTCTATTTTACGTTTCAATATTACATTGATTTTATGGCTTCTGGTGTTGTGTGGCTCTTTAACTTCTTTAAGTTTATTGCTGTGGGTAAACTTGATTCAAGTACCTATCTTAGATCAACTATATTTTATAGATATGGCACGCCTTCCTTTAGATACCAAAAGTAGGATTATGTGTATTTTAGTTTACTACTTGGAGATGTTAAAACATTCGATAATTTTATTTCTGATTATGATAGTCACTATCATTTCTAGGAGAAAGAAACGTAGAATTGGGTGGGCTGGTATATCATTTAATAGGTACTGTATCAAGACACTAAATTTACATAGAATTATATTTACAAATGACTTAGCATGTTTTGAAAGCAGACGAATGGATAAACGAACATTTACCATTTTATGTCAACTTCTTAAGACAGTTGGTTAATTTAGGGGAACTAGGAATATGGATGTAGAAGAAATGCTTGTTATCTTTTTATATATAATTACGCATGACGTGAATAATAGAACTATTAGACGACATTTTACACGTTCTGATGAAATAGTGAGTAGGCATTTTACAAAATTTTTTAACTCAGTACTACGTCTACATGATGTGTTATTGAAAAAACCAATGTCAATCCTTGAAAACTCTATAGATAGAAGATGGAAGTGGTTCAAAGTATCAAATATGCAATTCAAATTGGATTCCTTCTTATATACCAAACTGTAAGGTTTGTAACATTTGGAGTTTTATTAATCCAGAACTGTTTAGGAGCTTTAGATGGAACCTACATTAAGGTCAATGTATGTGCTGTTGATAGACCTCGGTATCGTACAAGAAATAATAAAATTGCAACCAATGTATTGGGAGTTTGCGCTCAAGATTTTCAATTTATTTATGTCTTACCTAGATGGGAGGGTTTAGTAGCAGACTTTAAAGTTCTCGTGATGCTTTATCTAGAAAAAATGGGTATAAGGTACCCCAAGATAATTGTTAACATTAGCAAGAGATTGACCCATTTTATTTTCTTAACTGTATATGACCCTAATTAATTGTCCTGATAATATGATATTACTACTTATGTGATGCTGGATATACCAATGATGAAGGTTTCTTGGCACCATACAGAGGGCAACGATACCATTTGAATGATTGGAGGGAAGAACACCAACCAACTACTCCTGAAGAATTCTTCAACATGAGGCATTCCTCGGCAAGAAATGTTATTGAAATGGCTTTTGGGTTTTTACAAGGCCGTTGGGTAATAGGTAGAGAGAAATCTGATTACCCCATTAAAATTCAATGTATGACCATTTACGGTATGTTGCCTTCTTCATAATTTGATTTTACGTGAAATGTCTACGGATCCTTTTGAGTTACAAAATGACTATGTTGAAGAACAATTTGTTAAGAGCCAACATGTAACCTACATGGAACCGTCAAATAGTTGGACTACTTGGAGGGACAACTTGGTAAAAGAGATGTTTGAAGAGTGGACCAATGAAAGGAATTGATTTTTCACTAGAAATTAAGTCATTAAGTTGCTTGTTTGTGTTTGAATTCACCTTCATGTTTTGGACTTGTGAGATTTTCATTTGAAAACCATTTTATTCGATAATATTAAAATGAGCAGCTCTTCATTATCATCTGTACAGTTTGAGTATTTATGTTCATTTTATACAATTGAATTGTAAGTGAGTTTTTAAGCTATTACGTTAGACACCTTTATGTGTAGGAATGGATCAAAATGAGCATGAAAAAGTTAGTGGGAAAAATAAACATCAATGGATCTAATATGAGGATATGAGGATACAAAACTGGTGGAGTGCTTAGTGAGGTTAGTAGAAGTTGGGACTTGGTGAGATGATAATGGAACGTTCAAAGTTGGTTTCCTGCAACAACTTGAGAAGTGGATGGAAGAAAGAATCCCTGGGTGTGGCCTTCCATCCTAACCACATATTAAATCTCGGTTCAAGTTGCTTAAGAAGCAATATGGTGCTATGGCAGAGATGTTAGGACCAAACTGTAGTGGTTTTAGATGGGATGACACTGCAAAATGTGTGTTTGCTGCTAAAGGTGTATTTGATGATTGGGTTAAGGTATGAGTTCTTTATTTATTTTATGAACCATTCAAAATGTGATAATATTAATAATTCTAATCGAGCTAGTCTATTGTTTGGGGGGCCTGATAATTGTGGGTTAATATAGTGTTTCTGAATATATATAAGCATATGCACTTGTTTGTTAGCTTTATTTATATTTTTTTGGGGTTTGATAACTTGTTTGTTAGTTCTGTTTGTTCATATGATATTTTTTGAATGATAATTGTGGGTTAATATGGTATTTTTTGAATGCCTATAAGCATATATAACTTGTTTGTTAGTTCCATATATATTGTTTGGGGAGATAATAACTTGTTTGTTAGTTCTGTTTGTTAATATGATGTTTTCTAAATGATAATTGTGGGTTAATATGAGATTTTCTGAATGCATATAATCATATATAACTTGTTTGTTAGTTCTATTTATATTGTTTGGGGGGGGTCTGTTTCTGAATGATAACTATGGGTTAATATAGTGTTTTCTGAATGATATATATTGTAGAGTCATCCAAATGCAAAAGGCATGTTGTTCGGCATTTTGATGATTTGGGGTCGGTGTTTGGAAAAGATCGAGCTTCTGGACTTGATGTTGAAGGTCCTGCAAATATGGTTGATGTTATAGAACATGAGTATGATTTTAATTGGAAAGATGATGACTTTTATGTACCAGACCCTACAACGGGATTTGCAGAAGCAGATGTTATCGGCTCTACTTGTCAAACTCTAACTTTTCCTTAAGCATCTGCTTTTCAAATTCCTTCAACCTCTGTACCAACAAAAAAAATCAAAGAAAAGGGCTAGAGATGATGGTATATTGGTCGAGACACTGACTAACACGGTCAAACAGATGATGATATATTGGTCGAGACACTTACCAATATACACAAGTTGGTAAAGTATTTTCAAGATGATAGCGATGATAGAGTTTCTCAGATATTTGATGAAATAATGAAAATATATGAACTAACAGATGCCAAGAAGGTACTAGCAAAAAAGTTAATTGTGTTAGACCATGATCAAACTCATTATTTCTTTCCTCTGCCTGCGCCTTTCAAAAAGGAGTTTGTTTGGTAAGTTTTACTCGATAATATGAAATCATAGAAAGTAGATTTCATGATGAAGTCTTCAAAACCTATTTTGATATGTATAGTATAAGTAATGTCATCTGTAATAATTTGCAAGTGTAGTTTTTTTTATGCACACGGATGAATTGTTATGCCATATATGATGTGCCCAAGGGTAAATATTTTTTTTGTTCCATTTATGAAATGCACATGAATGTTTTGTTAATAATAATTTTATCATTTTTAATGTAATTTATGTAATTATTTATCATCAAAGTACTGTTGAATTATTTGATGGATTTACTAAAATAATTATCATATATTCGTAAGTAGCTATAACAATCTTTATGTAAATAACTATTACAATCCGTATAAATATATATACATATATTTCCTTATCTTAATAAAAGTATGTAAATATATTGCCAAAAATAATTTTGCACTATATTTACACCAAATTTTTATTATTTATTTGATTAGTAAACACATATTTGTCTAAAAATCACTACTAATTTCCCTTAAAAATAAGAAACTACTCCTTCTTGAAAAAATATGCATTAAGTGAAAACTTATAGATTTTAAAATAAAAAAAAATATTTCAATGTTAAATAATATCTAGTTATTCAAAATTTATATTTATTTATTTTATAATATATTTTCTTGAAAATCACAATTAATTCCCCTAAAAAAAGGGATTGCTCTATCTTTGAAAAAATATACATTTAAATAAAAAATTATATAAAAAAGTATAGTAGAAAGTATTTAGAAATAATTAGTTTCATTAATTACATAAGTACTTATAGAAATAAAATGTACCAATAAGTGAAAATAATTTTATAATACATATTATTCCTTTTTTTCATATGGTATATCTCATATATATAATAACCTTTTGTGGATTTTGTGTCATAAATGAATGTGTTAAATTCATTTTTTTTATTATTAGTGTTAATCACATTTTTATATATCTCATGTATATATTTTTTGTCTTGCCAATTTTTGATATTATTAGCTCCTAATTTCTTTTTGTTTAGATAAGAAAATCTAAAGATTTTTAAAAAAAAATATTTTAAAGAACCTTAGAATTTTAAAGATCTAAAGATTATTTATAAATGATAAATGACTAGTTTTAGTCATTTATTTAATATATAATAAATATATTAATATTTGCCTAAAATATGACATATTTATTCTTTTTATACTTAGAGAATTCAAGTAGCAATTTCGGGCTTAGGCCAAATGATCCATAAATCGAGATTGTTCTTTTGTGGATCTATTCCTATACATTCATAAAATACGGATGGGTGTACTTGTCAAGAAATCATTAGGTAATCCCATATTATCCATGCCTTTGGAGGACCTCACATGAGGGCTGAGTAAATATTGTCAACATCAGTATTTCACCAAGTAGATCAATTTATATGCTCTAATTGACATTCTTTATTTTCCTATTTAGACCATTCAAAAAGCAAAGAAAGCTCCCAGATATATATTTATCAATTTATCCCTGCAAATAAAGCAATTGTCTCGGACTCATTTGTTTGAATTCATGTAAAAATTATAGAAAAATACTCGCTCCTCACTAGTGAGAATGAATTCTTTCTCTTACGATTAACATGGACTAATCAACTCATATTTTAAGCATATTCGAACATAATAGAGTTTAGATCGATAAGATCGTTGACCTTGTTTCTAATGATAGTGATTTGGCCACCTTGTTTCTAATAATAGTGATTTGGCCACCGTGTTTCTAATGATAGTGATTTGGACATGGCCGTATGAAGTCATGACTGTTTATCCGAACTGATTAGGAATGTGATTGCATTTGTCGTTGTTGAAAAGTAATGTTGCTTTAGGTTGATCATGATGAAGTTAGGCTGTCTTGGTGAACCGCGTCGATGGGCTTGCTATTCAGCCGTTCGACAGCCGTGGGCCTGGGCTTAGAATTGGGCCATGTTGTCTAGCTTCGTCCAGCCCACAAGTTTTTGGGCTCTCCACTACAGGTTGACCTCATCATCTCACTTAACTGGACTGAGTTATGAGCTAGACAATTCCACATGTACCTACAAAAACTTCAAATGTGTAAATTCCCCAACTCTACCCTTCACACACACATAAAGTTTCTTGGTGGATTCTTATATCTGAGCACTGCCCAATTAATAGCATTTCCATCATATTCCCCATTCCACTCCACTATGCAACTAGAAATAGAAAATTGTCGAAAACACTAACCATCCTGACAGTGCAAGTTGTTGTTTTCAGCTATATATTAAGTCTGAAGAAGCAGCTAACCCCATGCATTCATGCAATTAATTTATGATTCTCAGCCCACAGTATTCAAAGAATACAGGGTGCACAATAAGATAATATCATACTAGGCTACGTGATATTTTTAGTCATTACATTTTGTTATATAAATGTTTATTTGTTTTAATTTTTTTCATCATATTACTTTGTATAATTTATAAAAATATACCTGTTGGAAAAGTTTAAAAAAAAAATACTATTTTTTAAAAACAAAAAATTTATATCCTGTCCTGACTTACTATCCACTAAATCAACCTACAATGACCCTATTGCTCATGTTTTAATCACACTTCACATGTCTCCTTCTCTCATTTCTCGCGTATGTTAACATAAACTTTTATTAATTTTGTTAATTTCGTCTTATTTCAAATAAGTTGATAATTTCGTCCGTAAGATTACATAATTAATAATTTTGGTTATATAATTAACAGTTTTATATCATCATTTTTATATTTTTTTCATAAAATTGATGTTATATATTTTTTGACCCTAAAACTATAAACATTGAGGAGTAACTAAGTCTATCATGCGATGACTACTTGAAAACTTTGAGTAGTCATCATATCTACTTTAAATCTTCAACTATTCATCACATTCTATACAGTAATCAAATGAATAATATTATGACTTGAAATCTTCAATAAATATAAAAACAATAACTTAAAAGGTTCAACTCGTTATAAAAAAATTACTTACACAATTCTTATCATTTCTGACTTGAGTTTAGTTATTAAAAAATTTAATCCATTACGTAGAGGGCTCAGAGACTCAGTCATACAAAATGACTTAACCATTCAAGTTATTCATATTTGATTATTTTGATTATTTAACAATATAAACAAATAGTTAAAAGAGTTCAAGTAGTCATAAAATAATATTTGAACCCCTCAACTTATTATTTCTAACTAATTTGACTACGAAAAAAATGTAAGGAATAAGATACGGGCAAGTGTGTAATATATAACATTAAAAAAGTGAATAGCTAGTTTGCCAAAAAAATACAAATCGCTTCTTTTTTAAAAACGGGTTATATCTCCGAATAACCCTATTATTTTACTGTGAATGTAGTTTCTAACAGTTGCAAAGAAAGAAACTCAGATTTTCTTGCATGGAAAACATAAATTTATGTTGATACAAGTTGCACAGTTTAAAGGTTTTTTATCTTATAGTGTTTAAAAATATGGATGGAAGACGTTTTACTAAATAATTTTCTATCATCATGACATTCATGTAAGATTCTCGGCATTTTTAAATTACTGAAAAGTCATTACTCTTTCACACAAATTGATATCAAATCTTGATGAATTTTTGAACACCAACTCATTTGTTCTATTATAATAGATTCTTAACTATGAGAGTTTCAAAAGAAATGTGAGTTGTTCCACTTATTTAACATTTTATACATATTATTAATAAGATTACTGCAAAATTTTACTTTCGACCGTTCATTTTCCAAGAATTAATACGAGCTCTCATACGTCTTCATTGGTTCTTTTCATTAATATGTTATAGGTAAGGAAGTGTGACCTTGAACTCCGAAATTTTAAATTCCTCTTAAGTTGTTTATGTGCTTATTGCGTATTTGAAATCTTATATATATATATATATATATATATCAAGTTAGATATGGACATCTCAAAATGTATTATGTGTGCACATTCAACTCTCCTCTAAATAACATGTGTCCACACACCACAGAATATAACCAGTGATTATTATTATATAATTATATTTTACAAAATTAATTACTTAATTAGGAATCATGTATAAGCATTTACTACCTGCATAAATATTTCATTTAATTATCGATTCATTAATATAGTAGCAATTACATATATTTTAACCATAAAAAAGGTGTAATAATTAAGTACTTAAAATTATTTTGATTGACTCGTTGTATGAAACCTGGTGAAGATAATAATTACTATTCCACATTTGATTAAATATAATAATGATAATATATTAGGGATATCATATGTTTACCTAATTCTTAAAATAAAAACTAATACTTGAAGTTATGTTGATTGTAAAAACAAAATTTATCTTGTTTTTTTGTCAGTACGTAAAATTATTTGGTTAAATTCATTAATACGATATTTGAGTATTTTATACGATAATATAATTAAGAACATGATGTGTTATATTTTATCCGAAAAATGAGAAATGAACTCGTAATATATAATGTTTTATATTTATCTTAAACGTTACCATTATTGCCTGAAAGACCATTCTATAAAACAAACAAATGTGCCTAGCCAAAATATAATATATTTAAAACAAACAAAACCAAAGACAAAATATAATATGCCTAGCCACATCTTTTTTTCCCTCTTCTGCTTTCAATTCTTCTTTCTCAAATGTCTGGATTCTTCTATTTTCAGAATGATTTTAAATGAGATTTTATTCTGTGTTTAGAGTCCGTTAAAACTTTTTATATTCTCATTTTATGTTTTCATTAGTAATAATAAATGTATACAATAAATACTATCACTCTTATATTTTAATTTTTACTTCTATATAAATGGATGAAAAGATAAACTCCTTTTTGTTATTTTTTTTCAACAAAGTTTATCAAAGTAGATACTATGAAAATGTTTATTTATTTTTAATACTAAGCAATTTTGATTTGTGTTTCTTCCTAGAACTCATCTTAGTTTAACACAACTTCTATGATTGTGGTTGTTAGAGGAATTTTATCATATTCTTTAATCACAATTTGGATATCTCATTTAAGTTTTCAATCAATTTTTAGACGAATGTACAAATTAATGTTGCACTCTATGGACAATATATGTATTCGTGTAATTCTCCTTTAAAATATATCAAAATAGCTATTCTTTTTAAATTTTATTGTAAATTATTATTTGTTTTGCTCAAGAAATATTGCTATGTACCTAAAAGGTGTGTTCATATGAGAAGTTTTTCTTAAGATATTAAGATTTTATTTTGACAAGAAAAATAAAATGTAATAAGTATATGTTCGCCATGTAACATTGCTTATTATTTTCTTCTCCCGAGACACATGATAATTTGATTGTGTCGGAATAGATATAGATCTTATTTGTACCTATATTGTGTCCATATGTTTTCCCTCCATTTTTAATTTGTTGAATCTAGAAAAGTAATTTCTACAACAATTCAATTTTGTGACAAGCATGGCATGGCCAGTGTATTTTTTATATTGGAGATGTTAATAGGTAATACACATTATTTGTCATTCTTATCAATTGTTTATATGTAAATCAAGTTCACAAGTTTTATGTCAATTAGGCAAGTCAAAAATTTATATAAAAGAAAACTTATAATAGTATCATTTAATTATAATTTTACGGCTCCTAATTTTATTTTGTAAGTTTCATACGCTGTGTTATTTAATACATCATATATTTTAAATGATTATATATATTTTTTACAATCTCGTCTATAGCACGGACAATTAATCAACTAGTTTTAAATGAAAATACGGTATCTATCAGTTGAATTATTACTCCCACAACTAATCTTAATTGTTAGTTACCATCTCAAACTTAATCTAGTTGGCCAAAAGATCTGTAAATATTCAAAATATGTCATTCAAAATGGAACTTTTTAAATCGATCCAATTGTTTCATGAGTGAAGATTTATGTTACGAAAATAGAGCGACCACCTAGATAGACAGCGACTTAACAAATTAAAAAAAAGAATTAAATTAAACACTTCAAAAGTTCAGGATTCGTTATGCCAAAATTAGTATCAAGTTGAATATGGTTTAATCTGAAATCGAGCCAATAAAAATTATATATGTGACGCCATTGCATGTCTTTTGAAACAACCATAGAGACATGTTGCATATCAGGCAAAATTGCTATTTAGATGAATTTATTAAAAACTAGAAAACCACATTCATCTAGTTATTAAAAAAATCTCTCGTAAGAAGTAAGAAACTTGCAGGGATCGAACTTTGGATAAGATAGAGACAAAATCTCAACCGGATAAATTTCATTAATCATTTAGATTTTCATGCTAATGACTCATGGAAACCATTTGTTAATATAGAAAAGGGAATAATTAATCAACTCTTTTATTAAGTTACTACTCTATAAAATCCAAGTGTTTTTGTCAGTTACTCAGTTCAAACAGATAGTCAGGAGCATATATTCTCCAATGTACTTCATTCGGTCTTAAGCACATGTTTACTTAAACTATCTTATAATATCAAGGTTCGTGCACTTGATTATGGGTCCTTAATAATTATAATAGAGTTAACATTGTCGTTAGAACAATATTTGGTTCCTGACTAAATGAACAAGAGTTATACTAGTTGTTGAGATGTACCTATTAGTTTATATTTTAGGTTAAAAATAATAGGTTTCACTTATAATATTAAACATTATTATTCATCAAAAGAGATTTGAAATTTTCATACACATTGTAAGATCGTGGGTTCCAATCATCGTATCCTAAATGTATATAAGAATGTATCCTAAAATTCATTATCCTTGTAAATAATTTTTTGTTGTGCAAGATATATAAATGCGTCAATACTATATACTGAACTTGCCTTTCATCAATTTTATTTTACCAAGTGAAAGTGTAGATTTAATATATTGGTGCAAAACCCCTCATTGTATGTATTCTATATTACAACTTTTTACATAAAATTGGTCAGATGAAAAGCCAAGTTAACTTATAACTTGAAGGACAAAGAATAGAATGTTAAAAAAAATGTTCTCTTGTATTAATTTTTTTAATATAGGATCCTTGATGATATGAATCAGTAGGTGGATCAGGACATTCCATTAAAGCTGGCACATCTACACCCTTATCATCTAACCCAACTCAACATATTATTAAAATAAAATAAAAGAGTCAACAAAGAAAAAAAAAGACCAATTCAACAGAACCTAAAAGAATGTATGTTACAAACATCATGAGAAATAAACAAAGAACAAAAATTCGAAGCACTTCACCACTAAGTAAAAGTAATGTACTATAATTGTGTGTGACAACAAAGTCCATCTACAACTCGGTTACCCTCATGATAAATGTGTGTGAAAATAAAATCCATCAGATCGATTAAATTTAAACCTTTATCTCAAGCAGCACGTCAACGATAAGGAACCTTTCGAGATCAAGAATGAATAATGATCACCACATAAACCGAATCACTTTCTACTATAATTGTCTCCATCCAAATATCCAAGCATAAATTATCACATGGATACCACTAGCTAGTTCAACATTAAAAGTAAAACATACGCCAAGATGAACGTCATAACAAAACTTAATAACTCCTCTAGAGTATCGAAAAATGCCTCAACAACCTACAAGTCCATTACTACCAAAAGTCGTTCCATTTGTGTTCCAACCTAAAAGGGGTGGATGCCAAAAAAATTTCAAAATATGTGGGGCTCTACAAGGAAGTCCTGGAATATAAAACTGTTGAAGTGTAAAAAACTCTTCAATTAAACTTTACATCGTGCCAATCTTAAAGGGGTCTGCTTTACGAACTGTACGTCAAAGTAAGGGAAGAGCTTCAACAAAGACATTATTACTATTCTCAAAGGCTTGATTACGGGACCAGACCCCTTTAAAGATAATAATAGAACTCTATCATAAAGCCTTCAATTACATGCTAAATGATTTCTTCATCGTCACCTGCCAAAGATCCCAGTGCCTTCAAGCTTGATATCCTTTCTAAAAATACTCGACATGGTATCCCAAAACTCACGACAAAATCTATAAAAAGATGTCGTAAGTCCTCCTCCATGGCAGAACAAAGGCGACACTTGGAAGGAAAAATATAACAAGAGCACGCAATGCAGAATTAGTAGGCATCTTTCCATGGAACAAACTGTTGGAAATCGAGGCGCGTAGCGGATGGGGTTTATTTAAAAAAGTTATTGATTGAAAAAACAATCGCCTCACCACTACTCCTAAAAAAATATTTTTTTTATGAAAAATACATTTTCTCATAAGATGTATTATAAATCAATAAATTAAATCTAAGACATACACATATGTGAATTATACCTCTTGTAGTCTATCTAGCGTCATTGCCAACAATGAACTGGAGATACCACGAACAACGGACTGCGAGTTTCACACTAAGATCTTCCAAGCCAATTCTCAAACATACTAGGACGTGTGTGAGCACGTAAAATAAATCAATGACACTTTTTTGTCTCTAGTTGTACTCAACATATGAGATCTAGAGATTTTAGAGAATGACTATTGTGAGACAAAATTCTGAGAGAAAATTAGGAAAGCACATAAAGCTTTTTTATTAACTTTTTTTAATCACACAGTTTCACACCCTAAAGCTAATAGAATAATATATATATATATTATATGATAAAGCTCAACAGATTTTTAAGGATTTATAAAATAATAAATTAATTAAAAAATGTTCCATTGTAGTGGGGCTCACTGCAATTGAGCAACACTGCAGTGCCGCTGTAGTGTCGTGATGCACTACAGTGTGCCACGCGTCATTGTAGTGCCATGTGGAACCTATAATAATTCACGTCAATCTCTGATTCAAAAATCAGTGATTGACATGTTACAGTCCAACATGCGACGTGACAATTTTTTAAATTTATTATTTATTTTAATCAGATAAATATCTAGATATCAGTTAATTCAAAATTAGCTTATCTGATCTCCCAATCAATTATCTTATATGTTAATTAACAGATTAGATAAATCAAATCAAATCATTATCTTTTAATAATTTAATATTATTTAATTCCATAAATTAAATATGCTATCTCACTTATCGATCAACACAAAATTAATAGATATAATTATTTAATTTTTATTTCTAAAAATATATTAAATAATTTAATTAATTAATTATTAATTAAAGAATTAGTTAATTATACATAATTATCTCATAATTATATATTTACCCCAAAATTTAATTTTTATCTCAAGTTAGTCATTTTCTCATGTTCTGAAATATTCACACCCTAGACTGTATGTATAGTACAAAGGTGATTTTAAAACCATGAACCCATAATTCTAAGCTCTAATAAATCAGATTATTAATTAAACTCTTTAATTAAATAATCTTATTTATTAATTTCATTATTACTCCACATAAATATGAAATTTCACTCTTAGTAATTACAGAATATATAGTATAGAGGTGATACTAAGACTATGAACCCATAATTCTAAGCTCCAATAAATCATATTATTAATTAAACTCTTTAATTAAATAATCTTATTTATTAATTTCATTATTACTCCACAATAAATATGGAATTGCACTCTTAGTAATTACATAATATATTTATAGATTATTCTCGTGTAGTCCATTGATATAATCACCTCATGTAGTTCTGTCATCGATCTATTGGTTCGTAAATTAGAGCTAGTCAAAATTATCGTTTTACCCTTCTAATTATCGATTGATCATTAAATATCATTAATTTACTAGTGAATGATCAATTTATAAGCGTATTATAAATTTGAGCTCAATAAACATTCAATTCCATAATTAACGCTTAAGCGAATATATATATATGATCCGTTACGAAAGCTTGGATTCCAAATCTTGTAAGATCATATTTCAAGTCATCCATGTCACTGAACCTTCAAAATAAAAGTTATTAGTCTGTTTTTCAAACAAACTTTAATGAGTGAATCAAAAGATCTAGTAGACATGTATAGGAGTTCATGACTACTCAGGATTCAGACTGGTCTATATATGATCACCAGTTTTGATGTGTATAAATCTTTATGATAAATGATAAGTTAATTAAGATATTAATCCACATTGGTTCTGTCCTATATCATCTAATTATATAAAGTACATTCACTAAGATATCTATTCACATCAATGATCCAGATATAGATCACATGCATTCATAATACTCAGTGAACCGTACTAGCAATCATTTATTAAAAATTATATACTTTAATATGTTACAGATTATTTTATTCATTATCTATGATCTTAATTCTCTCGTACTTATACAAGATCATAGTCTCATTAATGAATATGAAATTTTTAGATACTTATATATAAATTATTCAAAAATAATTTAAAAAATAATTATAAGAAATTTATAATTTCATTAATTTCAAACCAAAATGATCTAAACACATGCTTTGAGGGCACTATGCCCAACATCTCTCTCAACCCCATCTTTCGCACATGACCCTTAAATGACTTCGCAGAAACTGTTTTGGTAAAAGGATCGGCCAACTTCTGATCTGACGCTATATTCATAACAGTCACATCCCTTCGATGCACGATCTCTCTTACAAGATTACCTCTCAATGTGCTTGCCCCTCTTGTGCCTCATCGGTTCTTTGGAATTAGCTACTGCCCCACTATTGTCACAGTACATGATCAGTATAGAACTTTCTGAGTCATACCGCTTGTTTCTCAGCTTCACAAGGTGCTATATATTTGACTTCCATAGTGGAATCTGTAATACTGGATTGTTTAATAATTCTCCAGACTATAGCTCCTTCACCTTGGGTGAATACTGATCCAGACGTCAACTTTGACTGTCCATATCTTGTTGAAAATCAGAGTTAGTATATCCAGTGGGGTTCAGGTCTCCACCTGAATAAACAAGCATATAATTTCTCGCTCTCTAAAGATACTTGAGAATGTGTTTTACTGCAATCCAATGTTCTAAAATAGGATTTGATTGATAACGAATAAAAATTTCTACTGTATAACAGATGGCTGGTCTTGTATACATTAGAGTACCAACAGGTGAAACATAATGAATATTTTTCATATCCTCTTCCTCCGGAGGTGATCCTTGAAAAAGATAATTCCATGCTTGGTCGGTAGTTAACCTTTCTTAAAAATTTTCATAGAGAATCTCTCTAGGACCTTATTAATATAAAATGCTTGAAAAAGTGTCAAGAGCTTGTTCTTTCTATCCCTTAGGATTTGGATGTGTAGAACATAACTTGCCTTTCCCAAATCTTTCATATGAAATTTATCAGCTAACCGCTTCTTTACTTTCGACAAAGTTTCTACATCATTTTCAATTAGTAGAATATCGTCTACATAAAGAAATAAGAAAACCACTATTCTATATTTGATGTATTTGTAAACACACGCTTCTTCAATATTTTGCTCAAAGCCATACAATTAAATAATTTCATCAAATGTAAGATTCCAAGATCTAAAAGCTTGTTTTAATCCATAAATGAATTAAAGCAACTTGCATACTTTCCGATATTGCCCCTTTTTCACGAACCCTTCTGATTGCATCATATGGATTCTTTCTTCAAGAGAGCCATTCAGAAAAACTGTTTTGACATCCATTTTTCATATTTCATAGTCTGAACTAGAGGTTATGGATAAAATGATGTGAATGGATTTTAGGATGGCAACGGGAGAGACCCTCTTCATAATCGACTCATTCCCTTTATGTATAACATTTGGCTACCAGCCGTACCATGAAAGTCTCTACTTTCTCATCTGCATCTCTTTTCTTCTTGAAGATCCATTTACATCCAATGGAACTGACATCTCCCGGTGGATCTACAAGTTTCCAGATTGAATTGGAATACATTGATTCTATTTCTTGGTTCATATCATCTTGTCATTTCTCATTTTCAAGATCCTTCATCACCTCTTTAAAGGTTAATGGATCGTCCTTATCAGTGTTAGACACTAGAACATGTGACTCTAGTTCATAGCGAATAGGTTGTCTTACAACTCTCCCATTACGACGTTGGACTGGGGTTTCCTTAATAGGAACAGTAGTTTTTTTGGTTTGTCGTTTATCAGTTAATGATGAATGTGGTTTGATCTCATCAAATGCTAATTCTTTAAGAAATTCTTTACTCTGAGGTTTGTAGTTTTCCATATAGTGTGTTCAAGTGGCATTTGGCGATACAAACACTTTTTTATCCTTGCACCACCTCTTGTTTCTAGAGTCCACCCCTTGTTTCTGAAGCGTAGCCAACAAATATACACACTTTAGATCTTGAGTCTAACTTTTCTGTCTTGGGTCTAATAACGTGAGCTGGACACCCACATATACAAAAATAACTTAAACTAGGTTTGAAACCATTCCACAACTCTAAAAGTGTCTTGCTTTACAGACTTAGAAGGCACTACATTCAAAATGTAGGTTATCGTTTGAAGTGGATATCGGCAGAATGGGAGTGGTAGTCATGAATAGCTTAACATCGACCAAACCATATCTAATATGGTTCGGTTTCTCCTTTCTAAAATACCATTTTGCTGTGGCATTCCAAGTGCTGTGAGTTGGGATAAAATGACATACTTCAGCAGGTAATCCTTGAATTCTAAATCCAAGCATTCACCACATCTATCTAATCAAAGTATTTTCAATGATTTACTTAATTCCTTTCCAGCTCCATCTTTGAAGTCTTTAAACTTTTTAAAAGTTTCAGACTTTCTATGCATTAGGTAAGTATAATCATACCCACCTCTAGCTTGTACATTGATCGATCCACATACATCACTATGTACTAGTTCAAGTGGTTCTTTGATTCTTTGGCCTTTTCCAGAGAAAATGTCTCTTGGTCATTTTACCCTTTAGATAAGATTCACAAACTGGAAGAGTCCCAACTTTTAGTTCTCTCAAGCCTTTGTCGTTTATTACTTTTATGATTTACTATTATAAACAATTCTGAATTATTTAATGAACGTTCAGTCAGTTTAAGCATATACAGTCCGATCAAAACTTTTACATGATAAATATTGAATTCATTCTTAGAAATAAAAACAACTTATTATTAAAAGAAATATAAAAAAATTGTTCATGCAGCAACGATAAAGAAATTAAATTTCTAAAAAATCCAAGAATAAAATAAACATTGTTCAAAACAAGCAAATTATTTTCAAAACACAAACGGACTGTCCTCAATGCTTTTACTGACTCCAACTCCCATTATCACCTCGCCACTAGCCAGCTTCATTGATGAATCAAGCATCTGTAAAGAAGAATATACATGGTTAGTGGCTCTTGATCTAATATTAAGGATGACAAATCATATTCCAATAAACAAGCTTCAAGAATAAGTAAATAATATTTATCTTTCTTTTTCGGCTCCGAGAGATACTTGTTACAGTTTCTCTTCCAATGACCTTCAACCCCACAATGGAACATTTTCCCTCGGGCTTGCTGTTGTTCTTGTTCTTCTTGACTTTGGGTGATGTCTTGGCTTTCTTTCCTTTCTTTTTTTTACTCTTGCCCTTGCCTATGTTCTTATTCCTTTTGTTGCTATTAACAATAGTGTAAGAATGCTTTTTCTCAGCAACATTTGTCTCACCCTCTTTGGTCATATTCTTGTTGAGTGACTCAAAAGTCTGCAGTTCATCCAACAATCGGTTCATGTTGAATTGTAACTTGTTGATAACATAGTTGGTAGTGAACGGAAAAAAATAGGCGTGACCGATTAAAGTATAATGCTGACTTGAGTTCACTCATCAATGGTTGTCTCATGTACTTCTGCCTCATGCATTATGTTGATCATGTTCAAAACATGTTCAAGCGCAGAAGTAGCTCTCTTCATATTAGTTGTCATGTAACTCCTAGTAGCCTCATGACAACTTTGATCATAATGATGTCCAAACATCATCTTTAGAGATTCCATAATCTTATAGTTTGTTTCTGTGCCCTTTCATGCTTGGTTCCCAGAACATCATTCATACTCACAAGCATGTAACACTTAGCTTTGTTATTCGACATAGTTCAAGCATCATACTTGTCCCTAACATTATTAGGGGCATTGGCAACGGACTCCCTAGAACAGTCCTCAATAAATATGAACTTGTAATTCTCACATATTAGCATCAAATTTAAATTTGACTTCCATCTTATGAAGTTATCACCATTAAGTTTTTCAAGCGTGAGTAAAGCAGTAATAGGGTTACCCATGGTAGACATAATAATAACTGAAGAATAAAATATTCATTCAATATAATTGTAATAAATATAAAAAAATTCAGAAAGTAAAAGTGATACATGAATGAAATATATCAAACACATAAACTTAACAATTACTAATCCACGATAATAATTAATGTGTTCTCAGGGTTGATTAGATTACTTTTAAACTGTGTATGAGTCATTTTCATCCTTATTAATTAAAACTTAAAACATCTCATATTTTCTCGTTTAATAATAATGTATTGCTTATTTGATCAAATCACAATTATCCACTCAAAGCTTAGTTGTGACTTTATGAGTGTAACCTATTATTTTTTATTCCATGACTTGATTTAGAATAGCCGCCTTAGGGTCGGTCAAGTCTAAACTATATCACTTAGTCCTATCTTCTTAAGAAGTTCAACCTTGATATTTATACAGTTCGAAATCTTCCTTAGGGGGATGAAAACAAAGCCATCTCGAGACCTTTACTGTATCTTACAGTGTTGTATTAATAATGAAGGTCATAGGTTACATTGACATGTCAACATTCTCCCATTCACTATTTTATAATTGATGTGTTTCTATTTTAACTAATCAATTAATTATAAATTAATTACTAGTTAAAATAACCCTAGGAATGTAAAATTAATTATTAATCAAATCTAATTGGTCTAAGTTCATTCAACCTTCTAAAGAGTCTAAGTCAAAATTAGGTGAACTTAGAAAAATTAATTAATTACATTCATCAAATTTCAATAAAACACTTGTAATATAGCCGATTATTCTAAAGGTTACTAAGACCTTTAGATTGGTATGATTATCAAGTTTAACTAATTAAGACTTAACAGTTTACATGCAATTGATTTCTCAAAGCAATATATATATATATAAACACATTAGAAGAGTCCTAATCAATCATATTTCTACTGGTGAGATGCATGACCAAATAAAACTATGTGAGGTTTTATGTATGGAATGTGATCGACTAATGCATGGTCATGTTATCAATCATATCAATAAATATTTATTTAAATAATTAAATAAATAAATGATTAATCGAATGACTATTGAGTATTTCTGAATTACGACATTTAAAATAGAAATAATTTCAAAATGGACTTCAAGAAACTATATTTCCAAAATAGCCCACTCCACTAGATGTCCATCTTCATAATCTTCAAGCTTTGATCAAAACCCTTTTAATTAGGATAAACTATTTTTTCTAATTAAATAATCTCATTAATTATATTTTTAAAATTAATTGAATTTGATTAGTTAAAAAATAATTTGATGACTCATCAAAATTTGTTCAAACTCAATCAATCAATTAATTTTAATCTTCAAAAAGTTAAAATAGATAACTATAATTTTAAAATTTCAAGTTAAAAAATAATTTGACTCCTCTTCAAACTTGGTTCAAACTCAATCAATCAATTAATTTTAATCTTCAAAAAGTTAAAATAGATAACTATAATTTTAAAATTTCAAATTTTAAAATTCAAAAGTCAAAATTTTAAAGATAAAGGATAAGATTAGAGTTTTCGCAAAGCATCGCAGAGATAGAGTAACACAGTATCAGAGTTTCTGCGAAACATACCCCGACAATCATAATGATTGCCGTTGGCGGTGGTAGTGGGACACTCCCACCGCCGCCGCTGGCTGCCTATTCACTGCCGGTGGTGCTATCGTCAGTTTACCTCACGGTGGCGGTGCCATAGCTGCCAATTTTTTCAGGGGTAGTTCTGCCGCTGGAAAGATGGTGGCGCCAGTGCTGGCAGTCATATTAGCGGTTGCCCCAATGTCGGCAATCATATTGTCGATTTCGGCGCCAGAATTCCTATTTCTCTTTTCTTCTCCGCAATAGAGCTATCAAAAAAGCTAGAAATAGAACTCAACTTAGTTGCTCAGTCTCTAGGAATTCCCAAGCGTTAGCGAAGAAAGAAGCCTACTTGAAGAAGGCTGCCAAGATGAGCAAGCCTACATCGAGCAAATTGACTCACTTTATGTTATGTAAAGAGTTCGCTTCACTATTATGACCCAGTTCTCCCACGAGCGAAGGCCCATCAAATTTGTCTCAAATATTATCAAGGAAACCCAACCCCTTCCTCTCTTACCCCTCCTTCTATCTAAAGAAACTTTCCCAGCTGTACTAGCTGTTCTCTTCCCTTCCATCGATTGAGCTTTCTCTCGCTTCATTCAATAGGGCCTTAGTAGACCGGTTTTCATTCGACAACTCTTCGTTTTGTGTGTTCTTCGTCTTCTTTCGTACGGAATTTTTACAACATAATATTCAAAATAAAAATTACAAAAATTCATATGTCCCAAAATGACTTACACAAGATCTAAGAAAAATAAAGAACAAAGCCTTAACCCAAAAGTCACCATACAATTAACGATTCATCATTAAATCATCCATTAAAAAAACATACCCATCAATTCATTCATACATATAGAATATATAATGAATAATGCAAGAACACCCACACAGTATTTAATGTATACATATATAAATATCGCTCTGATACAAATTGTTAGAAATCGAGGCGCACAACGGAGATGGTTTATTTAGAAATTTTATTGATTGAAAAAACAATAGCGTCGCCACAAGTTCCAATTTTTTTTTACGAAAAATACTTTTTCTCATCGGATCCATTATATATCTATACATTAAATCTAAGATATACAAAAATAAGAATTAACTTCTTGTAGTCTATCTAGCGTCCTTGTTAACAATGAACTGGAGATACGACAAACAACGGACTGTGAGAACTACATCAAGATCTTTCAAGTCAATAGAATAATATCTATGCATATTATAAGATAAGGCTCATCAGATTTTTAGGGATTTATAAAATAATAAATTAATTACAAAATGTGCAATGGTAGTGGGACCAACTACAATTGAGCAACACTGCAGTGCCAAGCAACACTGTAGTGTGCCAGGTAGAACTGTAGTGCCTCACGACACTATTGACTCACGGCACCACTATAGTGTCGTGAGGCACTACAATGTACCACGTGTCACTGTAGTGCCATGTGGCACTACAATAATTCATGTCAATCTCTGATTCAAAAATCAGTGATTGACATGTGGCAGTCTAACATGCCACATGGTAATTTTTTTAAATTTATTATTCATTTTAATCAGATAAATATCTAGATCAATTAATTCAAATTAACTTAGCTGATCTCTCAATCAATTATTTTATCTGTTAATTAACAAATTAGATAAACCAAATAAAATCAATATCTCATAATGATTTAATATTACTTAATTTCATAAATTAAATATGTTGTCTCACTTATCGATCAACACAAAATTAATCATATAATTATTTAATTATAATTTTCAAAAATTACACTAAATAATTTAATTAATTAATTACGTATAATTATCTCATAATTATATATTTACCCCCAAAAATTTAAATACTATCGTAAGTTAGTCCTTTTCTTATGTCCTAAAATATTCACACCCTAAACTATGTAGTATATAGGTGACTCAGGGACCATGGATCCTCTAATTCTAAGCTCCAATAAACTAGATTATTAATTAAATTTTTTAATAAAATAATCTTATTAATTTCATTATTACTCCACTATAAATATAGAATTACACTCTTAGTAATTATAGAATATATTTATACAGTATTCTCGTGTAGTCCATTGATATAATCACTTAATGTAGTTCTATTCTCCAATTATTGGTTCGTAAATTAAAGCTGGTCAAAATTACCATTTTACCCTTCTAATTATCTCTTGATCCTTAAGTACCATTAATTCACTAGTGAATGGTCAATTTATAATCGTATTATAAATTTCAACTCAATAACCATTCATTTTCAGAATTAACACTTAAGAGAACCAATATACGATCTGTTAGGAAAGCTTTAATTCTAAATTGTGTATGATCATGTTCCCAGCCATCCATGTCACTGAATCTTCAAAACAAAAGTCACTAGCCTTGTTTACAAACAAATCTTAACGAGTGAATCAAAAGATCTAGTAAACATGTATATGAGTTCATGACTATTCAAGATTCAGACTGATCTACATATAATCATCATTTTTATGTGTATTAAATTTTTAGGATAAACAGTAAGTTAATAAATATATTAATATACATCGGTCATGTCCTACATAATCTAATTATATAAAGTACCTTCATTGAGATGTCTATCAACATCAATGACTCGGATCTAGATCACATGCATATATAATACTTAGTGAACCGTACTAGCAACCATTCATTAAAGATTTCATACTTTAATATGTTGAGGAATATTTTATTCATTATCTATAATCTTAATCCTCTCGTACTTATACATGGTCATAGTCTCATTAACGAATATGAAATTATCAGATATATATATATATATTATTCAATAATAACTTAAAAAACAATTATAAGAAAAATATAATTTCATTAATTTTAATTTTAAATTGTCTAAATACTTTGAGGGCACTATGTCCAACACAAACGCCAAGTGAAGATAGATCTATAGGGTGGAATAAATGGCATCCAAATCTGTTTACCTTAACTAATAGAATTCCTAACCTCGAAAAGACCTAGGCATAAGTAGTTTTACAAGAAATAACATAAAAAAAAACATGTCCAAACTAATGAATCTACATCAGAGCTAACTATCATTCCTTTAATTTCATAAGTAAGCACCAGATGAGAAGAACGACAACCCCTAGATCAATGTACATGTCTCTCACAAGCGAGTCCAAAAGAGAATGTAACAGATGAGGACTATCTACCAAATCAATAAACAGAATTCTTAACCAGTTGTCTATCCTAAAACGAACCTTAGAATGATGACCAACCAACCACCTAGATTCAAGAATTAAAATAGTATATCTGCACAACTCAAACAGCCCAAAACTTATTAAGTCAGCAGCTTTAAACATTAGGAAGGTTATATACAGAAGTTGAGAGGAAATAAAACTGACCCAGCAATTTGACCATCAACTATCCAAGGTCTCCAATCATTAACAATGGTCAAGTTCAACTCCCTTATCCATTGCTCTGTGCCAATGTTTGGAATTGTTAAGTCATGGTCCCCGCTGCAGCAAAAGTAAATCATATTGTTCAGAATAATTCGATTAACACTTCACATATGGATCAAATTTTAATGTGTTTGGAATAGATTACTTGTATATTAGAACTTGTAATCCTTTTGTACTTAGATTTCGATGATATTCGAGCACGCTACTCACATCAAATGTGAAAACTAAACTTTTGTTACACCTCTTCCGTGAGTGAAAGCGTCTTCCATTTGCTAGTAGTATCCTCCATGAGAGCAGGGAAAAAAGGACATAGAAAAGCTTCAATGGGAGAAGAGGGAATGCTCAGCTTTGAGGAGGGAAGACTCATGTATTTGCCCTATTTTTGTAAAAAATTTTAATTTTATTTACTTATATATGACTTGTATACATCGACGTTTGAGATTAAGTCTAAAACATCTTTGTCTATGATTTTTTGCTGAAATGCATGATGGTTGCATCAAAAAGTGGTGAGGCGTCTATTAGAGAATGTATTTTAGGCATTTTCACTAAGGGCAAAGAGCTAACTAGAGAAATATCCATATGATTAAGACAAACTATAAGAAAAATTGATGTAATTTATCAGATAAAATATATTTGAATCGTAGATTTGACTTATAGAGGGGGGACAAAAATATGGTTCATTTCACAGCCTCCTAATAATAAATACACAAAATTACCATCACAGCATAAATGGTTGTACATTATCCACAATCACAGCATAAATGATTGTACATTATCCACAATTTGACAAAATAAGTTGAACTTGGAACTTAGAAATGTATAAGAGATATTTATTACTAACTGAATATGCAAATTGCTGACAACATTTGCTCATTTACGCCGATGAAGTGGTACAAAATCACAACAGAGAAACCTTCATTTAGAGGCAGAAATAGAAGCAACAAGAGCTTTTTGAACATTACTTAAATTGGATAGTAATGGATAAATCTATCAAACATGTCAAAGCATTCTCTTCGCTTGTACTCTTGAGGTGAGTGACCTGCCCCCTGCAACTCCAAGCATGTGTTGTGAGTGTTTTGTGCATACACTGATAATGAGATTAGATAACTTAGAAATCTTTTGTATTTTGACAAATTTCTGTAGTTTACCTTTACAGTAGCATATGTCAAGCGGTATCCATTACTCGAATGTTTTCGGCCAGGCCAGACAAAAGAAGAAATATATCATATGACCTCGATCGGTGATCCAATGTGAAGTAAGGGAAGTGAAGATAAGTAAAAACCATAGAGTTATCAGTCAACAACCTCCAAGTAAGTTTCTAATAAGAATGCAGAGGTCATTGATGCCAAGACCACCTTCTTTTTTAAACTTGCAACAAAACTTCCAAGCCACTTGAATACACGTACGAGTATCAACTGAACATAGTCTATCTTACTTCATTAGAAGAATGAACCTAAAGAAGCGATGCGTTCTCCACATCATTGACCAATGAACATGATCGCGAATGATAGAAAGATCTGATTACAATCACCAAAATCTTGTATTAATGAAAACAAGATAAGTGGTCCAGGAGTAAGCAACATCAACAAGCCGGACTATAATATTAATTTTTTTTTAATCTTGTTATCTTGAACTCTGATAATTTTTTAGGTGCGAATAAATCTTAAGCTTTTATTGAAATTTTCTTTCAAAGATTTGTATCACTATAAATTAAGTATATTCTAACTAGATCCTATTCATTTGTTAATCACTTGCGCTTAGGACTACAGGACGGCACAGCCAGGATGAGTTCTGATAGGATAAAATCCCGACCTGACTAAAAAATTCAAACCCAATCTGAGCTCAAACAACAAAAAATTAGAACTAGATCAGGCTAGATTTCAAGGTCGAGATTTTTTTAGGCTTATCCAAAAGCCTAAAAACATCTCTCTTTCTTGTTTAAATGATAGTGTTCTTTCTCTTCATCTCTCGACCTCCTATAATTTTGAAAGGAAACATTTATCCCATATTACACGTCGGATAAATTGAATTAATGATTTTCATGGAGCTAACAAATGCTAATAAACTAATAAAGTTTAAAAAAATGTAAATAAAAGAGTCCGTGAGTTGATTTGCTTTGTCCAAGTTCAGCATATAAAATTCTCTTCTTCTAGATAAAAGAAAAAAAAATATATTTCTCATAGTTTATTTTTTAAAGAAAAAACTATTAGTTTCTTCATTTTTCTTAGTTTTAAAAAATAATATTAGAAAACAAATTATTAATGAAAAATATAGAACTATATATGTTGTTTAGACATAAATATTGGTCTTATCTGTCAACTAAATTTTATCGTCTTGATTTCATCACTAGAAAAAAAGATATACACCAAATCTTCTCTATTAAAAAAACAGCAAAATCTGCATCATGAACAGGGCATAGCCAGACAAATCAAAATAAATAAAACTAATCCCTATTTATTATTTTCCACCATAGAAGAGGTGAGATCATGAGACTGCCCTCCATATAATCCACCAGACGAGTCCCTACGTTTAATATGATAGATTCTAACCCTTTACGATACAGAAGTTTTTTCTATGTACATTTAAATGTGAATTCTATACATACATATATATTTATGTTCAAATGTACAGTAAAATAAAACTAAAAACCAAGTCTCTCTCTCTCATACGTCTTGACCCATTTTTTCTTGTCATATTTCTATCATTTTCCATATAGCTGGTTTGTTTGTATTAATTGAACAGTGAAATTTCAGTCTCTTTCTCTTCTCCTCCATTATTTTCAATTCTATTTTAGCTTCGCTTTCTCTTCTTTCTTTTCTCCTAACTGAGAAGGGAGATCAAGGTATGTTCTTTCTTCTCTATCGATATCTTTTCTTTTATTATTGAATTTTCTTTTCATTTACCTCTCTGATTCTGCTGTACCAGCTTAATTTGCTCTGTTATTCATCTGGGTTTATCAAATTCTCTGCAAAGTTATAATCTTTCCACTCTTTACTCCATTTATGAAAATGGGTTTTGATTAATTTCCTGTTTGGTCCAACGTTTTCTTGATTAACGAGTGATTAATCTTTCGTTTTTCCTCTTCTTTTTTGTAAATTTGTTCTTGTAGAATTTGATGGTTAGATGCAGTCTCCACTATATTTTCATTATAATTGAAAGTAGAAAATCACTTTTTGAACCGTGATTCAATCATTTGTTGCTGTTAGAATTAAGAAATTATAAAATATAATCAGAAAGTTTATAATTTCTCTTTTAATTTAGGCTTAATCAAGTAAAGAAAATTTCTATGTTAACGACATGATACATGTACCCTAAACGCGTATTCTAATTTTAACTGGTTTTAAAATTTATTTTTTAGAGAAATGGTCAGAAAATTCAATCTTATACACTACTTAAATATTACAATCAAATACATATATTTTACAAATTTATTATTACTACCAAACACGTTCATTTTTTTAAAATTAAATTAAAAAAAGAGGAATTTCTGATTCCAATTTTGATTTTGTGGAATGAATTGCAGCATAAAAGTATTCTGTCTGGGAAGATGGAGATCACAAATGTTATGGAGTATGAAGCTATAGCAAAAGAGAAGTTGCCAAAGATGATCTACGACTACTATGCATCAGGTGCAGAGGACCAGTGGACTCTCAAGGAAAACAGAAATGCATTCTCTAGGATTTTGTATGTTCTTTTCGTGATCTCGAGTATGATAATTCTATTAGGATTAATAATATAGTTCTCAGCATTATTATTTTATAGTTTCTTGATTTTTTCACTTCAAACTATGGTTCGTTACAAACCTTGATGTGATTGAAAATGTCAATTTTGAGATTGAAATTGACACTTTTACACCAGAAACTGATTTTAGTCATGTATCATTTTGTGATAATTCGATTACAGTTAATACTATAATTCTGAGTATCATTGTTTTACATTGTTTCTCATTTTCCCTTCAAACTAGATTTTATGACTACTAACATTGACATACGCTTTTATGTCAGACATAAATTTAAGTGATTTATTATCTTATAATAATTCTATTACGTCTATAGTATTATAGTTTTCATCATTATTATTTTATAGTTTCTCCATTTTTCTTCTTCAAACTAGACCTTACTAGCTATTAACATTGATGTGATTGGAAAATGTTGACGTTGAGACTAAGACTGATGCTTTTATGTCAGAAATAGGTTTCAGCAGCATATACTCTTATGATTAATTATGTTATGACTAGTACTATGCTTCTCAGCATTCTTATTTTACAGTTCCTCGATTTTTTGAAACTGAAGCTTTATGTGGAGAATAGGTTTCGGCCCCGTATTTTGATTGACGTAAGCAAGATAGACATGACAACAACTGTGTTGGGGTTTAATATTTCAATGCCTATCATGATTGCTCCAACTGCTATGCAGAAAATGGCTCACCCTGAAGGTAAAAATAAAGTATCATATTTTTAATTTACCTTATTTACATTTTAAAATTGCATGCTTTTCCTTCTCTGGAGATTTTTTTGATGTGAGAAGAAGAATAATTTGATCAATTTGAATGCAGGAGAGTATGCAACAGCTAGAGCAGCATCAGCAGCTGGAACAATTATGGTTTATCTTTCTTCCCTTTTCATTATTTTTTAAGATACTATTTGGACATTCGAAATTAAAAATGGAAAGGGATAAATTATTGATGTTTTTTTTTGTTGTGGTTTAGAGTTTGAGAGGAAACATAACTTCATTCACTTTTTTCCTAACTCATACTTCTCTCGCATTTCTTTTTTGTTTTAAGATCCAAACATAACTTAAAGATAATAATTATTTAAGATAGTTCAAGATTTTGCGCATTCTCAGAATTGAATCCACAATTTATTTCAGACTCTATCATCGTGGGCCACTTCTAGTGTCGAAGAAGTTGCTTCAACCGGGCCTGGCATTCGCTTTTTCCAACTATATGTGAGTCCAGAGCAACTTATTACATTTGTTACTGTTTTGCAATCACACTTTAATACAAACTAATTTTGAGACGTGTGTTGCACATGAATATAAATTTTATATTAGCACGTATAATTTTTTTATCTTAATATATGCGTTTTCATTGTGAGATTAATTTAAGAAATGTATATGAAAATTGTCTAATATGTAAACTAATACATTTTACTCAATTTTAATTATAAATTATTTTTCTCTCTTTATCAAATTTGTTTCAAAATTCTTTTCTTTCCTGCATTATGTATCATTGTTATATATTTTCTATTATATTATTACAATTTATCGTAATTTCTGTTGTAAAATGTAATGTAAAAAGATTAATTAAGTATCTATGTCCATCAATTAATTATTAAAAACTTAATTACTATGATGTCGTTTAGTACTAAGTTTAGAGAGAATTTAGAAACTTTAATAATAATATGAGGATAAAGTTTTCTAAAAATATTTTTTATTTACTTTTATATATAGTTATAGATATAAAGTTTAGATATAAGTTTAGTATTAAGTGTAGATAAGATAAGTAGTTATAGATATAAAGTTTTTCTACCGTTTCTGTTTCCACTTTTCTTTTTAATGCACATTAAGATTAGTATACATAAAAATATTAATTAAATAAATATTGGGTTAATTCGATACTTTTTTCTTATAACTAGTATTTTAAGATTTACACTGAAAAATGACAATAAATATATAACAATTCAAGAGATATTGGGTTAATTTGAGATTTATTATTGGCTATAATTAGTCTTTTAAGATTTTAAATTAAAAAAGAGAAAACTTTTTTAAAGATGATAATTTAAACAAAGTAGACAAAAAAATTTTTCATCTGAACAATTGAGATAATAAATAAATAATAGTTAAAAATAGCTTCTCATATAAATGATTAGGATAGTAAAATATACTTTAAAGATAACTTATGAAATTTAAAAAATAATCAAGAGTAATATTTTTCAAAAATGCTTCTCTAACTTCTTCACGTTTATATACTGTATTGATTGTAACTCAATTTTATACCTACACATGATTTTTTTTTCAACATAAGCCTTTGATACTCAAAATTTCCGTACAAATTCTCAATTTCTTTTGAAGCATTTCAATTTCAACTTAAGAAAAGCGTTTGATAACCATTTATCAACTATCATCTAAATTTATTGCCAATCCTTATAAAATTTTGAGAATCAGGGATCTAAACACGAAAACATCAGTTGCTTACTAACTGACATGTCAGGTCAATATTGTCACACACTTCACTTTAATTAATTTTTCTTTTCCGTATAATATAATGTTTCAGATTCAAACATAGCCTAAATAATGCGTTACACCTATTTTTATTAGGTATATAAAGACAGGAACGTGGTAGAGCAACTAGTGAGAAGAGCAGAGAGGGCTGGTTTTAAAGCGATTGCACTCACAGTCGATACACCTAGGCTAGGTCGACGAGAAGCTGATATTAAAAACAGGTGACCACAAAGTTTTAATTGTATCAACGAATATAGATTTTATGGAATGAAAAAACAGTTTGTCTCATCTAAACTGTCTGATCAACTCTCGACACTCAGGATTGGGCCAATTCAAAAATATTAAATAACATGTTTTTTCATTTTAATTACATGACATTAATTGTTCATGAAATTTATTGCAGATTTACTTTACCACCAAATTTGACATTGAAGAACTTTGAGGGATTGAATCTCGGAACAATGGATAAAGTTAGTGAAAATAAATGGAAAAAATATTGATTTATATATTCAAATATTATGTTTATATTAATGTTTTTCTTCTGTGGATTTTTAGACTAATGACTCCGGATTGGCTTCTTATGTAGCTGGACAAGTAGACCGCTCTCTTAGTTGGAAGGTTTGTCACTTTTTCTTTGAGAAATAGTCTTCGTGGACTAGAATATAAGTAGATGATATTCCAATAATTAACCTCAACAAAATGGGGGTAAAACTTATTTAGGAAATTTGGTCTAATTTTCAAAACATTTTTATCCATTTTGCTTGTGAAAAAATATTATTATCCCTTACTACTTGAAATTCTATTTATCGTTTCACATGGTTTTTTCAAGTGTTTAAAAGCTTGGTTATTTTTCCAAACAACTTTTAATCTATGTCATTTATCCAGCAAACCCAATACACTATCATTGAGTTATCTTTTGTCAAGTCACAAAGCTTAAGTAAGAGAGTTGTTGAAGAGAACCTTTTATTGTGGATTTAAACAGGACGTCAAGTGGCTCCAAACCATCACTAAATTGCCAATTCTTGTGAAGGGTGTTATCACTGCCCAGGATAGTAAGTAAACCTACTCTTCAACGTAAAAAAATATTATTATGGTCATTAGGATGGTTAAACTACTAATTTTGGGGGTTTCGTTTACCCTTGTAAGAGAAAGAAAAGTGAGATTCCCATCACGAGTTCATTTCCCTAATTTTTTTTTCAACCAAACACGAATATGAATTCCCGAAAAATCGTCTTAAAAATGTCTTTGTTTTGTGTGAAAATGATGCAGCAACACTAGCCATACAAGCAGGAGTAGCAGGAATAATCGTTTCTAATCATGGAGCTCGCCAACTTGATTATGTCCCTGCCACCATTACGGCTTTGGAAGAGGTAAATATCTTGTTTACTCTCCCTGTAACCTTAGAAATCTCTCCTTTTTGCCGAAAAATATATGATATGATATATAAGATTGGTAATTACAATTTCCAGGTTGTGAAAGCTGCACAAGGCCGACTCCCGGTTTTCCTGGATGGGGGAGTCCGACGGGGTACAGATGTCTTTAAGGCATTGGCTCTTGGAGCAACTGGAATATTTGTAAGTCTCAAAAACTAGCCTAATCATTTTTCGGTAATCAAACAATATATTCAAATTAATATAGTTAATAATGATCTTAAGAATCATACCGTACTTTTGAATAATTGACGTAACATTTGTTTGACTAAAATTTAGTTGGTAACTTATCCGGTCTAGAATTATTCGACATAAAAAGTTACTTAATGAAGCCTCTAAAGTTTAAATGACTCAAATTATTAATACCAAAATGATAAAAGTCCAGAATTGCACAATCACCAAACTTATTTTTTTGAAATTTTGGTAACAATATACTTAACCATTGGATTGTATAAAAAATTCAGATTGGAAGGCCAGTAGTGTTCTCATTGGCAGCAGAAGGGGAAGCTGGTGTGAGGAAAGTGCTACAAATGCTACGCGATGAGCTCGAGCTGACAATGGCACTAAGCGGCTGCCGCTCCCTCAAGGAGATCACTCGTGACCACATCCAAACCAAATGGGACCCTCCTCGTGTCACACCAAGGTTATGAATATTCTTAAAGAAAAAAAACTATTTATTTTTAAGAGACTTTGGTCTCTGATTTAAATTCCAATCCCGATTCTTGGGTTGGGTTTTAGAAAATAATTGGACATGATTGAGGTTTTGTAATGACTTTGTATTAATAATGCGTCTTAAATTGGGTTGTTAGTTTCTCCATGAAAATATGAATTGGGTTGTTAGTTTCTCCATGAAAATATGAATCGAACATAAAATTGATATATCAGTTTGATTTTCGTTCAGTTGGTTTTTTACCGGTTCATCATGGAATTAGTTGGATCATATAGTTTTGATTAATTAACTTAAATTAAAATCAAATTTACATATACACAGAAAGTCAACATAAATAATGTACATGGGGTACCCCACCACCACCATTGGTACTTACACTGTCATGGGTCCTTCTCTCGTGGCTACATCTAACCCAATGCCTCGTAGGCATCAAGTTAAGTGAGAAGATTTTGATGGACCTTACCATCTTAGAAATGAATTAGAGTCATATGTCTTGATAAGTTAGGATGAGGCTCATCATGTAAGTGTGTCGCCTTGACCTCCTCGATAGGCTTTAGACGTGTTGTTCTCTCTTTGAGGATGAACCTGGTGACACGTTATACATTAGACTCTACATACACTTGGAATTCACTCATTTATCATCATAACTCGGCTTTTAACTTCCCTCCTCTATATAAAGGAGGTTACACACTGATCACTTTAGGGACTTCTGAGACTCCTGACTTTTTCCACTTCACACTAAACAGCTCATCTCCTCTCTCTATCTCTTTCTCTCTTTCTTGTTCAAGAAATTTTATATGCACGATCAACATAGCTACGATCATGACTACCATCCCTTAGCAACCTTAAAGAGGTGCTCTCACTGGCGGTCGACACATTCCCAAAGCTTCTTCGATGAGTAGAGGACTCATTGTTGGTTTAGAGTTGTACATCTAAAAATAATAACATAATATGAACTACAAACATTAATAGAATCACGCAGTTTGTTTTCTAGAGTTTTCATGTTTTCTTGAACAACTGTAAAAGATTGTAAATTCTAGATAGAGATGGGTCGTGAGTTGATACAAGGGTTTTGTCAAGCTAACCACTAAAATAAGCCAACTGAATTTTCTTTGTACTATTGAACTCTAGTTCGGATAGTATGTAACACTACCTCTTTTATAGGGGTCTACAAAAATAACACTCAATATACATTGTTCATAAAATTTCTTCCAACAAAATACTGCACTATCTCGCTTCTCTCTATCATTCATTCTTCTTTTTGCTTCTTCTGGCATCGTTACTCACTGAAGAGGAAGTTTTTTCCATCTCAAAACTCTCCAACAAACCACAAGGTGTGGCATAAATGGTTACCTAGGGTTTGGGCGTTTACTTCCACTAGATCGCGAGTTCGAACTAGGGGTCATCTTATCTCGTGACCATCGGCCTGGAGATTTATCCGTTGATTTAACCATATTGTGAGAAACTCTTAGCTACCAAAATCAGCCAACTGAATTTTTTGTGTACTATTGAACTCTAGTTCGGATAGTGTGTAATACTACATCTTTTGTAGGGGTCTACAAAAATAATACTCAATATACATTGTTCTTAAAATTTCTTCCAACAAAATATCGCACTATCTCGCTTCTCTCTATCATTCATTCTTCTTTTTGCTTCTTCTGGCATTGTTACTCACTGAAGAGGAAGGTTTTTTCCATCTCAAAACTCTCCAACGAACCACGAGGTGTGGCATAAATGGTTACCTGTGGTTTGGGGGTTTGCTCCCGCTAGATCGCGGGTTCGAACTAGGGGTCATCTTATCTCGTGGTAATCGGCCTGGAGATTTATCCGTTGATAAACTCTTAGCTACTAAAATCAGCCAACTGAATTTTCTTTGTACTATTGAACTCTAGTTCGGATAGTATGTAATACTACCTCTTTTATAGGGGTCTACAAAAATAATACTCAATATACATTGTTCATAAAATTTCTTCCAACAAAATACCGCACTATCTCGTTTCTCTCTATCATTCATTCTTCTTTTTGCTTCTTCTGGCATCGTTAGTCACTGAAAAGGAAGGTTTTTTCCATCTCAAAACTCTCTAATGAACCACGAGGTGTGGCATAAATGGTTACCTAGGGTTCGGGGCTTTGCTCCCACCAGATCGAGGCTTCGAACTAGGGGTCATCTTATCTCGTGGCCATCGGCCTAGGAATTTATCCGTTGATTTAACCGTATTGCGAGAAACTCTTAGCTGAGGGCCTGTGCACCCCTAAGATTAGTCATAGAACTACGTCCCGGAGATCTGGTGCTAATCCAAAAAAAAAAAAATCTCTAGCGAGGGTTTTGCTTTCCTATTTTCTTTTTTCATTTCCTTTTTCCTTTTTGTTTCTTTCATGCTTTCCTTTCTTCCTCTTTGGAGGTAGATCTAAAGTGGTTGTTCCTCACATTTTCGTGGGAGATTTTATTCTTCTTCATAATGCTATTTTATTCTTGCCCAGAACTAGAAGTTTCATAATGCTTTGATAGAGACTCTTGGCATATTTCAATTAAAAAAACTTGTCATGGGCTGCTACATATATCTGAAACAAGTCAAGCTTTACCTTGCATTAAATTTCTCTATATTCATCACTTTTCTCTTTGTGGGTTCGGTTAAATATTTAATTAATTGGTTTTTTTGCATATCAGTTATATTTCTCACACATTTAAAAGAGAATATGTAATCTCTTTGTTGAAATGTATAAAAAATACTTTCTAAAAGTAGTAAAGGAAAGAACAATACTAAGAAAGATTCTATATTAATGGTTTTTTACAATGCTCAAAATTAGTACATGCATACGTAAAAGACTAGGTTAAAAAGGGAGAAGAAGAATCAAACCCAATCAACCCATTAGGAATGAAATCATCCTCAACCAATCACAGTGCATAAGGAGAATATTCTCACTTAACCAACTTTGTCATTTTACGAGGAGAAGATCCGTCGAGAAGATAGAGAAGATAACCATTGGCACCAATGAAGAGAAGCCACGATGCAGCTGACATGGAGAGAAGCTTGAGTCATAATATCCCCCTCAAGTTGAAAGGGATCCAGCCACTTTTAACTTGAAATTTTAGTGAAGTAGGAGACTTAGTGACTTTTAGTTTGGACTTTAGGAAGTGATATCTGTATTTAGAGAGCACATTGTTTAAAATGTCAACATTTTGATCATGAAAAGGAATATATAGAACCTGTAGGAACTTGAACAGAACCTGATCCCGAATGAAATGTTGATCTATTTCTATGTGTTTGGACCCGCCATTTATGGTTGGATTAGAAGCTAGTGCAGATGCACCAATATTGTCACATCTGCACCAATATTGTCACATCAAATTGTGAATGGTAATAATGGAGAGACGTGGAGCTCCTGCAAAAGAGACATCACCCAAAGACGCTCAGCCATTGTATTTATCAATGCCATATATTCACTCTCAGTACTTGAGCGTGGGACCATGTTTTATTTCTTGGATGACCAGGAGATAAGAGAATGCCTAAGATAGACTGCATAACCTCCTGTGCTTTTGTGATCATTAGGATTACTTGCCCAATCGACATCAGAGTAGGTTAAAAAATGAAGAGTAGAGGCTTACAGAATAATTAATCCTTCAAAAATGGTCCTTTTGAGATACCTAAGAACTCTCTTGCAAGCTTGCCAGTGCACTTAGGTTGGTTGATGAAGAAACTGACTCAACCTCTTGACAATAAATGAGATCTTTGGTCTTGCTAAAGTAAGATATTGAAGTGCTTCTATACAAAGTAGTATCATGAAAATGGGTCACCATTATGTATGGATAATTTGACTGAGGAGCTTGCTGGAGTAGAGCTTGGCTTAGCACCATCCATCTTTAGTTTCTTGAGAAGTTCGTGAATGTAGCTAGACTGAGAAATATGTATGGTAAAAGTTGTTCTTATTACCTGAATTCCCATAAAGGAGTGCAAGGGCCCAAGATCTTTCAGAGTAAACTTCTTATGCAAACGTGTTACAAACTGAATGATGGGAGAGGAGCTGTTACCAGTAACCAGAATGTCATACACATAAATGAGTATATAAAGAAGAAGAGTGCCATGCTCAAAGACAACGAGGGAAGCATCAGATTTGGTGTGAACAAAACCCCACTAAAACAAGGTGTGTCTTAACTTATCAAACCAGACTCTTGATGCTTGTTTTAGGATATACAATGCCTTTTTGAGATTGCAAACATGATCTGGTTTTGTGGGATCTGTAAAACCTTGAGGCTACTTCATAAACACCGCCTCATCTAAACTCCATTGAGAAAGGCATTATTGATATCCAACTATTTGACTGGCCAATTGAAAGTGAGAGAAAGAATAAAGACTGTCATGTTAGTGCTGTGTTTAACCACAGGCTGAATGTTTCATTCTAATATATGCCAAGGGTTTGGTGAAACCCTTTGACAACCAATCTGGCCTTTAGCCTCTCAACTGAACCATCTGTATTTAACTTCACTTTGTATACTCATTTATTACCAATAAGATTCATAGAATGAGAAGCAGGGGCGAGAACCCAAATGTCATTCTTAATAAGAGCACCATACTTCTCCTGCATAGCTTGCTTCCAAAGAGGATCCAAAAGGGCTTGCTTGGTGAAAACTGGTTATTATAAAGGAAGTAAGGATGGAAGATGATGTTTGGTGCTAAGATAAAACTTAAGTTTGAGGGAGCCACTCTTGGTTCTAGTGATCATTAGGTGTTTTCATATTGAGAGGATTAGGAACAAGGTTATAGGAAGTAGACATAGACTGACTAGGCTGAGGAACCACAATTGTGATAGGTATAGAGAGGGCATGTGAAATGTCAGGATACCTAGAGGTCTAAGAAGGAGAGTAAGCAGTAAAAATAGGTATAACAAATGTAGAAACATGGATTAGAGGTGAAGGAGAGAGACTTACATCAATAGTTTCTAAAGGAGGAGCTCTCTGTTGAGGAGTATCAGAAACAGTAGAAAAGTCATCTTATCTTAGACTTGGCAAAGGTAAGAATGGAAGTGAGACAGTGGAAGTAGTGTGGGGAGGTGAGTGATGCATATTTTGAGTGAATGCTGTGTGAAATGAGAATGAGAACTCAGATTCATTCAATAAGACATGCCTAGATACATAAGCCTCTTTGAGCTATGAAGACATTTGTAACCCTTATGAATAAGTGAGTACCCTAAAACCACACAAAGAGAGGACCTAAATTGGAGTTTAAGAGAGTTATAAGGCTTGAGATATGGATAACATGAGGTACCAAACACTATTAACTATGCTTGTAATCAGGTGGACGCTTGAATAGAACCTTAAAAAGAGATTTATTGGAGAGAGTGGGGGTGGGAAGTCTGTCTATGGGAAAGGATGAACATTGGAAAGCATCCCACCAGAACTTGAGAGGAAAAGGTCTCAGTAATGTGCATGTGTTTCCTCTCTGCATTCCCATTTTGTTGATGGGTGTAGGGGCATGGGTGTCTAACTAGGATCACTTGAGATTCCAAGAAGGGTTTAAAAGGTCGATACTCCCCTCCCCAATCAGTTTGAACAATTTTAATAGGGAGATTGAACTATTATTCTGCCATTTTCTTAAATAGAATAAAGGTGTCCAGGACTTAAGATTTGAGTTTGAGAGGATAAACCAATGTGAATTTGCTAAAAGCATATATGAAGTGTATGTAATACTTAAATCATTCTTTAGATGTTGTAGCAGCAGGTCTCCAAATGTCAGTATAAAGTAATTCTAGGAGTTGGTGATAATAGTATTAGAGATAGGAAAAAGGTAAGTAATGAATTTTTCCTAATTTTCATACATCGTAGAATAACTGTTTAGAGCTAGATAATGAGTGTCCATATGATTTGAAACAAGACTAAGAATATTGGGGGAGGGTTGTCCTAGTCTTATATGCCACAATTTGACAGATAAAGCAACAGGAAAAGTTGTAGGAGATATAATTAATGAATTTATTGTTGTATTCATGGAATTTGCAACAGACTTACACTTCTTGGAATTCAAACACACCCTAGAACTACCACTAGAGATACAAATTATTTATGGACCTAGTGATACTTTGAGAGAAACAGAATATATTAAAGGAAATTGAGATGCCAAAGTGCAAGCTAAAATAACAATCTTCTTGAAGCCACGATACAGCTGACATGGAGAAAAGCTTGAGTCCTAATAAAATGAATACCTACTATTTTTGAAAAAAAAATAATAATGTTTCCTCCAATAAAATATTGTAAATCTGTCTCATAATTTTATCATAAGATGATGTATGTGTCTGAAAAATATATTAAGTCATTTTTAAAATTTTGAATATATGAGTCGAAAGCCTAAACTCAATTGAAGGATTTACTTATTTGTTACTAAATTAAATCAGGTCAGCCAAAATATTGGACTTGACATGTTCAAAGAAAACAAATTAAAAGTATAGAATTGAAGTGAGCTTTTTTATGTACTTTGAGCACCAAGGACACACTATTACACATCTAAATAGACCATTAACTTAACATTTTATTGAAAGAAAATAATATTATTTTTCTATTAGAAAAATTAACAATGACACATACAACTCTACTTTACTGAAAGAAAATGGTCCAATGAGAGCAAGAATTTCCAGAAACATTTGGAACATTTCATTTCTGAGCAGAAGATCCATTTTCATTTTCAAGTAGTCTTTGATCGATTACGTATTAATCAATATTCGATTGATTGGTCTGAGGTTATCGACAAAAAAGATTTGTCTAAGTCACTTTGTTTCTTTTTCTCCAAATTACTTCTTTTTTTGTCCAAGTTTCTTCTCTTTTTGTCTAACTCACTTCCTTTTTCTTTGTGAGATTTCTGACTTTAATGTAATTTTTAAAATAAATTCTGAAAATAATTTAGTTTTAAAATTAATTTCAAAACTACAGTAGAAGTGGCCACGTCGGAAGACGTCTTTTGTAAAGATGACTTCAAGTTGGCAAAAGGCGTCTTTACGAAAGGCGTCTTCAGTGCGCATACACCCCACGTCACAAAAATCATCAATACAACCCTGAATACAAAAATCATCCATCCTGCAAAAAATATTTTATAACATTCTCAATGGAACAACATATATTTTTTAACATTCTCAATATAACAGCATACATTTTTAACAAATTTTATTGTTTTACAATATATTATTCTACAAAAATGAAAATACAAAAAATATAAATCAATCACGTTCCACAGGGTGGTCGTCTTCTCATTCTTCTTAGGCGTATTTCATATGTTTGTAGTTGAGTTACTTGTGATGATGGACCTTCCTCCATAATAGCTGCTACTACACTTTCTTCCTCTACAATAAGCAGCGGATCTTCCTCCACAATATATGGGTCTTCTTCATCCACAATAGGTGAGTTTAAGCCACGTCTTCTACCTCCTCCTCCAGGAGCACTAGCTCGTCCTCCTCTACGCCGTTGAGGTTGATGAAATGGTTCGGAAGTAGAACCAAGTTGAGTCACCGACTCACCACTAAATGTATAAAAGGCCGGCAGCGTGTATGGCACGTCTCGAGACATGTGTGATTCTTGTTGACTTCTTTGAGATGGATTGTGCACTCCATGTCTTCGGGACAAAGGAGTTTGATAAGCCACATTCACTTGTCTTATTGCTTGTGCGGCTGTCTCACACACATTACAGATTCGAGGCATTATCCAAGACGGCTCAGTATCATCAAATGTCAAATTGTTAATATTATTCAGACTCTCCGTTTGCATAGATAAAAAGACATTATATAAGTTACTTATTAAATGACCATATAAGCCTCATTAATTACATAAATTAATAAAAATTATTACCATCAGATCATATAATGCTCCATGTTGAGTTATGTATCGTCGTGTGATTCTCTGATACCATAACATATATGAGTTATCATATCCATGTTCATTCACATGCCACTCAGCAATGTGTGTCCTACGCTCATCTCATCTCCTAATGTTTGCGTGATCAAAGGACTTAGAAATATACCTAGGGTTTAATAAGTTCTTCCTAGTGATTTGAGAGATTGAGAAAAAAAATTTGTGAATGAGAGTGAGATAAGAGTAAGAGGATGTAATGCCGTTGATTGTGGCTGAAATTTTACTGCCATTTCACCGGCGAATGACGACGGGGAAGGGAGGCGTTCGCGGGCTGAGGAGTTCTTCTTCGCGGTCGCGGGTATTAAAAAGGGAAATGTGAAAGGCATCTTTACAAAATACACCTTCGACTATTAGTGAATGTGTCTTTTGCAAAGACGCCTTGCACAATTAGTGAAGGCGTCTTTCCAAAAGACACTTTTTACGTGGCCCATATTTAAACCACGCCACCATGAAAACGTCTTTGCAAAAGATGCCTTCGTCCTAGGTGTTCTAAAACTATCTTATTTTTATAATTAGTTTCAAAAGTACCGTAATTTAATTATTTTTTTCTAAAATTCCCATATAATACTCAAAAATCACGTTAGTATGGGTTTAAAAAAAAGGTACATTAGTTTGGACACATCACATTACTATTAAATAAAATAAAGATGGGTGGAGAAAATTTTCAGGACTTGTAATATGTTACCGAAAGTTCAGCATTACTTTGTTCACAAAATAAAAATAAAATAATATATTTTAATGCTCATGGCAACTTTATATTGTTACAATATATAAATAATAAGAACATGTAATTTAACATTAAAAATATTTTGAACAACAAAAACATGATTAATAATTAGTATCTAAGTTCTTTTGCTCGGTAAGTTATTTTCGAGGTTATCTTTAATATTAGTATTATGAAAAATGTTTGGTAATATTTTAAAAACAATTAAAGGTAGAAATTGAAATAAAGTGACCAAACAAGACTTTATATAGCTTTTTAAATATTTAAAACGTGCTCAGAACTAAGGGTACAAATCGGTAAAACAACTGTACAATCGATAATAGTTTGTAAAGTCTGAAAATTATATTTTATAAACATTACATTGACTATAGTGACTAGAAGCATATTTTAGTTTTCGTGTTTAGGTAGATTTTCATTTCAAGCCAATGAGATTGATAATATACTGATAGCCATCTTCTCTCCTCCAGCTTAAATTTAAATGACTTAGATCGATCAGTTCAGCACAAATGGAGTCGAATATTTATTCTATAAAATAAGAGGATGCTTATCTCATTTAAAAAAGAGATTTTAATGTTAATTTAAGAATAAGCACTAATTTTTTCATGTTAATTTATAAATGATATACATTTAAATTAAAAAAAAAGTAAAACCAAAAGTGTAAGCAATTCGTGCGGATTCAATTTGAAACTTAACGAATATATAAGAGCACATATTTAAATTTCGGCATTTTTACTTTGTTAACGTTAATTTATAAACGATATACATTTAAACACAAAAACTACTCAGACTGGATTTTATAATAACAATAAATAAATTTGGTAGTAAAAAATTATGCTAGCTTCAAAACAAAGCTAATTGCACAAATAAAAAAGTTAATATTTAAAATTTAAAATTGAAAGGAGAGAAATATAATATATAGTGTTATGAACTAGAAGTTCAAAACATCTATACAATATGTAACTATAAGGCATTGCCATTGAGAAAAAATTCAAAGATAAAACCAAAGAAATGAATATATTCATAATTCATTTTTTTCTACTGAAAACAACAACTAAATTCATCATTTACAAACCCAAATTATAAATCTCCTTAATTGGAAGAAAAACCATTAATAATTTAATAAACTCTGTGCAAAATCTATTTAATAGACTACTAATGATCATGTGTAATTATTAATTAATATGGTGAGGTAGCTTGGATCCTATTCTTTCGCTTCTGAAGAAACCTTTGCAGCGATCTCTTCATTGAAAGGTTTGGAGAAGAATTACATAGCTGAGATTGAAAGTTCGTTGGGGACGATGGCTTGGACAATAATCCGATCGGAGTTTTCGGCCTGTTTTCGCCCATTTCTGTCGTTGCAAGCATTAGTATTGCTCTAGCCTGCATTTATACATCAATATTATTAATTCATGTGAATAATTGTTTAGACTTCATTATGCATATTGCATACCGTTTTTAGTTTATATATTAGTTCATGAACTGCTTAAATTATTTAACATTTTAACTACCTATAATTCATAGGTATTAGTTCACGTTTCCTAATGCATATTTTTGTTTTGGTTACCTAAGAGGACATTTTTTTTTAATTTTACTATTTTTCTAAAACTTATGTTTGAATCAGATATTGAGCCTAAAAATTCGTCATTAATTTTATCAATTTGCAACACATATATTTATTTTAAATATTATTGTGACACTCGATCTTAGATCTTAGATAGAAGGTGGAAAATATANATATATATATATTAAATACTACTATTGTCAAGCATGTTTTTAGAGTTTTTTTTAAAAACTATATATTTATCTAAAATTTATTTTCAAATAAGAATTTAAAACCGTCTCTTCTATTTAGTGGAGATTCATGTTGATCGTTGACAAGTCTCATTTTTTTCAACTCTGTCGCAACATTAAAATTAAAATTAAAACAAAAAAAACAAGACATTTTCAAAATAAATGACTCCGTGTCGGCTATCAATCATTGTACTTTTGACCGGACAAACACAAAATGTACAACACTGAAAAGCACCTAATTGGGAAATTTCGCCAAACCAATGAAAATTAGAGGAAGGTGATGATAATATTACCCATAAATGCATGAAACCAACAATTCAATTGATTCATTTGTATTTCTCAGAAACCAAAAATGGAAAAGAACAAATAAATAAAAAGAAATGTATTTTATATTTAACGTTAAAGGTACCTGAAGCTCTGTAACATCACACACACAGATCTTCCCATTGTAGAAAATGGTTAGCGGTTGATGTTGAGTAGTAATGCTTTCATAATTCGAATATTCTTCCGTCCTACAATCATTCACCCAGATTATGATCATGAATAGTACTCATTTTGAGAGAGAGAGAGAGAGAGAGAGAGAGAGAGAGAGAGGTTTACATGTTGTGGTGGAAGTGGGAGGAGGATTCATCGGCGGGAAGAGAGGTGGCGGTGGGAGAGAGACGAAGTTCCAAATTGCAGTTTCTTCTCATATTGTATGTGGTACAGAGAGAGAGAGAGAGAGAGAGAGAGAGAGAGAGAGAGAGATGAGAGTAGTGAGGAGGAAAGATGTGTGGAAATGGGTAATGTATATATATGAATATAAATAGACAATTAGGCAGAAATGGTTATCTTGAAGAGAGAGAGAGAGAGAGGGCCTACAAAAGAGGAAACGTTTTGAAATGGGAAAACTAGTTTTAAAACACGTAACCCACGAGAGATATCGGCGGAGCGAAGAAGTTTGAGTTAAAAAAGGACAAAAAAACAATAATCTAAATAATTAAAGCACGTGTAGCACGATTTTCACAAGGCTACTCTGCCATTTAACACTGATACCCTCCAAAAGCCACCGTTTTTTTCTTCAATTTTCCATTTACCTCTCCCTTCGCTTGCATTTTTTTTCGACACGTGCTTCAGTCGGCAAAATACCGTTTTTAAAATGTTTCTTTTAGGTGTTATTTTCTCTGACTTAAGTTTCATTATCGAAAATATCTAAATTATTATTTGAATAGTTTAAATAATTATTACAAAATTATTTCATATAACTTTGGGTGTGAGATAAGATGTGAGTTATAAAGTTGGTTTAGCGGGAAATAGCGAGCCAGAGATGTAAAATTTTTAGTTTTAACGAAGGGTTATATTACACTTTTGTAAAATGTAAAATGATTTTCAATAACTTATTGATACCTTAATATAACGTTGGATTATATGTAAATAATTATGTGTTCCACACTGTCATATAAAGATAAACATAATTAATAGTGATTAACTAAGGTTTTGGTATTTTGAGTTTTAATATATCAAATATGATGTAGACCTTTTGATGTGTAGAGATTTTAAGATAATTTTTATTTTTATGATGAGTTAAAATAAAAATATAAAAAGATAATAGATATCTCAATATAAGTGGGTATGGTTATCAGGTCACACAATTAAGAGAAACTATTCTCTCCCTATTATCTCATCATTAGAGAGAGAACAAAGAGTCTTAATCAAATGAGACTCTCTAATAGAGAATCATGTAGATCTAAAAAATCAACCGTTCGGCTCTAAATTATGATCTACTGTCATAAATTAAGGCACACTTCTATTTTTACAGTTATTTGATTTTTGATGTGTTCAATATGAGTTCTTGGAGTTTTCAGATACGGTTTACACCGAAAAAATTTTTGAATGAAACAAGTGTTATAAGAGCAATTCAGTTGAATTATTGAGAATTAGATTTTGAGTTTGGATCCATAATTATACGTCTTTATATGTAAATTTTTCATAATTTTTTAATTTGATAATTGTATACTAGAATTATTAGAATTAAGAACAGAATTTTTCTATTGGTGTTCTTGGATTGAAACACCACTATAAATTTGCTTTTTCACGACGCGCGTAAAAAAACAGACATGACGGGACTAATTAAATTCGTCGTCTAAAAGTAGGTGGCACTTTTTTTCCTCCTTTATGACGGTGGGTTGAAACCCTGTAGTATTAAAAGATATAAAATACGATGGTGCGTTATTAATACGACGGGGTCTCGACAACCCGTCATATTAAATCAAGGAATAATAATAAAATGACGGGGTGTGGAAGCCTTGTCGTTTTATTTTCTAGTAACTAAAATGACGGGGCATAGAGTCTCAGTCGTGTTTTACTAAAACTAGAAATTAAAATGACGGGCTTGGATCCCCGTTGTCCTTAGACTTGTTAATAATGACTGGACCTCGATCCTCTGTCAATTTCTCAACCTTCACTTATTAAAAATCTCTCTTTTCAAACTTGTGCGCCTAGCTTTTACCTTCGTCGTCTTGCTTCAGTGTCGAATTCCCTCTCTTTCTCCTTCTTTCCCATTCGCCCCCCATGACTTCAGTTTTTGTACTCGATCCCTAAGTTTGTCTCAGCCTTCGCCTTCTTCTGAATCTTCCCCATCCTATCGAGCCATAGGTGGTGTAGCTCACTGCACAGTTCGTCAGGTTATGTAAGTCTTCTCCTTCGTCTTTCCCATTTAGTTCAATTTTTTTCATGCCATTTGCTCTCATCATCAAGGTACTTCTTCTCCCTCTATGATTTTCTCGTCATTTCAGTCGGCTACTTAAGGAGAGAGCTTGGATTTGTTAGATAGGAGGGAGTACAGGTGAGGGCTTGAGGGTCTACATACGTGAATGCCTCTCTCGATCTTGTGTTGGTTCTTTGCTTGGTAGCCTTCATGTTTACCATTGCTGCCAAGTGATGTTTAATGGGTTCTGAAGCTTCATCAAAAGTTACATACCCTGAAAGCAAGCAAAAGAGTGTTGAATCTGAAAAATCAATGCTTCTTTTTGTTTCTGAAAATGTGGGTATGATTTTGCAGATTTTTCCTATTGTGATTACATGTGGTAATACATTTGCTCTTAAACCATATGAAAAAAAAACAGGTAATTCTGCTTTCAGCATTACATCTCTAATCTCTCTACTCCTGAAGTTTTTTAAATTACAAAAAATGCCAATATTTAAACGCTACCAGTGATACCTATACATGATATATGTTTGTTGGTTGTCAGTTTAGCTTAGTATGTTTTCGGATCTACTCTCTTGCGAGATTGGTATGAAATTAATAGAAAAAAAATGATATTGTTTTTACTATCCGTTTCTTTATATGAAAATTATTACTTTTCTGATGAATAGAGAGAATTTAACATAATTAGCATTATTATTTTACAGAAGATATTGAAGGCATATGGCAATGTGCATAATGGCCCTAGTCAATATTTTTATGTTGGATAATTGTAAAATAGGTTCAATAGATGGCTATACCTCTGCAATATCTTCAAATTTTAAACCTCAGAACTAGATTCAAGATTTAGTTGACCGACATGTGTATTTACAATGTAACTATTCATAATCCTGCATGTACATATTCATATATGCTATGATAGACGATATTGTCTTCCACGTTGATTTTAGTAGTATACTGTTAATATAGTGTGACTTGATGGACTCAGGTTACAGTTGAGATTTTCTGATAATTAAAGTCAATGGCCCAAATAAAGCCTTGAATAAATGTGATTCACATGAAGAAAAGTTAATATATTCCCCTCCCTGTAGAAAGAAGAAGATTTTGAAATATACAACTCATCTCCAAACCAAAAGGAAAATATGAAAAATCCTAGCCTACACCATGGAGGGTAGGCGCTGGGGCGGCATTCAGCTGCTTAGACTTGTGCTTTTTTGAATTTGGTTTCACTTTTCAGTCTCACATATCTTCAATGAATGCACTTCTTGTGGAACTTTTTTTTGGTTCAGTTAAAAGGTTCTGTTATGTTCTTCTTATATTGTTGTGGTCTTGAGTTTCATTTAATTGTTGGATGCATTTCTACTTGTGTGAAACATTATTCCTGAAGCTTCTTTTTTTCCCTTCCATCTTGTTCCTTAAATTACTATTTTTTATTAGGATCCGCACTGATACTTGCGGAACTGATAATTTCTCTCTCTCTTAGAAAGTTTCTCCTATTTTCTCACACACACTCTCTAAAAATATATCTGCTCATTCTCCCCCAAGATTTCCATTTCTCTCTCTAAAATCCTCCTTCAAGTGAAGACCTCCTCTCTATTTATAGGCAAATTTAAGACTTGACTTTTTTATTTTAGTAATTATGCTCCCTTTTTTAGTTTTTTAGTCCTTGGACCTTCTTTTTTCATTTTTAGTCCATGAGCTATTTTTCTATTTCAAATGATACACATATTCGTAGACTAGTATATGAGCCAAAAATAAAATGTGTATATTCAATGTATTGGATCGGATAAAATACGGTATCTACAGATACCATAAAAAATTTACCCGCTCTAATACCACTTGTTGGACAGAATGACACATGGTGAAAATAACGTAATTACTTTTATTATGACAAAAAGTAATTACACCAAATGCTACTTGAATTTACAACCAAGACTTACAGACTCTCTTTACACGACCACAACACACTACCCTTCTCACACCCTAACCCACACTCACTATATTACTTCTTTAGAACTCTTTGGACATGTACTTAAACACACACTTATTTTTTGTCCCACACTTAGACACACCAAAGAGTTAACACCTTACTCCTACAAACTAGGACACTACTAACACACACGACACTTTATTCACTCACTTGCTTTCTTTGCCTTTTATTTTCTAAACAAAAACTAGGAGCATGACTCCGATTTATAGCCTTCTTTAAGTCGGCAATTCTACCGCCCTTTGATGTCCTAGAAGCTTTATGAGTTGGAGATTTGAACTTGTAAAATATTCTAGCGAAATCTTTAAGTAGAAATCTCTAAAGAGGTGTTGATCTTTCTCAATAAAGTTTACTTTTGAAATGCACTTCATATGGAACTACTGCCAAACAGGGCCTAGCATATGTAAATAATCATCTTAAACTTTCAATTAATATCCAATCAGAATCTAATACTTGAATACCAAATCAGTATCTATTCTCTTAATCTAAAACTCGTTTGACAAACAAATCAGATACTGATTTTCTCAGCTCGTAAATTTGGATTGCTCCACCAAACCTTTGCTCTAAGAGAGTAATTATTTCAAGAAGAAATTTTTTACAGTAATTCAAAAAATCAAACATGGAATTGGATTTTATTTAGAAAGTGTAGAATAATATAACAACACCATGTGAGAAAACATAATGAATAATACAAAATACAAGTTAGAAATGCCCAATATGTAAAGGATTTTTCTTAGACTTAGAGAAATATCAGGAAAAATATGTTAATATCGATCGAACTTGTATTATTCTTTGTCAAATGTAAAGAAATGCTTGATCATTCCAAAAATTTTATGAGGTCCCAACTTTTTTCTTTTTCATTTTGTTCAGTAGATTGGACTTTTATAGACCTCTCATTACATGGGTTTGGCTAAAAATCTAAACAGTAATCAAAGCATCAGATGAGGTTAGACCTAGGATCACATCCACTCGTGGGATCTCCTTTCTTCTTTATCTTTTATTTGTCACGCTTAGCCACCCTATCAACTGCTACCACATGGTAGTTCCCTGAGTTTCCGAGCCAATTAGTCATAGCCACTTGGTGACTTTACCAATTTGTCTTGTCCGAATGATGCAGCTTACCCAGATAATCACAGCCAATTGACTGTCAATCTGAATCCTCCTTTTCACTCTGATGTCATGTCATGTCCAAGAAATAATGATTTCCCATCCTCGAGATGCCGGTTCCCATTCTAGACTCGATGGTTTCCCATTCTTGAGGCGATGGTTTCCTATTCTGGAGACATCGGTTTCCCATTTTGGAGGTGATGGTCTCCCGTTCTAGAGATTTCGGTTTCCCTTTCTGGAGGCTATTTGTTCTCGTTCTAAAGACGTCAGTTTCCCATTCTGGAGACAATGGGTTCCCGTTCTAGAGACGTTGGTTTCCTGTTCTGGAGGTGATAGGTTCCTGTTCTGGAGGCGATGGTCTCTCGTTCTGGAGTCGTTAGTTTCCCGTTCTTGAGGCGATGGGTTTTCAGTTCTAGAGGTGATGGGTTTCTTTTGTTCTACGTGGTAGTGAAGTATTTTTCACATGTTCATTTGCACCACATTGCACTTCGACGATATTCATCGATGTGTAATGAATATTATCTTTAATACGCGCCCCATTTTTGGAGAACGGTTATACTTGGTCTGCTTTCATCAATTCATGATTCTCTTTTATTCTGCAAAATATTAAGTGTTGTACAAGAAATGTTATAAATATATTTAAATAATGAGATAATGTACCATCATTGCCTCGTTCCTGGGCTACTGACATGCTCCTTGGAAACTCCATAGCATTTTAATTTTGTTTTACCCCATAATGACATCCGTGCACGTGGGCTTCGTTATTTCATTCCCGATGTGTTGCTTCATTTTACGGCTCTTTCGTCATGCGTGTTTCTGATCTGCTGGGTTTTCTTTTTATCCAGTTATCATGTCGTTACAGGATTGTCTTTCAGACAGATTGGACCCGTCTATTCATCTTTTATCCCTTTACAAGCCCGTCTGTCTTTAGAAAAGCTTTTTTATTTTGGATTTTATTAACCAATTTTGAATCGGGATCTTGCGTCCGCTACCCATATAGAGCCTTAATTTTCAACCTTTTCTTCTTCACATTTAATCATTATTTCATAAGTTTTTCATCTATTCTCTTCTTTTTCGCATCCTCTATTTTCTTCTCTTCTTGGTTTACTTATGGCAAAAAAACTATTCTGGGTTACGGTCCCCTTAGTTAGGAATCTGAACGAATTTGATCGTTTTATCACCCGTCACAAAAATGCCTTCCTGTCTGACGTTATTTGTGGTTTCGGGGATGGGATACCCAAATCCTTTCCTTGTAATCTTCCGTACCAGATTTCCTTAGCCCCCATGTACATAGCGTTAGGGCTAAAACTTCCTTTTTCTCCTTTCGTCTTGATCCTTCACACAGTACTCCTAGTACATATATGATTCTTTTAGGTATAGAAGCCCTCAATAGGAGGAACAATTTATCCATAGGAGTGGATGAGATCTGCGCCGTATACTCCATCTGGCGACGTGGTACTTCTTATTATCCCCCCCCCCCCCCCCCNCCCCCCCCCCCCGTGCCACTTAGAAACGTGGGGGCTTAGTCACTGACTTGCCTCTCGGAGACAAAGGTTGGGATGAAGGGACTCTCTGGATCTGCAGGAATTGGGGCTACGATGGTCACTGGATCATTCCCTAGTTTTGGGGGGATTTCAGTAAATGGCATGAGTCCCTTGTTTCGTACTTTTTATTTTTTATTTATTTTATTTTTTCTATCATTATTTTTGACTGACGTATCTTGTTTCTTCGTACAGGTTCTAACTTGAATAAGAGGCCTTTGTTCTACAAGATGTCGTAGCCCATCTTCGCGCTGCTTACAGTTATCCAAAATGGGATTGGAGATATCTGCTTGATCTAAGGAGAGAGATTGAAGTCGCGGTCACACACGCTCCGGTTGTCGAGTCCGTTGCCCCTTCAACCTCTACAATAGAAGTTCCTCAGGCTATCCTTGTTGTAATCTCTATTTCTCATTCTCGTCGGGTAATAGAGATCAGTTATTCTGAGTCCTCATAGTCATAACGGGAGGAAGAAGACTTTGATTGGGAAGAGAGAGAGAGAGAGTGTGTGTGTGTGAGGCTCAGCGGGAAGCTGCGTAAAAAGAAGCTGAAGAACAAGACGTGGTATTTCATTTTGCCTACAACGACTGGAGATGTCAAAGCGTCTCAAAAGCGATCTATTTGGGACAGTTGACGGAGAATAGAGGAATATTTCACCGTAAAACTGGGACCACTAGCATTCTAGATAGGTCAGTGCCCCCAGTTCCTTACTCCTTTCCATCTACTGTGCCGCCATCAACCTCGGCTGATCCTTTGATCCCTTTAAATGAGGATGTTCCACAACTGGAGAACGCCTCATCTTCTTCCCCCACTCCTTTTCAGAGGTCATTTTCACATCCCGCTAGTTCTCAGGGCGTACCTGCGAAGGATGACGGTCTTTGGAAGTGGGCAATTCTCGACGGCCCCGCCTGTTAGAGCTTTCGTGAGTTTCCTCAAGGATATCCTTCCTTCGCACATCGTGGAAAAGGGGATAGGTCAGATATGGATGCAGCTGCACTTCATCAGATATCTATTGTGGATAAGGTCGTTGGCCTTACTCACAGTCTAATATAGGGAAAAACCTTTTAACCGTTTTCATTTATTTTTTACTTTTGGTTTGCGCCTGCTCGGTTAATCACTCAGCTGCATATATATTTTGGCAGGTCGTGACTTATCATAATGGGCTTCAGGCAGATTTTCATGCCATGGAGCTTCACCTGGCTAGCTGCGTGAATGAGGCACGAGAGATTAGCCGGGTAAATGATGCGGTCCTCGCCTAACAGAGACTCATGGGGCTACTTCAAAGGTTCCTGCTAAAGCTACTCGCGAACGGGAAGCTTAGTATTTGTTGCTGTTGTTTTTTGTACTCCATTTTGTAGTCTCTTTTTAATGAAGTTATATTTTAGCAAAGTGTTTTTCCTGTGTCTCCTAATGAAGATAACATACCATTCATGTTTTGGCCGTTAGTACTTTCCGTCAGTTTGGAATTTTCGTTCCTAATGCAAGGTAGTGGATCCATCCTTCCTTCTGTTTAGTCTTCTTTTTCTTTTGAGAGTAGGATTTACCCCTCCCATTGACTTTTTTATGCCCTTAGTTCATTCTAAAAGTAGGACTTATGAACTGCCCCTCCCAAAGACTTTTCAGGCCCGTAGTTTTCTTTTGAGAGTATGACTTATGAAACTGCCCCTCCCAAAGACTTTTCAGGCCTTAATTTCTTTTAAGAGTAGGACTTATGAACTGTCATTTCCAAGGACTTTTCAGGTCTTAGTTTTTTCTGAGAGTAGGACTTATAAATTACTCATCCCAATGACTTTTCAGGCCTTAGTTTCTTCTGAGAGTATGGCTTATGAACTGCCCCGCCCAATGACTTTTCAAGCCTTAGTTTCTTCTAAGAGTGTGACTTATGAACTGCCCCTCCCAAGGACTTTTCAGGCCTTAGTACCGTTTAGTGATAATTTAGTTGAAGAAAGAAGATTTGGCTTCATTATTTTTATATAGAGAAAAACCCTTGTCTACATTCTTTATACAAAATATTTTTTAGATGAATCACATTCCATGGTTTTCGTAATTCTGTTCCTTCTCCCACTTTTAGGTGGTAGTAGTCGCTTCCTCCTATTTTTCTCATGATATATGGTCCCTCCCATTATGGCCCGAGTTTTCCTTCAGTTTGGAAGACTTTCATAAGAAAAGATCTCCCGTTTAGAAATCTCGTTTCCTTTCTTCCTTCTGAAAATAAGATTTTCTTTGCTGATTGTAATGGGCCATTCTGATAAGGGTTACTTCTCATCTTCCTTTTAGTTCACCGAGACCTTTTCTTAGGAGTTCTTCATTTTGTTGTTCGTCTAGTGCCGACCTGATGGTAGGGCTTCCAATTTCTACGAGGATGACTGCCTCTGCTCCGTATGATAATGCAAATGGGGTTTCTCCCGTTGTTCATCACGGGGTAGTCCTGTATGCCTATAGGACAACGGGTATCTCTTCTACCCATTTTTCGTTTGCGGATTCAAGATGTTTTTTCAGGTTATAAAGCATGACTCGGTTTGATCTTTCTGCTTTTCTGTTCCCCTGGGGGTAGTAAGGCATGGAGAAACGATTCGTGGTTTTTAGATCTTTACAAAATGTTTTTACTAAGCTTCCGGTAAACTGAAGTCCGTTGTCAGATACCAATATATGAAGGATCTCATATCTGCACACTATGTTCTTCCACAAGAATCATTTTACCTCTTCCTCACGAACCCTAGCAAAAACCTCAAATTTGATCCATTTAGTGAAAAAGTCCGTTGCTACAAAAAAGAAACATTTTCTTAGCAGGCGCCCCGGGAATCGACCCAATAATATCTAGGGCTCATTGCATGAACGGCCAAGGACTAGTTACAGTCTTGCGTTCCCCAAGGACCATTTTTGCCACAGGCGCGAAACGCTGACATTTGTTGCATTTTTTTGTATATTATTTAGCGTCTTGATGCATTTGGGGCCAGTATTATCCCTCATTCATGACTTTATGAACTAGTGACCTGCTCCCAATGTGGTTCCCGCATATTCCCTCATTAATTTCTAGTACCATGTACTGAGATTCTTTTTCTCGTAGGCACTTCAAGTATGGTTCTACAAATATTTTTTTATGTAGCACCCTGTTAACCATTGTGTACCTGGTACTCCGTTGTCTTAGTTTTTTGGCAAGTATCTTATCTTCGGGGAGTGTCCCATTTTCGAGCAAGAGGATTATGTTGTCCTACCAATTGTGCTCTCGTTCAATTTCTACATCGCCACGTTGGCTACTGGGAGCGAGATTCTTGGTTCTTTCAAAATTTCTACGGGGACGTTCCTTCTATAAGGGAGGTGTAATGAAGGTCCCAAGTTTGCTAGGGCATCATCATGTTCGTTCTCCATTCTTGGAATGTGCTGGATTTCGTAATTCTTTATTGTTTTAAGTAGATCCTTCACCCGTTGTAAGTATTTCATCATTCATTCATCTTTTGTCGTATATTCTCCCATGACGTGTTTTACGATCAACATGGAATAACAGAAAATCTTAACTTTAGTTACCTTATATTCTTGTAGCAGGGATATTCCCGCGATCAGTGCTTCATATTCCGCTTTATTATTTGAGGCATTAAATTCAAAGGAGTTGGAATGCTCCAACATTTCTCCAAAGGGAGTTTGTGCCACCATCCCTGCTCTTGCTCATCTATTGTTCAAAGCCCCGTCTACTGATAGTGTCTAGGCTCTACTTTCTCCTGTTTGGTGAGCTTTTCATTCAGCTTCTTTTCCTGTGAAATCGGCTATGAAGTCAGCTAACGCTTATCCTTTTATTGATGCTCGGGGCTCATAGTTGATGTCGTATTAGTTTAGCTCAATTGACCATTTTGCTATTCTTTCGCTTGTTTCTGTTGAGTTCAGAAGGCTTTTAATGAGAGATTCAGTTAATACTTAGATGTTGTGGGCTTTGAAGTAGGGCCTTAATTTTTGTGCCGCAGTTACAATTTCTAACACTAGTTTAGCATTCGCTTATACCTTGTTTCTGCCGCTACAAGGGTTTTACTTATAAAATATACAGGCTTCTATTTCCTTTGCTATTCTCTGATGAGTATTGCACTGACTGCCACCGCTGATACGGCGATGTATAACATAAGTTATTCGCCGAGAATAGGTTTGGAGAGTAGACAAGGGGGTAGTTAGGTACAGTTTAATGTTTGTAAACGCATCTTCACAGTCTTCATTCCAACCATTCGTGGAATTTTTTACGCAACACTTCGAAAAAATGTTTGCATCTATCCGTTCACCTGGAGATGAACTTGTTTAGAACCGTCAATCTTCCCATTAACATCTGGATCTCTTTGAGGTTCCGTGGGGACCCCATTTCTATAATTTCCTTTACCTGGTCCGGGTTTACCTTGATTCCCTGTTTAGTAAATAAATGTCCTAGGAACTTTCCCGCTCATACCCCAAAAGTGCATTTTTTCGAGTTTAGCTTCGTGGAAATTTTCCTTAGAACAGAGAAGGCTTCTTCAAGGTCCTGAATGTGGTGTTCCTGCTTCTTACTTTTAACTAGGATGGCATGAATGTAGAATTTCATATTCTTTCTAATTTGCTCGTGGAAAACTTTGTTCACCAACCGTTGATAAGTCGCGCCAGCATTTTTTAGTCCAAAGGGCATGACTTTGTAGTAGTAGACGCCGTACTGAGTAATGAAGGAAGTTTTTTCTTGATCAGGTCGAAACATCTTTACCTGATTATAACTTGAGTATGTGTCCACGAAACTGAGCAGTTCGTGACCAGAAGTGACGTGTACCATTTGATCTATCATTGGTAATGGATATTTGTTTTTGGGGCATGCTTTGTTTAGGTCAATGAAGTCGCCACAGATTCTCTATTTTCCATTCTTTTTTCACACCATTACTACATTAGCTAGCCATTCGGGATAGTTCATCTCTCTGATGAAACCTATTGTTAAGAGCTTCTCAACTTCTTCCTTAATCGTTTGCTCTTTTTCGCTGGTGAAGCTTCTCTTTTTTGTTTCACAAGTTTCATAGTGGGATTAATGTTTAACTTGTGGCAGATGATTTCTTCTGGGATATCGGGCATTTCCTGCGCTGTTGCTGTGAACACATGTTTGTTATCTATTAAGAATTCTATTAACTTCTTTTTCTCATTTTCTTCGAGACGAGAACTAATATTTGTTATCATTTAGGACCATTCCTCTAAGGGGAAGGTCTCTGTTTCTTCTCCTGCTTCGTACCTATGTTGCCCTTGCGTGTCTCCCTATAATTGCTATTGATTTACGGGTCTTTCAATCTTTTCTTCCTCTTGTTTACTTGCAGATCCTAAAGCGGTTATTGAGCAGACATGAGTCGCTGCCTGCTCGCCTTTTATTGTTCTCTCTCCTTTTGGGGATAGGCATTTCAACATTTGGTAGAATGTTGAGAGTACCGCTTTCATTTTATGAAGCCAAGTCCTCCCTAGAATTACATTGTACGAGGAAGTTGTTCTCAGTACCACAAAATCACTCATATGGTTAAACGGGTCTGCGCTTACTGGGAGCGTTAGAGTTCCTTCCGAATGGCTAACGGACTCGTTGAACTCGATCAATGATTGTGATGTTCCTTGTAATTTTTTATCGCCCATGGACATTTTCTCCAAGGTTGCTTGATATAGAATGTTCACTGCACTTCCGTCGTCTACCAGGACTCTCTTTAACAAACAGTTGCCAACCTGAATTGAAATAACAACGGCATCATTGTGGTGCTTGTCGTTTTCAATATCGGAGTCGTCGAACACAAGCAGCAAGTTCCCGTTGCTAATTGAGTGCTTCAGCTGATGTCTTTCCAATGTTGGTCGTTTTCACCATATCTTACTTTCTTTTTTGCGGTCCCTTCTTGCTCGGTTAGTGCTATAACCATGTCGACAATGTGGAGGGTCTGTTTCCCCTGTCCTTCATATCGTCTTCCCGGCTGTCTTTCTCAGTCTCGCCTTTCTGCTCCTCTCTTTTTACAAATTGGGTAAGGTGCCCCTCTTTGATTAGTTGTTCAATATAGTCTTTAAGGTGGAAGCAGTCCCTTGTCTAATGTTCATTGCTCTTATGATAAGAGCAATATTTGTCTTTGTTTTTGTAGCTAGGTTCTTTGGTGAACGGGGCTGGTCTTTTCAGTCAATGTTTATCGTTGATTTTCTCCAGTATTTGTTTGATTGGGATGCTCAACAGTGTGTAAACCTTGTCTCTCAGGTGGACTCTGTCAAAATCTCATCTCCATTGGGAACTCATGTTCTGTTGGGTTTTCTTCCCATCCACTCTTTCTGTTCCGTCTTGTTTCCTCCCTTCAGGTCTTAAGCTCTTTTCCCGGTTCTGAGATTCTTCTTCCTTTCTTTCAACCCTTCTTCGCATACTCCTCTTCTCTATTTCTAGTGTAATATACTATCGTGCCCGCTAAAAATAACCAAATAGTAACCAAAGCATCAGATTTAGTCAGGTCTAGGATCACGTCCATTCGTGGGATCTCCTTTCTTCTTTATCTTTTATCTGTGATACTCAGTCGTCCTATCAACTGCTACCACATGGTAGTTCCCTGTGTTTCCGAGCCAATTAGTCAGAGCCACTTAGTGACTTTAACAATCTATCTTGTCTGAAAGACGCAGCTTACCCAGTCAATCACGACCAATTAACTGTCAATCTGAATCCTCCTTTTCGCTCTAATGTCATGTCCTGTCCAGAAAGTAATGATTTCCCATCCTTGACATGCCGGTTCCCGTTCTAGACTCGATGGTTTCCCGTTCTAGAGGCGATGGTCTCCCGTTCTGGGGGCGATGGTCTCCCGTTCTAAAAACGTCGGTTTCCTGTTCTAGAGGCGATGTGTTCCAGTTCTAGAGACGTCTGTTTCTCATTCTGGAGACGAGAGGTTCCCGTTCTAGAGACGTCAATTTTCCGTTCTGGAGGCGACGGTCTCTCGTTCTGGAGATGTCATTTTCCCGTTCTAAAAATGATGAATTTCATGTGACAGTGAACTATTTTTCACCTATTCACATTATTCAAGTGAATTTGGAGCCTTCTTTTAACACGCCGAGAAAAAAAATAAAAAGAGAAGAAAGGAATGTGAGAAAGAAAGGACCTTTTGTTAATCTTGAAAGTGAAATGGTAGGCTTAATAAGGTTGGCTACCTAATTAATCGAAATCTGAGCCGTAAAACGAAGATGGACTGTTTGGTTCACGTGAGAATCTTTTCACTGTATTTTCCCTAGAAAAATTTTCATGTGTTAGCAGGAAAATGCAGAACATCTGTCACATAGTAATACCGACATAAATGTGTGCCTGCTAGCCTAGTTATTTTTTTTTTTTATTTTTTTTATTATGGGAGAATCGATTTCCCTATTTTTTTTGTTACCAAATTCATTTACTATCAAATTAGGTAGAAAATTTCAAATTTTCATTTATCTTCGTCTCACATAAAAATTATTTTATAAACAGAGAAAAATAGATACATAATGGGAAGATTTTTCAAGTACAATAGCTCACGTGAGAGAAAAGCTAGAAACCAGAAACAATGTTAGTTCTACTGGCAACTTTTCCTCCAGCTACAGTCTCTCGGATCCATCACCATCTACAGTCTCTCGGATTCATCACCATCTACAGTCTCTCGTATCCATCACCATCTACGAAGAGCTTACACCGGAAACATAAAAAAAACCACAAAAGATCAATAAAAAACAGCATGAGCTTGCAATCTTAATCCTATATTTGTCTACCGTTTAGTTTAATGCCGAATAAGGCAATCATTGATCGCATAATATATAGTTCTGAATATATATAGGTTTAGATATTTATAGTAGCTTAGCAGTTGTAAAGTGAAAGTTGAATATGAGTCATCTAATCAGATCTAGACTGTTCAGATTGGATGTTTAAAAATATATATTAAAAAATAGATTTTACATTAACGTTCAACACGATCTGAGCTATTTATATCTAATCAGACAAACCAAATCTATCGAATCGCAGTATCTACTATTTTTAAGGCAAACGACAAATAATTATAATTCCTCACTCTAATACATTAATCTCATGGTAATTTGGAAAACTACACCATTTCCAAGTTTGGTAAGAAAAATTGTACCATTTTCACAAATATCAAAATATTATACTCCCCGCTCACCAAATCAAATAAACTAATTCGTTCTCTCTCTTACCTTCTCAATGCACATATCAAATCAATCTAATAATTCCTCCTCCTCCTCCTCCTCCTCCTCCTCCTTCCTCTTATTCTTCTCATCCTTCTTTTCCTCCTCCTCCTCCTCCTCCTCCTCCTCCTTATTCTTCTCATCCTTCTTTTCCTCCTCCTCCTCCTCCTCCTCCTTCCTCTTATTCTTCTCATCCTTCTTTTCCTCCTCCTCCTCCTCCTCCTCCTTCTTCTTATTCTTCTCATCCTTCTTTTCCTCCTCCTCCTCCTCTTCTTCCTCATTCTTCTTCTTCTTCAGGGAGACGGTGACCCATTATTCTTCTTTTTTTTAAATGAGACTAATTCATCTTCTCTAGCGACTCATTTATTCTTCTTCTTCAGCGAAACTCATTCTTCATCTTCTTCTTCTTATTCAGCAAGACGGGGCACATTCTCCTATTTTTTTAAACACAGAAAATGGCTCAAGTAATTACCTAATTGCTTACTAATAAAATGAAAATAACTACTTGAACCCTTCAAGTTGTCACTTGGTGTCTGAGTTATCAACCCGTAAAAAAAACTACTTGAAGGGTTCAAGTAGTCATAAACAATCACTTGAACCATTCAAGTACTCACTTGGTACCTGGGTTACTGACTGAAAAAATAACTACTTGAACGCTTCAAGTACAAAAAACTACTTGAACCCTTCAATGTTCCTATTCTCTTTTTTGGGACGTAGAAAAAGGCTCAAGTAATTATCCAATTGCTTAATGGCATAATAAAAATAACTCATTGAAGGATTGGAGTAGTCATAAATAAATACTTGAACCTTTCAAGTAATCACCTAGTGTCTGAGTTGCTGACTGGTAAAAAAAATTACTTGAATGGTTCAAGTAGTTATTTATGACTACATGAACTCTTCAAGTAGCCTCCTTCAAGAATAGATGATTGTATTGGCGTTTTTAGATTTTTTTTGTTCACAAAATAAAATGTCAATGAAAGTTTATTTTATTTCTGAAATTACAGGGAGTATCCGTATTTTTTTTAAAAAAATCTCAAGTGGTGTCCGTATTCTTTTCAAATTGAAGTTTAGAGTTCAACATGTTAAATGAGTATAGTTGGAGGGGTGAAATATATTTATCCTTAGATTTTAAGATGCTTAAAAAATTATTATATGATTGAATTCGGTTTGTGTCAGAAACAAATTAGAAAAGCATATTAATCTAGTCCATGGATGACTAAAGAAAACCTACTTTTCAACTTAATATTTGATATCAATGACAATGTCAATGGTTGACTAAATTTGTATTTATAGTATTAATTAATACAACAAGGACTATGAACAGAAAGGTACAAGAAGGGCAATTATAGATAAATAAAAGAGTTATTAAGGAAGCAAATATAAAAACAAACTTTAATGGATTAAGTAACGTCTCAATTAACTTATAAAACAAATCACTTTTACTGATGACTGATAATACGTAAATTATTTAGTTAAACTTTATTGTAGATTTGGTAGGTACATAATTATTAAAACAGTGCCATAAAAAATAATTAATAAAGATTTATGAAAACTTCAATTTAAAATAAATAATATAACAATCATTCATAAATTCATAAGACATTAATTCATAAATTCATAAGACATTAATTCATAAGACATTAAGTACAAAACATCAACTGATAATTGAAACACCATTTGAATAATTAAAAATTCATCTATATTGGGCTAAAATGTTAAGTTCTGGCCATTTACAATTAATTGAGGAATTGGCCATAAAGTGTATTTTTTTATTTATGAAAATGAGAAAAAATAAAATTTCAAACTTATATATGTTATTTGATTGGAAACACTTATAATCCTCAACGATTTTATACTATTACTGATATATCTATAAGTTTTTTAGCCAAACTTTTTATGCCGAATTTTGTAAATTAAAACGTCTAATACACGTTTAATATCCGTACATAAATTATACCGAATTGCGTATTTTTGACTGAATTTTGATTGTATTATACTTGCGAATAATGTTATTTATTTTTACAGTATTCGAATTAACTAACTATGTCCCCGACCATGTGCACTCGACCCGACCCGATATCCTAACATTGTGTTCCTGATCTAACTTGTGTTCCCGACCCATCTCGACTCTGTAGCCTGTGACCCCGACCCGACCTGACTTATGTTCCTGACTCGTATCTCACCCGAACTCGACTCCCCAATCTGACATGACTCGACTTCCTGACTTGTGTCCCCGACCTGACTCCCCAACCCATTTTCCTTGACTTGGCGCCACCACTCAAGTTCAAATCAGCACAGTTTCCTTCTCATTTCATAGATCTATCTTAAAGAAGAGAGATATGTTTCTGTAGTTTTTTTTTTAAAAAATTAGAATAATTTTGAAGATGTGAAAAATTAAAAGAATTTTTTAAGTTAAAAAGTTAGAATAGTTTAGCTTAAAGCTTATTAGCTTTTTAGCTTAAATAAATTGTTAGATTATCTCAATAAGTTGTGCCAAACACCCTCTTGAAAATAAACCATTTACTTATTTTAGTTATAAGTCATAAGTTGCAGCTTATAAAGTGAGTCAAACGGGGCCTAATTCAAGTGATGCTTGTGTAGATGTCTTCTTGCTTAAGAATGCTAATGAAGCTGTGGTTTGATAGGATTGGGAGAAAGGCTATTCCATGCAGAGATGACTTATCTTATCTAAAAGTGGTCACTTTGAATATTAAGGGTGTGCTACCTTCCCACCTTACGAATGAGTTTGGTTGTAAGAACTTCTTTGAGGGATGGTTTTGGTGGATGCTATCCTTGAGCCCTATCGATAAGGTAAGTTCTCCCAAAGTCATCATAGATTGTGGCCATCATGCGAGGCTCTTGATGTGTCCCTAATTGGGCGCACGTGAAATTTTTCATTTTCCAGCTTAGCAAATTCTGTTGATATTTGATGTCTAAATATATTCTTTTTTTCCGCCAATCTCAGCACAGTTTGATAAGTTGGTTACGCTTAATTAATGACCACTATAATTAATCAAGGGATTAACTATAGTGATTTCCCCATATACCATCCATAAAAGAAGGCATTCTCCTTATACATGGATTAAAAACCTATGTCACAGGGTACTCACTCATTTCCATAAGAAAGAGGATTTGTAATCATCATTTAGCGTACAAAGTGCTCACATTTCATCTCTAAACATTCTCTCATGCGTTCTCATGCATTGTTCCAATAATTTTTTGGGATTAGATCACTTTAGTATCACGCTCATCCATTTTGCATTTACAATTATAGTAAAATGACTTTTTATGAGATATGATAAAAATACAAACCTATTTAGATGTCCATGCTATAATATTTTTCCTTGAAAAATGCAGCTCATTTTTTTTTTAAAAAAGACGTTCAACCTACAAGAACCGTTCATAATATTTCTTGGGTGATTTGGAGAAATATGTTAGATTCAAAATCTTTTTTGGCATAAACCATATCTGAAAACCCTAAAAACTCATGTTGAACACATCAATAATCAAATATCTGTAAAAGTGGAAGCATATATGAATCTATGACAGTAGATTGAAATTTAGAGCCGAGCGATTGGCCTTCCAGATTTACACGATTCTCTATCAGAGAGTCTCATTTGATTAAGCCTCTATGTTTTTTTTTAACGATGAGATATTAGAAAGAATAGAATGACTTCTCTTAGTCGTGTTTCTAAAGACCATAGCCACTTATATTGAGGTAACATACATATATATCTTTTGGTATTTCTATTTTAACACATCATAAAAATAAAAATTATCCTAAAGTCCCTACACATCAAAATGTTAACATCCTATCAGATACATTAAATCGTAAAATACCAAAACTTAGTTGATCATTTTTAATTGGGTTTAACTTTATTTGGCAGTTTGCAACACATAATTATTTACATATAATTCTAACGTTGGATTAAAGATTCAACAATCTCCCACTTGGACTATATGTGAAACCTATAATTATGTTTTGTAAAAATAACCGAGCGCGTTCAACTTTGATGCCATTAGTGTAATGTATCTATAACTAATCTGATCCATCAATCACACAGACATAAGATCAAAGCAGACTTTGTTACCTCAATATTAACTCACCCATCAATGATCACGTATATCAACGCAACTGAATGACATGGATTATGATGTGGATATGTAACATGAGAAATTCATGTAATGTGATCTTAACATGACAATTTCCAATTGGTCCTCCTTAAACCTTAGTGAGATCAAACTATACCTGAATCAGAGTGCGAATAAACCAAAACACTTTATATCTGTAGAAAATAATCTTAAAATAACCATAAACCAAAATATGTCTATATCAAAAGAGCATATAAAATAAAATACAAACCCCTACTAAAACTGAATATCCTCAACTGATATGACACACATACGAGTAGTGTGCTCGTGAAACATCTTGGATGGCAATCCCTTATTAAACAGATCCGTAATCATGGAGTTTGATCCAATGTACTCTATAGACAATTGTCCACTCTGAACCTTTTCCTTATCAACTAAGAACTTAATGTCCATGTACTTTCACTTTGTCCAGCTTCTTTTGTTATTAGAATAAAATACTGCTGATTTATTATCACAAAATAACTTTAGTAGTCTCTCAATACTATCCATTATATACAACCCCGTGACAAAATTTCATAACCATATTTCTTGATTGGACGCTTTATAACATGATATGAACTCTACTGCCATGGTAGAAGAGGATATAAGAGACTGTTTAGCACTCTTCCAGGAGACAACACCTCCAGCAAGCAGAAAATATAGGCCGACATAGATTTCATACTTTCTTGGCATCTAGTAAAATCAGAGTCAATATATCCAACGATCTCCATATGATCAAACCTCCGATAAGTGAGCATGTAGTCTTTTGCTCTCTATAAGTACCACAAGAACCATTTAGCTTCTTTCCAATGGTCTATACCTGAATTGCTTAAGTATCTACCCAACATCTCAGTCACGTACGCAATATCAGGTCGTGTACAACCCTGAGCATACATTAGACTCTCTACTATCGAGGTATAAGGAATCTTCTACATTTCATTTTCCTCAAAATCATCCTTAGGGCACTGATTAAGGCCAAACTTGTCTCCCTTAACTATAGGGGTATCACATGATTTACAGTTTTGCATGTCATATCTTTTAAGGACCTTTTTGATATAATTGTTTTGTGAGAATCCAAGAATACCATGAGAACGGTCTCGGCATATTTGGATCCCTAATTGAGTGTTTCAGCTGATGTCTTTTCAATGCTGGTCGTTTGCACTATATCTTCCTTTCATTTTTTATCATCCCTTCTCGCTCAGCTAGTGCTATAACCATGCCGACAATGTGGAAGATTTGTTTCCCATGGTCCTTCCTATCTCTTTCCCAGATGTCTTTCTCAGTCTCGCCTTTATGCTCCTCTTTTTTTACAAATTGGGTAAGGTACCCCTCTTTGATTAGTTGTTCAATATAGTCTTTGAGCTAGAAGCAGTCCCATGTGTAATGTTCGCTGCTCTTATGATAAGTCTTTGTTTTTGTACGTAGGTTCTTTGATGAATGGGGCTGGTTTTTCATCCAATGTTTATCTTTGATTGTCTCTAGTATTTGGTTCGTTGGGAAGGTCAATGGTGTGTAAACCTTGTCTCGGTCAAAATCTCATCTCCGTTAGGAAATCCTTTTCTGTTGGGTTTTCTTCCCACCCACTATTTATGTTCCTTCTTGTTTCCTCCCTTCAGGTCTTGAGCTCATTTCCCATTTCTGAGATTCTTCTTCCTTCCTTTCAATCGTTCTTCGCATACTCCATTTCTCTTCTTCTAGTGTAATATAAGATCGTCCCCGTTGAAAAACCTTTGGCTTTATTTTAAATAAGTCCTCAAAGAGAGCCGATTTCGGCTCCAAACACCATCAGAAGGCCAATCTGGCGAACCAATCATCGCAGTTCTCGACCTTGATCATTTCGTCTTTGAAGCAATGAGTGTTCTCTTTTAGGGACTCCCATTCCTTGGTGGAGATTGTCATCAGATGTTCCGAGTCTTCCATACGATACGATATGTTGAGTATTGTTCTATAAAAACTGAGAACATAGTAGCGAAGTTAGTGATTGAGTGCATTGGTAAGGAGTTGTACCACTTCAAAGTCATCCCATCTAGAATGGTAGGGAACATTCTACACATTAGCTTGTCGTCGTGTTGGTATAGGGCCATGTCTTGTCTGAATCATCAGCGATGGTCTATGGGATCAGACTTTCCTTCATAGCATTTGAACCTGGGTAAGGTGACTTTCTTAGGTACGGGGGCCGCTAAAACTTCTGGGACTAACGGTGTCCTGATAAGAGACTCAAGGTCCCTTTTTCCCGCACTCCCGATATTCCTTATCTCCATCATTTTTTGGTCGAACAGTTCCTCTACCTCTTCTTTTGACATGATTCGGGGTTGTCGAACCTCTTCCACAGTTTCTTTCACAAGGTTTTACGATTGAACCTCTTCTTCTCTTCGTATGTTTCTGTCGTTCTCATGGTCCCTTTGCCTTTCTTTTGGTTAGTCACCCTAGGAGTGGGTTTTCTGTTTGTTATCATTCGCCTGTTGGCTTATTTCTGCTTATGTTTTTGCGAGTTCGTGTTGTAGTGTGTTGATTTTCTCTTATACGTTCTGTCATGCAGTATGCATTGCTTCAGTATTCCTTCCTTCCATCTTGTGCACCCTGTTAGGGGATCATCTGCAGCATTTATGTGGGCGGGGTTGGTTGACCCGTACGTTCGTCTTCATTTCTTGATTTGTTGTTTCCATTTAGAGCTGTGTTAGACCTAGTTCTAGGCATGTTTATGGTCTTATAAGGTAGGTCTCTTGACCCCTTTTTCTCAGGCTCTCAATTAAAGCACCAAAAGGTAAAAGATTTTAATTAGAGAAATATCACAGAAAATATGTTAATATCGATCGAACTTATATTATTCTTTCTGAAATGTAAAGAAAGGCTTGATCAATCCAAAAATTCTCTGAGGTCCCAGCTTTTTTCTTTTTCATTTTGTCGAGTAGATTGGCCTTTTATAGACCTCTCATTACATGAGTTTAGTTAAAAATAGCCAAATAGTAACCAAAGTATCAGATGAGGTCAGGTCTAGGATCACATCCATTTGTGGTTTCTCCTTTCTTCTTTATCTTTTATCTGTCATGCTCAGTCGCCCTATCACTGCTACCACATGGTAGTTTCCTGTGTTTCTGAGCCAATTAGTTAGAGCCACTTGGTGACTTTACCAATCTGTCTTGTCCGAGTGACGGAGCTTACCCAATCAATTGACTGTTAATTGCTCTGATGTCTTATCCTGTCTAGGAAGTAATGATTTCCCTTCCTTGAGATGTCGGTTCCCGTTCTAGACTCGATTGTTTCCCGTTATAGAGACGTTGGTTTCCCGTTCTGGAGGCAATGGTCTCCCGCTCTAGAGATGTCACTTTCTCGTTCCAGAGGCGATGTGTTCCTGTTCTAGAGACGTCGGTTTCCCGTTCTAGAGATAACGGGTTCTCATTCTAGAGACGTCGATTTTCCGTTCTGGAGGCGATAAGTTCCCGTTCTGGAGGTGATGGTCTCCCGTTCTAGAGATGTCGGTTTCCCGTTCTGGAGGGATGGATTTCATGTGGCAGTGAAGTATTTTTCACCTGTTCACATTATTCATGTGAATTTGGAGCCTTATTTTAACACGTCGAGAAAAAAAATAAAGAGAAAAGAAAGGAACGAGAGAAAGAAAGGACCTTTTGTTAATTCTGAAAGTGAAATGGTAGTCTTAATAAGGTTGGCCACCTTATTAATCGAAATCTGAGCCGCAAAACGAAGATGGGCTGTTTGGTTCACGTGAGAATCTTTTCACAGTATTTTCCCTAGAAAAATTTTCATGTGTTAGCAGGAAAATACAGAACATCTGTCACATAGTAATACCGACATAAATGTGTGCCTGCTAGCCTAGCTATTTATTATTTTTTTTATTATAGGAGAATCAATTTCCCTATTTTTTGTTCCCAAATTCATTTTCTATCAAATTACGTAGAAAATTTCAAATTTTCATTTATTTTCGTGTCACATAAATTTTAGGATTTTTAGGATTTATTAGGCTTTACACCACGCCAACTATACTCACTTTAACATATTGGAAAATTGTGTCATTAACTAAAATTTTTATGCAATCATTTTTTTCTTAAAAAAATATTTTATAATCAGAGAAAAATAGATACATAATGTGAAGATTTTTCAAGTACAACAGCTCACGTGAGAGAAAACTAGAAACTAGAAACAATGTTAGTTCTATTGGCAACTTTTCTTCCAGCTACAGTCTCTCAGATCCATCACCATCTACGAAGAGCTTACACCAGAAACATAGAAAAAAACCACAGAAAGATCAATAAAAAACAGCATGAGCTTGCAATCTTAGTCCTATATTTGTCTACCGTTTAGTTTAGGCAATGATTGATCGCATAATATATAGTTATGAATATATATAGGTTTAGATATTTTGTAGTAGCTTAACAGCTATAAAGTGAAAGTTGAATATGAGTCATCTAATCACATCTAAACTGTTGAGATTGGTTGTTTAAAATATATATTAAAAATAGACTTTACTTTAACGTTCGACACGATATGAGCTACTTATATCTAATTTGACAAAATTGTACCATTTTCACAAATACCAAAATATTATACTCCCGGCTCACCTAATCAAATAAACTAATTCATTATCTCTTTTATCTTCTCAATGCACATATCAAATCAATCTAATAATCTCTCTCTCCTCCTCCTCCTCCTCCTCCTCCTCCTTCTCGTTGGGAAAGCGCTTTGTAAGTGAAGTGAGTTGAAGCAAGCAGAGTTCGGAAGGCTGCGGAGATATATTCACCTCCAGAATCAGAACGGAAAACCTGGATTTTAGTCAATTTTTTCATTGTTCTGTCCAAAATTACATATACGGATGATCCTCCTTTCGATAACAGAAGGGCAGGATGGGCTTCGGACACAAGATCAAAAGGAGAAGTAGAAAGAGCATCTTTAATAAAGGAAGGGCCGAGTCTTTTCCCAGCTTGCAACCCATACAAGTAGAAAGATCAATGTTAGGTACAGACCCCAACATTCCAGTAGAAATCAAATATCTAAGCCTTGGGCTGCAGACATGTCCTAATCTACGATGCCAGAACAAAAAAAGGGGAGTAGAGAGAACAAAACCAGACACAGCAAAAAAGGCAAAAGACTGAGGTAAATGAAGTTTCTCCAAAAAAGAAAGAGAGCTTGCCAACTCTACGGTCCTTCCCAATCCCCTTACTACTCCATAGGGCCTCTCGCATGATCCTGTACAAGACAGGAGGTAGGGGAGAAGTGAATATAAGCATTTTTTTTCAAGCCGGAAAGAAGATTCACTGAGAGAGCGGGAAGATGAAAAAGAGCAGAACATATTCGATGATAACGAGAGAGAGTACCAAGACTAGATAGAGGGAATTGTTCGGAGTTTGAAGTTTAAACAAGAAGGCTGCTGCTTCAGATGGAGAACGAAGAGAAGAAAGAAGT
>QANY01005768.1:2122365-2152459 GCA_003255025.1 Datisca glomerata | reverse complement strand
TCCTCCTCCTCCTCCTCCTCCTCCTCCTTCTTCAATCAGACGGTGACCCATTATTCTTGTTTTTTTATGAGACTCATATTTCTTCTCCAGCGAGACACATTCTTCTTCTTCTTCAGTGAAACTCATTTTTCATCTTCTTCTTCTTCTTTAGCAAGACGGGGCTCATTCTCCTATTTGTAACCTTTCAAGTAGTCACATGGTGTCTAGGTTGCCGACTAGTAAAAAAATTACTTGAAGGGTTCAAGTAGGCATAAACAACTACTTGAACCCTTCAAGTACTCACTTGGTACCTGGGTTGCTGACTGAAAAAAATAACTACTTGAATCCTTCAAGTAGTCATAAAAAATTATTTGAATCATTCAAGTACTCAACGTTCCTATTCTCCTTTTTTGGACGTAGAAAATGGCTCAAGTAATTATCCGATTGCTTACTGACAGAATAAAAATAACTACTTGAAGGGTTCAAGTAATCACCTTCAAGAATAGATGATTTTATTGATTTGATATGTGTATTGAGAAGGAAATAGAGATGGTGAGGGAAACGAGAGATTGCAAGTTGTTGATTTGATTTTGTGAGTTAGAGATATAATTTTCTGATATTTGAGAAAGTGATATATTTTTCTTTAACAAACTTAGAAATGGTTTAATTTTACAAACTACCCTAATCTCAACATTTTAACATTTCGGGAAAAACTATTAAATCTTATTGACCATTTTTCTGTCAAGTATAAAAAATTGTAAATATTATTTTTCAGCAATTTTATTGTTTTCAAAGAACTTGACGTTTTTTTAAAAGAAAAATACTAATTCTAGGAGAGTTTGGATATGGTTTCGGTCTTCAAGATTTTAAGGAGTCGATATGAAGTTTAATGAATAACTGCACCAACTAATCGTCTCACCACAAGTTTTTCAAAAAAAAAAAAAGTTGAGAAAGAACTTAGAGTAAACGAAATTATATGCTGACCTAGCATTTAGTATTTTACTTTAAACTAAAATAAATACTAATATATAAAAAGAAAACGTGCACAGACACCTCTTACACTTTACTTAAAAGATACTGACACTCTCTATAATTTTAGAAAATATAATAAGTACAATTTGTTACAAATAATTTAATTTTAGAAAGAAATAACCAAAATAACTTTAGATTTTTACCTTTACCCGAGACTCGTGCACCCGTACCCGAGACCTAAACACCCGGACCTAGGATTGTTCTCTTTCTTCAGGTTATATCAAAAGGATGAGTTGGGTTTTCATATACCCAGAAAATCTGGTTTGATATACTCTAAACCCGTTAGCAAAATGGTTGATTAAGAGTATTCTTAGTATTTTAAAAAAATTAACTCCGTTAGTTAGAAAATTAACGTTTTTGGATTTTTTTATCTACAAAATAAAATGTCGGGGTATGTTTTCTTTCTGAAATTACAGGGAGTCCGTATTTTTTAGAAAAATCTCAGGTGGTGTCCATATACTTGTTCATTTATAAATTATAAGAGTGCATAGATTAGTAAGGACTCAATTTTTCAAATTGAAGTTGAGTTCAACATGTTAAATGAGTATAGTTGGAGGGGTGAAATATATATATCCTTAGATTTTAAGATTCTTAAAAAATTATTATATAACTGAATTCGGTTTGGAATTTTCTTTCAATTTGTGGTGCCATATCATTTTTTTATCAAAAACAAATTAGAAAAGCATGTTAATCTAGTCCATGGATTACTAAAGAAAACCTACTTTTCAACTTAATATTTGAAAAAAACATATTTGATATAATATCATCAATGACAATATCAATCGTTGACTAAATTTGTATTTGTAGTATTAATTAATACAAGAAGGACTATGATAAAAAAAGTACAGGAAGGAGAATTATAGATAAATAAAAGAGTTATTAAGGAATCAAATATAAAACAAACTTTAATGGATTAAGTAACGTCTCAATTAACTTATAAAACATATCACTTTAACTGATGAGTGATAATACATAAATTTATTAAATTAGTTAGTTAAACTTTATAGATTTGGTAGGTACAAAATTATTAAAACAGTGTCATGAAAAAATGATAATTCTACATTGACCAGGATTTATGAAAATTTTAATTTTAAATAAATAATACAATAATCAACTCATAATTTTAAGATATTAAATATAAAACATCAACTCATAATTGAAACACAATTTGAATAATTAAAAATTCATCTATCGGGCTTGTTCTGCTATATTGGGCTAAAATGTTAAGTTCGGCCATTTACAATGAGGAATTTGGCCATAAAGTGTATTTTTTTATTTATGAAAATGAGAAAATAAAATTTCAAGCTTATATATGTTATTTGATTGGAAACACTTATAATCCTCAATGATTTTATACTATTACTGATATATCTATAAGTTTTTAGCCAAACTTTGCTGAATTTTTTAATTAAAACGTCTAATACACATTTAATATCCGTACATAAATCATTAAATATAGTTAAATCTAAAATATGTAGATTTACTTATTTAAATTTATATAGATTTACTTAGATTTAAATTTACTTAAAAATTTGCTTAACCAAAAAAATATGCCTATTGTTAAAAAAACTGCTTATTTATCAAAATACAGTCACTCCACATTACCGCATTATTTAACTATATTTAATGAAAGAAAAAAGTTTTATTTACCTATGGAATCAACATCTACGTGGAAGAGAGAGAGATGCTACCTATCATACTCACCATTTTTTTCAAACTCTAGTTTTACCCCAATATTAATTTATCAATTATTTAGTGAAAAGAAAAAAGTTTTACCATCATTTACCTAGGGAAGCACAATTACCATCATTTACGGGGAATATATATATATATATATATATATAGGTAAAAATTCCACTTTCTAATAATTTCAAAAAAGGGGAAATAGCAGGAAAATAATAGGTTTTGGGGATGGAGTTGCAAAAATGCCGAAAAGTTTTTTATTTGCAAAATTGGTCGAAATATGACCATAGTAAATAATATATTTACTAAAATTACACAATAAATTATTTACCATATTTTGGCCATTTTTGCAATAAAAAAATTTATGAATATTTTTACAACTCGAGCTAGGAAATGGGTCATTTTTGCAGTTCTCCCTTCAAAATAATCTGCTATTAGATTTTCTTATTCAAATGGTTATTTATTCTTACTTTACATTTAATTATTTTGTTAGTAAATATATATTTGTTTAAAAATTACAACTAATTTCTTCTAACAATAAGGTATTGACAAATATTTTGAAAAAATCGTTTAATGAAAAATATATAAGTAAATATATGAGAAATATTTAGAGATAATCATTTTCATAATAAATTATATAAGTACTTATAGAAATAAAATAGACTAATAAACATGAAAATTAAATATAAATAATGAAGAATACTTACATTAATATTATTCATATGATATATTTCATGTATATAATAATATCTGGTGGATTTTGTATCATAATTGAAATTGTTAACTTATATTTTTTTGTTATTATTAGTGTTAATAAGTTTTTTATATATATATCACATACATATATTTTTACTTAGCAATTTTATGATGTTATTAGTTTTTAAATTTATTTTGTATGGAAAAAGAAATCTAAATTTTATTTTGGTCAAAAGGTAAATATATTCAACCAAAAGATTTACACTTATATAAGGGGCATACTCCAGATATACAACATACATTATAGTGCTAAGCTTAGAACTAAATAGATAATAATTACACACTATACTGCTATACAAAGAACGCACATGACAAACTACTAAGAACAGTACCACAACGAAGATTCAGCACAATAACCACACCAATGTATCACATAGAGCAAACTAAACTTGAAAACTACATCAAACCATAATACAACACAGGCAACTCAACTATCAGCCTACTCTATCTAACCTAGCTAATCAGCTCAAGAATAAACCAAGGTGCACCACAATAAACAACACTAACAAGCCTAATCGCAAAGATCCTAAACAACCAACATCACGATGACCAATAACTCAGAATGGCCAAATGAGTGACCTCACCAGACAGCCTCTGCAATGGTAGTACCTGAGAGATACAATCTCGTCTGTCATAGTACCAGTACATCGAGCAACTTATATCTGATTAAACAACTCTCAGCAATCGAGCATAGCCAAACGAGTGACCTCACTAAGAAGCCTCGGCAATGGAAGAACCCAGGAGATACAACCATGTCTGTCACAGCCAATGTGTAAATCAGGACCTCGAGCAAATCCATAAGATCGAAAAAGTAGGGAGATAACATAAAATTAACAGAGAAGCAGCCATCCTTACTTCGATGAGGGGTAGGTCCCAACTCCGGTTGTGTCTACGGTGGCCACCACAAGTGAAGAACCGGCGACCATTCACAATATAAGCAAAGAAACCTCCGTCATGAAGCCCTTAACACCAATATTTTCCTTTGACGAAGCAGACGCACATGTTGAATAAGTTTGAAAAAACGTGAGGCTTTCCTTTATGTTTCACCAACCAACAAAAATCCTCGACGGAGCAGGTCCTCGACACCACATAACACTACCCCTCTGGCGAAACAGAGACATCGGTGACAAGGATTGAAAAATGATGAAACCTGGCAGAGACTTACCCACAGAAAGAACTGTAAGGGAACCCATCGCCACTCCCCTCTTATCACCTCCCAAATCTGGCCGAGACTCACCACAGAGAAACTTCCTTGCCTTAGTAGCGAAAGCCTCAGTGGAGTGAAACCCTCGAAGACCTGATCCCCTACCTCCGATTAGCGGCACATCACCGTTGAACAGAGTCAAGGCAGGGAAAGAGACCGAACAAGGACCAAGACGACACCCTCTTGGCGCCTCCAACACTTCCACATATGAAAAAGAAGAGAGAGCAACCCTCTGAGCTCGGTGGAGAAGAAACCCTAGGCGGCGATTTGAGGAAGAGTTTCTAGAGAAATGTGAGACTATCTAATTTTTTTTACTTGTAAATAAATATATTAATCATTTTGAATGATTATTTTATTTATTATTTAACTATTAATATTAAATGACTTTAAAAATGGTGTAATGAGAATAGAAAATTATGGTCCAATTAACTTAGTTATTAACTTAATTAAGTTTAAAAATAACATATTAAAATAGTTAAATGTTACAATTTCCGTGTTCAAGTAATAGAAAGCTTAGTATTTAGATAATTTTAAATTAATTTTGAGAATGTCACTTTTACAGTTTATTAAAGTACATGAGAATTATATAAAATGTAAGAGTGTATTTTGTCAATTAAATACTTATAAGTATGTAATTTGTATTTAGCCTATGAGAAATAATATAAATAATATAATCAATACTTCAAATAAGAATAATTATTTTGGTATTTTTTAAATAAAAAGAAGGAACAATTCCAAACATAAGATATAAAACTATTGATGGAGAAAGTACTTTATAAAATATGATTTTTGTGGAATGATATAAATAATATTTTCAAGGGATTTTCAAGGAATGATCTCAATTTCTCAATTTCTCAATTGTGGAATGATATATATAATAGTTGGCATCAATATATTATTTCCGTGGTAGTTTCTCCTAAATAATATAAAAATACTAAATAAGTAAGTTAGAAAGATGTTCCTATCAATGAATGTTCTATGACACATATAAATGCTATGAGAAAATTCTGATTCTAGAAAATAAATTTCCGCAATTTTACATGACCACAAATTGTCCTAAAATTAATGTATAGCCCCCCAAAACCTTTAATTCTTCCATCTGTTTATTTTTTGAAAAATGCAGATATTCGTCTAATTTATGTAAAGCTGACATTATGGTACAATTACTATTAAAAACATTCAAACTTTTTATAGGTTAGATTTCATAATTATATTTAAGTAGAATTATCTATTGAAAATATACTAAACTTAGTGGACTTCTCAATTTTAAGAGATATACGCGAATACCTAATAATCATATCAACTCATATTAATCTTTAAATTTTAGTCAATTAATTAATTTGTTCTCTGATAATGAATATTTTTTAAATTCAACACTCTTTATTATAGGATAATGATACAAGAAATAAGGTTTAGTTAATTAAAATTTAGACTTTTATGGGTTAATGACAAGAAACTGACGATAAATTAGAGGAAGAGAGATAAAAACGGATAGATAATTAAATAATCTTAACTAGTTAATTTCTTTTAGATTTAATTTCTACACTAAAGTTCCTTAGCTGATTACCTTGTTAGAATATATCATTGTTATCTGTCGCAACGTGCAAGTGACGCGGAGCAGTGATTAAAAAAATTTTTTTTTGCAGAAAAAATAAATTTGGAGTCGCCACCAATCATTTTAGGTGTGATTGGTCAGCCAATTTTAAGATGAAAATTTTGGTCTACGAAAACTCAAAATTGGTTCGGGAGTCGTTTATGTGTGGGGAAGGTATTAGCATCTCACCATACCCATATAAAAATGGTCACCAAATTTAATCAAATGCTATCCAATTTTTTATTTTAAGGCAAATGTTAAAGAAATTCATTTTTGAATGTCTCATTTAGTGCATCATAAAAATGAACAAAATAAATTACATTTAATGGTTGGTTCAGAGACCATTGAAATTATTTTTGTATTCTTATATATTTTTAAATTAAAGCATTATTAGAGTTATTCTCGGGTCACTTCAGTAGTTCGAGAAGTTTGATATCCCGAAAATCTCAAAGTCCATCGTCGGCTTTTGTTTAGTGAAAATTAAACAATGGAAGTAACAAAATTTAAATCTAATTGTAAAAATTATAATCCACACATACATGAACATTGACTATAGTAATAAGGGAATAATGCAAGAATCATATTATAAGCATGACGATATAAGAATGCTAAATAAATAGACATGTAAAGAAAATAAATGTTAATAAATACAACAAAAGGGAAGTAAAAGAATAGAGATAAAGTTATAGGATATCAAATTATAGAAAACATAAAATGTTGAGATTATATAAAACATGCATAAAAAATAATACATGCAAGCATAAAGTAAAACCAAACTATGTAGTAAATGAAAGAAAAAGAAATAAAAAGAAATTTAAATATATATATGCAAAAGCCACGGTAATTGCACCTGCAACAGAGGAAAGCTTTTGCAACAGAGGAAGCTTTCCTCTGTTGCAATGTTTATAACAGAGGAAAATCTCCTCTGTTGCAATGCAACGGATATAATTAATTTTTTTTTATTTTTTTAATATAATATATTATGATATAATAATAATAGTAATAATAATAATATTATTATTAAATAAAAAAATAAATGATAAAAAAATTGAAAGAAAAGTGACGAAAAATAATAGATTTTTTTAACATAAATATGTCCATTTTTTATTTTGACTGCATAGTCCACTAATTTATCATTTTTTCTTCCTTCCCTCATTAGTCATTGATAATCAAATAACAAAGGGGATGATCATGGATGATAATTAGTTCAAACAAATGTCACATGATGAACATAATATTTTAAAAAGAAAAGACTTGTTCCTACAAGTCATTAAAGGGTTGCATTGAAAATTTCAAAACTTAGATATTTGCATAATCTTGTATAGATGTTTTACTCTCTATTTTATGCATTGTTATGTGTGAGAAATTATCCTAGGGGATCTTTGCATCAAATGTACACTTTCAACCCATTAAAGGGTTGATTCACATTGGGTTAATTTTTTCACCCCTCAAAAGCTTTATCATCATCCTTATTAATTGAGTTGATGCAAAGACATCTCATTATCCAACTTGTAAAAAAATCATCAATGCATGAAATTAAAGGGTTAAGATTTAAAGTAGGAGAAATGATAAAGAATGAACAATCAACTTATGTGTGAAAAAAAATATAAAAGATATCAACTACATGAATATGAAGAAGAGAGATGAACAAAATATATTATGAGCAAATGTACAAAACTTTTAAGCTATCTTAAGAAAAAGAATGGAAGAATATGAAAATAATAGAAGTGTAGAACCTCTTCCTCTCTCTAAAACCACCTATTTTTCTCACTCCAACCCCTCTCTTTATCACTCTAAAAAAATGGCTTCCTTTTCTCCACTCCAAAGAGACCCCCCCTCAAGTGAATGCATCATCCCTATTTATAGGTAAAATTAGGGTTTGCCTTTTTTACTTTTAGTCTTTTTTTCACTTTTTACTTTTTTAGTCCTTGAACCACTTTTCTTATTTTATTATTGGACTAGTTTTCAAATTATACATATAGTCTTGGACTATTATATGAGCCAAAATATAAAGTATGTATATTTAATGTATTATACCGAATAAAATATGATATCTACAGCTGCCCCCCTTTGAGCACACTTCTGATCTCAGAAGGTGTACAAAGGTGTAAATAAGTATTTTGATCGGTACATGAAAATAATATATGAAATAGGGAATAGAAACCTCGAATAAATAAAGCTCTATGAGATGGAATGGGAGCGAAATAGACCTGGATAGACACAGGCTTCGACCTCGCTCAATGCGGGTTCGATTTAACTGAGATATTTGAAAGGAAACGGACCTGGATGGATGCAGGCTTCGACCTTGACTCAGTGCGGGTTCGATTTAACCGTAAATATTGAAATGGACCAGGCGCTGACACCGGGCTTCGACCGCGACCAAGTCAGGTTCGATTTAACCTAAGATATTTGAAAGGAAAAACGGACCTGGATAGATATATGCTTCGACCTCAACTCAATTTGGGTTCGATTTAACCACATTAATTGAAAAGGAAATGGACCTGGCGCTGACACCGGGCTTCGACCTCGACTCAATTCGAGTTCAATTTAACCATATTAATTGAAACGGACTAGGCGCTGACACCGGGTTTCGACCTCGACTCAATTTGGGTTTGATTTAACCATATTAATTGAAATGGACCAGGCGCTGACACCGGACTTCGATCACGACAAAGTCGGGTTCGATTTAACTGAAGATATTTGAAAGGAAAACAGACCTGGATAGACACAGGTTTAGACCTCGACTTAATTCGGGTTCGATTTAACTCTATTAATTGATGTTGAAGTTGATTGTCGATTCTACGAAGAGTAGATTCGCCCCTTATGCAAGTCTCATATGACAACAAAAGCTAGACTAATGCATGCTTTAAATGTTGGAAAATCATGTGTGAATTTTGAAAGAATATCATTAAGTGATTCATGCACCTGAATTTGTCAAAACAACTAATGTGGTGCATGTCTATGCAATGTAATTCTTGAACATAAATGTAAAGTAGTGATTTTGAATGCATGCATGCTATGCATGATTGTGAATCATTTGACCTAGGATCATGGACTCGCAATGAAGTATCGAGCATACTTTTAGGAAAATGATACATCCTTATTTATTAGTTTATGCCCCAGCATTTGGCTCCATGTCAGTGGTGAATAATTTCTCCGCTTCTCTTCTGTACTTTAATTGTAATTCTCCAATTATGCTTTAGCATTCGTTATGTACATACCAACTTTCTCGTGATGACGTTTCAAATTCCCCCTCATACTCAGACCGCCTTTCTTAGTTCCTATTCCTTTCTTTTTTATTTTTTAATTAGCTTTCACCTAACCAAGTTTATGCTTCTGAGTTATTTCAAGAGTAATTAATGATATCTTAGAATTGAGAGGAATACGAAATAATGGAAATAAGGAGAAGATGAAGTATATGTATTTGTCAACTGAGAATGAAACAAAAAGCTCTTCATTGATAATGAATAATGTTTACAAAAGATAATTTGGAAAAAGAAAAAGAAAAAAGAAATGGAGGAAGGATTTCTCCAGTATTCGAGACAACTTTTTTTTTTAAAAATATTTTTAACTTCACTTTTCCTATACTTAGAGCGGTCAATCCATGTTTGTTAGCGTGAGAGCTCCTCCCGAGAAAGCCTTCTTGACAATGAAAGGTCCTTCATAATTTGGGGTCCACTTCCCATACAAAAAAGAATGGTGTTGCCCCAGTTGATATTCGGACTGATGTGCGGTACCCATGCAGTGCAAACAGGAGCATCTCATGCCAATCTTATAAACCTCCGTCATCTTCTCTATGATCTTTTTTATGTTCTTATTGGCTGCTTCCACTGCTCCGCTCATTTTCAGACGATAAGGAGATGAATTATGATGCTTAATTTTGAATTTCTCACATAATTCTTTCATCATCTTGTTATTTAAATTTGTCCCATTATCTGTGATGATCTTTCCAGGTAGACCATATCGACAAATTATCTCTTTTTTAATTAACTTAACAACAACACTTCTAGTTACACTCGAGTAAGAACTTGTCTCCACTCATTTGGTAAAATAATCTATAGAGACCAAAATGAAACGATACCCGTTAGAGGCTTTGGGTGTGATGGGACCAATGACGTCTATACCCCACATAGAGAATGGCCAAGGCGCGGCCATTACATGTAAAGGGGATGCGGGTACGTGAATTTTATCTGCATAAATTTGACATTTATGACATTTCTTGGCGTACTTGATGCAGTCAGATTTTAGAGTTAACCAATGATATCCTACTCTCAAGATTTGTTTGGCCATCATATATCCATTAGCATGAACTCCACAACTCCCTTCATGAACTTCCTCTATGATTTGATTCGCTTCCCTTGCATCAACACATCTTAAGAGCACCATATCATGGTTTCTTTTGTAGAGTATTTCACCATTCAAGAAGAAATCCATGGACAATCTTCTAATAGTGCGTTTATCATTCTTAGAAGCTTTGGATGGATATTCTCCATTCTTTATATACTGCTTGATATCGTAATACCATGGTCTTATGTCTGGCTCTTCTTCAATACTCATACAGTGAGCAGAAAAATCTCGCTTCTCAATTTTTATGGGTTGAACTTCTTCCTTAAAGTCTACAGCAAACATGGACGCTAGAGTTGCCAGCGCATCTGCGTTTTGATTATTCTCTCTGGGTATATGGTCAAATGAGATCACTTCAAAAGTTTGGCTTAACTTAGTGACATGTTTTTTTATAAGGTATTAGCTTAGAGTCTCTAGCTTCCCATTCTCCGTTTAGTTGTCGTATCACCAATAGCGAATCTCCGTACACTCGAAGCTTCTTTATTTTCATATCACAAGCTGCTTGAATTCCCATGGAACATGCCTCATATTCTACCACATTATTTGTACAGTCAAAGCATAGTTTTGCCGTGAATGGAAAAAATTTCCCTTAGGCGATATGAGGATTGCCCCAATTCCATGTCCTACATCATTAGATGCACCATCAAATAACATTGTCCATAATTCTGGGTCTGCAGATTCTTCTTCATTTTTGAATATGACTGAAACACTCTCATCAGGGAAATCAAACTTCATAGGCTCGTAATCTTGTATTGGTTGATCTGCCAGATAATTAGCAAGTACGCTTCCTTTTATTGACTTCCTCGTGACATAGACAATATCATATTCTGTGAGTAACATTTGCCATTTAGCAATTCGTCCAGAAAGTGACGGCTTTTCAAAGATATACTTGATAGGGTCCATCTTTGAAATTAACCAAGTGGTGTGGTATAACATGTATTGTCTAAGTCGATGAGCAACCTAGGCCAATGCACAACACGTTTTCTCCAACATCGAATAATTATCCTAATAATTTGTGAACCTCTTGCGTAAATAGTATATGGCTTGAGGTGGCGGCATATCAATGATGGCTCGAACCTTGTCAGGGTGAACTTTTATTCCTTCCTTGCTCACGACAAAACCAAGTAGTTTCCCTAAAGACGTTGCGAATGTACATTTTGTTGGGTTAAGCTTTAACTGGAACTTTCTCAACCGTCCAAATATTTTTCGTAGAGTGACCGTATGATCTTCCCCTTGACGTGATTTGGAAATCATATCATCAACGTACACTTCGATTTCTTTATGCATCATATCATGATACAGTGTTACCATTACCCGCTGGTAAGTCGCTCCTGCATTTTTCAGACCAAATGGCATAACCTTATAGCAAAATGTACCCTACAAAGTTATAAAAGTCATCTTTTCATTGTCTTCAGGAGCCATTTTGATTTGGTTATACCCCGAAAAACCATCCATGAAAGAGAAGGTTGAATGTCCTGCAGTGTTATCTACTAAGACATCGATATGGGGCAATGGAAAATTATCCTTGGGGCTTGCCCGATTTAAGTCTCTATAATCGACGCACACCCTTACTTTCCCATTTTTCTTCAGCACTGGGACTATGTTAGCAACCCATTCAGGGTATTTTGCTACTTCTAGAAAAACCGCATCTACTTGCTTTTTAACTTCTTCTTTGATCTGTACCAGCATGTCTGGTTTCATTTTCCTTAACTTTTATCGCACTGGTTTACTTTCAGGCATAAGTGGCAAATGATGAACCACGATATCAGTGTCTAGACCTGTCATATCTTAATAGACCATGCGAAGACGTCAATATACTTTTTGAGTAAGCCAATTAATTCTCGACGTCAATATACTTTTTGAGTAAGTCAATTAATTCTCGACGGCTTTGACTTGTCATAGAAGTGCCGATTTGGACCTCTTACGTCTCTCCCTCCAATCTCAAATTTATCACTTCCGTTAACTCTTGATATGGTTGAGTTATTTTTTCATCCTCCTCTACCATTCTTAACATTTCTGAAAATGGTTTGAAATTATCCTCATCATTTTCATCTGACTCTACGCTAAGAATGAGATTGTCAAAGTTATTGCTTATGCTCTTATTTTCAAAATCACCATTCTTAAACCTGAACCAGATTATTGGATGAAAGGAAGACGAGAAAAGAAAATAAACAATGCATGAGTATAAACATCTTTAGATATGGGAAAAAATAGACATGAAAGGAAGAACAAAAAGAACTATAATTGTATTTATCATTAACAGAAGGAAACGAAATAATTTTCTAGACTTTAATTCAAAGAGATGACATGAAGCAAATGAAAATGTAGGCCTATAACAACGAAATTCCTAAGACCTTGGGCAGAATTATTAGTATTTTGGCATTATTACTCTTGAAAATTCCCAAGAAACACTGGTAGCTCGGTGACGTCCCAATTGTTAAGCTCATGATTTGAATCGTATCGAGAAACTTTCTCTGTACTTGCACTTGATGATTTTCCCAGGATTGTGGATATTGAAAGCTCGACGATATCATCTTCAAGGTTAAACTGCTCTACTATAACCGGTTCTTCGAATGAAATTCCCCCACTTCTAAAGGATTTAGAAATATGGGGTATGATTGCCATTTCCACATCGAATTCCCTATTTTCAAGCCTAGCAATCCTCTTTTCTTTTTTTTTGAGCTTCCACTCTCCCTCTATCAGCCTTGGTCGGTCTATATCCAAGTCCAAACCTTTGCTCATTCTTGTCCTAGTCGATTAACTTATTTATACCTTGATACTCACTCCCGAGTCCCTTACCTAGCTGTATCCCCCTTTTATCATCAACTTTGCAACCATCTGAGATGTTTTTGATAGGTTTGGCGTTGGAGATGGTTTCCCACTAGCAACAAACGTGGTGTTCGCAATCTCAAATGATTGAAATGAGCACTCCAATGCTTCCTATGCCGCCTCAACATATGGCATGGTGGCTGGCTTGGATACCAATAAATATCCTTCCCCATATATACAAATGAGTTTATGATCCATTATGAATTTCATCTTCTGATGTAAGGAAGATAGCACCGCCCTAGCAGAGTAAATCCATGGTCGGCCCAAAAGGAAACTGTACGCTGGATTTATGTCCATCACTTGGAAAACAATATTGAATATGCATGGTTCAATTCGAATAGGTATCTCTATGTCTCCGATTACTTCTCTTCAGGTACCGTCGAAATCTCTTACTATCATCATGCTCGGCCGTATATGTGTCGCGTCCACTAGGAGCTTTGCTAGTGTATATCTTGGCATTACATTTAGAAATGAGCCGTTATCAATCAATACTTTGCAACAACATAATCCCTACATTTTACGGATATATGTAAAGCTCTAGTGAAAGTGATAAAATTCGGTGCGGTAATATTTTCCATAATTCCACTCAACTTCTCCACCGTAATATCATGACAGATATATGCTTGATTCAAAACCTTCAATAATGCTTGGCGATGTGGTTCAGAATTCAGAAAGAGTGACAATAAAGATATGCGAGCAGGTAAGCGATTAAGTTGTTCTATCACCTTATACTCGCTTTACTTAATGAGCTTAAAAAATTCACGTACTTTTTCTTCAGACACTGCTCTTTCTTTCTCCATACCTCTTATTATATCTGGGTCTATCACTTGACCGCCATGCATTTCTCCTTGGAATTCATGACCATTGTCGCCTTCTTTGGCCTTCCTTTCATTTTCCTTTCAAACACATCGCTTTTATCCGTTTTTAAAACTTCTGGCATGTAACATCTGCCACTCCTCGTCATCCCACCTACTCCCGAAATATTAGTTATAGGGAGATTGAGGTCAGACGGATTTAGCTCTTGAGTTTTATCATTACCACTTGTAATGACCTCATATTCCGTACGTCCATGGTACCGCTCTTGAATCTTTGTAAGCAAACGCACCCGGTATTTGAATGGTGATAGGCATCGGAGCATAAGACGTAGTGGTGTGAGTTGACTTTTCCTCGTTATGTATTGTGAGAGGTTTTGGGATATAGGATGACATTTCAACATTAACTTCAGATGATTCTTTAGTTATCATGAGGACTAAAGAGTCATCTTCTTGGTATTCTCTTTCTCCTTTGTGACTTATTGTAAGTATCTTTCCATCCAACAACTTTTGCACTTCCATTTTAAAATCGGCACATTCCTCAATTGTATGCCCCTTCACATTCTTATGAAACAAACAATCGAAGTCATGCATATGTTTTCTAGAAACGCCCTCATCCTCTGAGCGTGTTGGGTAGGTGTACCCTGCTCTAGAAAGAAGGTGGAAAAGTGTTTCCATTGATGTGCTCACATCCTCCACGTCCCTCTTTCCATGTGAAAAATATTCCTCAATTGTATTTACGACATGATTCTCATGATTTGGTAGAGGGTTGGAATTTATATCTGGATTCCCATTAGCCTTTTTGAAATTCAACCATCCAGCCTTGATCAGTGCCTGTACTCTACTTTTTCATGCCGTGTAATTCTCATTCGAATGTCCCACTGCTCCAGCATGATAATCACAGCGAGCAGTCGGATCATACCACCTTGGGTATGACGGTTGTAGAGGTTCATAAGGAATTGACACCGATTGATTATTCCGTATCAATTGAGGTAAGAGTTATGTATATGACATGGGGATTGGATCATATTGGATAAAAAGTTGATTATTTCTATTTCCCCTCATGTTGATCAGCCTGACCAACATTTTGCTGGTGAGTCGGTGGTCTGAAACCTGGTCTCGGGTTGTTTTGAAATGGTGATTGTTGAGAGTGATAATTGTACAAAATTTGTGAGGTATTTTCCACATATGATGTAATAGATTTGGGCCCCTCACTATACTTTGGAAATCCTGATCCCGGGTTCACAGCTTGTGATGGGTACCCGGAATTGATCATCTGTACATCCCCTTCTTTTCGCTTCAATGGAGGCCCCTTTTTACTGATGATGTATTTGATACGATTTCTAAAATTCTTCCATTCTTTATCCCGTACTCAATACTTTCACCGATCACTATGATGTTGGAGAAGTTGTTTGAAGCGTTTCCAATCATCCTGTCATAGAATGGAGGTCTCAAGGTGTTAATAAACATTCCAGCCATCTCCTTGTCTGACAATGAGGGGTGTACCTGAGCAGCTAATTCCCTCCACCTTTGTGCATATTCTTTAAAGCCTTCTGTGGGCTTTTTCTCCATCCTTTGTAAGTCCAAATGATCAGGGGCTATGTCTATGTTGTACTTATATTGTCTTAAAAAAGCATCTACTAGATCTTTCCACCTTCGAATATGTTGGTTATCCAATTGGATATACCAACGAGATGCGGCTCCCATAAGACTATCTTGAAAGAAATGAATCAGCAGCTTATCATCATTTGTACAAGCAGCCATTTTTCTGCAGTACATAATAAGGTGACTTCTGGGGCACGTACTGCCAACATATTTTTCAAACTCAGGTAGTTTGAATTTATGTGGGATGTTCACATCAGGGACCAAACATAATTGGGTGGCATCAATGGTACTGTATACATCAGATCCTTCAATAGCACGTAATCTCTCCTCTAGAAAGTCCAATTTATATTTCGATCGTGGGTCGTCACTTGGCTTGGTAATAGGCTTCTGCATCTTTGGGTCATCAACATCGGTTATGATGATTGGCTCATTAGTGAGTTCGCCTTGTGAAGTGAAAGCTTGGTTGTGACCACATGCCATTGCGGATGGGTTGTACCCAGTTTTCCCTATCTGCATTGTTTCCTAGACATTGGGAAATGGATGATGCTGGATATTTATTGGTGGTGAAGCATGCTGAAACTGGTCAACCTGACGTTGATAGGTTGGAGTGAACCCATGAGGGTAAAGTGGAGTATCGTTTGGCAGTTGATTTTGTGATGATTGAGCCCCTTGTGAATTTTCAAAATAGGCCTTTCCCTTACTTGCGGCGATGAGTTTGAGAACTTTAGCCATTTTCTCTTTTAGCTCCCTAATCTCTTCCTTCATTTCCTCTAGCGATTGCACTCTTTCTTGCTCGTCCATGACCCTAACTTGAGCTCGAGTTCGATAGGGATGTCGAAGTTGTTAGGCTATCTTTGGAAAATTTCTTAAAAATTTCTTAAAAATAAAGCAATGAAATGTAGATTTTTGCAAATAAAAAGAAGAAATAATGAGAGTAAATTTCATGAGAAATGATACTGCGCAAAGTGAAAGTTCTAAAGTAATCAATTTCATTCAATTAGTAGAGCCATCCACTACATTTGAATATGTAGAAGTCAATTACATTACTTCATAATATGAGTTCATAAAAAATGACTAAAATGACCCAAATCCCGGTTGACTTTTTCCAAAAACTTAGACAAGTTCTCCCCATTAGGATGGATGGGAAAGGCATTTCTCTTCAAAAATGAAGCTTGTTCCGCCAAATTGCCCGCTCTCACAGCCATGCCTTTAAGCCATTCCACAGCCTGCCCAGATCGTTGTCGAATCGAGTTGTACTCTTGTTGTAGCAACTGATAATCATATCTCAGTATATCGACATTAGCATCATTGTTTCTTGCCAACTTCTCTGCCACGTTCTGATAAGCTCTAACTTGGTGCTCAAGGCTTGCGATGACTTTCAATAATTCTTCGGAAACATTTGTTGACTCAGTCTTTTTAACTTTCTGATTCTCTAAATCAACTTGCAAATTATCAACGATTCGTCGTAATGCGTCATATTGCTCTTCTAACTCGACGATGTACGCCTTTTTCTCATCAACAGTTCCCTTCAACTCTTTTAGAATTTATCGTACCAGTTTATTTTTCCTCTCTAACTTCACGATTTGATCCTCTTGTTCGTAGATTACCCTTCGCAAGTTCTCATTGTCTTCCGCCATCTTTCTAATTTTGTTGCTCAATTGGCAAGTGTCAGTTTCTAACTCTGAGTTTTTTCGCTTCAGATATGCCCGATCCTCAACCTTATCTCTCAACTCTTTGAGCTGTTCTGCAGCTTCGATTCTATGTTTCTCAGACAAATTCACCTCGACTGCTAGTCGTTTGTTTTCTTCCAAGAGGGCTAGAACTTTTTTACGCTCTTCATATAACTCATCTAGCTCTTCATTTTTAGCAATCTTTTGATGAACTTCCAGTGATTTGGCTGATGGTATATCCTCAACTGGTAAGGCAATAATTACTTTGTTTCTACTCTCAAGCCATGCTTCATACTCCTTTGTGTAGTTCATGCGATTCTTCTCATTTCGCATCATTCTTGTTGTTTTCCAAGCTCCAATCAGCTGCTGCAGTTTTTGTTCAATTTCTTGAGAATCGTAACTAACTTCAATATCCTTCAATGCATGCGTGGTGGGGACAAACTGTCTCATGTATAATTGATGGAGTGCCATTAGCGGAGCATAACTAGTACAACTCCATGGTCCCGGGAGCGGAACCCATTGAAAATCACCTCATTTGTAGATCATTGGTGTTAACGGCATCCAAGGGGCTTTCCAAATAACATCCTCATCTTTCAACTTGGATAGGTATGAGAGCCAATCCCCTTTTGTGGGAAACTGCAGATTCCATTTGGCCATTCCAAATTCTGCAATAGGGATCCTCGTCTTCATCCATGAACTTAAGAACTTAAATTGAGGACATTTGAAATCTAGCGGACATCTTAGATGGCTGAGAATCCAAATACACAAAAGAGTTGAAGAGTCGATGAACTTTCCTTTTCCAGACACTCGGATGTGATTCAAAGAACAAATAGTTTCAGCGAGAATTGAGATAATAGGGTTAACACCATGTTCGACTTGAAAGAACATTTTTATCACTTTATCATCCATATAACCTTGGATCTTTGGAAATAACAAAATGCCATAAATACACAGAGCATAAAGAGTCATGCCCTTATCCTCCTTCATGAAATTTTGGGTGAGATCTAGGAGGTAATCCGACGGCACACACTCATTTCCCCTTTAAATTTCAACATTTTCTTAATCTCAGACGCATGGACAGTACCCAAGAGCTTAGACAAAGCTTTCTTCAATGTGAGCTTTTTGTCATAGTTATAAACTTTGTCTACATTTTGCAACGGGACATTCAGTAGTGCTTGATATTCTTCAATTGTGAGAGTAAGATCGATTATTTCGAAGGTGAAACATCTATAATGAGGGTCCCAGAAATGCATTAAATCTTCAAAGACGGGAACGTTGACTACAATATACAACAGATAAGTTATGTGACCATATTTTCCGACAAACAAACTTTTATGCTCTGGTGAAAAATCCTCCCATATCTTCTTCAACCTCTCCAAGTCAATGCGTGAGAACTTTATCTTAGTGATTGATGGTAGAAGAACAACGTCTTCCTTTTTTAGACAATCTCCTTTATGTTTCTGCGATTCTTCTGACCATTGGGCTACCGTAACTTGATCTTCTATCATACTCGAAGTGAGAGTCATGGTCTCTAAAATATGAATGAACTGAATACTTCTTTACAATCCCATTACGTAGCATGATGCATGTATGCGAAACAACAAGATGAAGTTAGAAGCAAAACAATGAAGAAAAGACATGTTTAAGTGACACAATACATATATACATGGACAAAATTAATCCTGATTTTAGCAGAAATCTAACGTTGGTCATGATGTGGGCTCTAAAAACATAATACATGTTTGGTTGGGCTCTAAACATCTCTTAATAGACTCCCAGATTGTCTACACTGTTATCTGAATAGAGTAACATGGGCCCCCAAATGGTATCCCGAAAGGGTCGACCTGAGTGAGAACTTTCATGAGCCTACACGGGAACCGTAATTCCACGAAGGTATTCCACTACTCATTCTCGCTAATCCTAAAGGGAAAGACCTGGTATAGGGCTAGTGTGTATGTGTGAAAGTAGAAATTATGTAAAAAAATATACTTCGTAAAAAAAACTTATGCACAACTACAGTCATGAATTAGAAAAAAAATTAATAAATCATATAAACGAACCAAGAACCAATACAAAAGGATAACATACGATGAAATTTTGGCTTGACTCTCTATTGATCTAAAGATGGTTAGACCAATTGTTAATCCCCAGCGGAGTCACAAAGCTGTTGCAACGTGCACGCGACGCGGAGCGGCGATTAAAAAAAATTTTTTTGCAGGACAAATAAATTTAGAGTCGCCACCAATCATTTTAGGACGTGATTGGTCACCCAATTTTAAGATGAAAATTTTAGTCTACGAAAACTCAAAGTTGGTTCGGGAGCCATTTGTGTGTGGGGAAGGTATTAGCACCCCACCACACCCATATAAAAATGGTCACCAAATTTAATCAAATGCTATCCAATTTTTTATTTTAAGGCAAAGGTTAAAGAAATTCATTTTTGAATGTCCAATTTGGTGCATTTTGCATAATAAAAATGAACAAAATAAATTACCTTTAATGAGTGGTTTAAAGACCATTGAAAAATTATTTTTTGTATTCTTATATCTTTTTAAATCAAAGCAGTATTAGAGTTATTCTTAGTATCCCGAGAATAACTCCTCACCTCAATAGTTCGAGAAGTTTGGTATCCCGAAAATCTTAAAGTCGATCGTCGGCTTTTTTTAGTGAAAATTAAACAATGGAAGTAACAAAATTTAAATCTAATTGTAAAAATTATAATCCACACATACATGAACATTGACTCTAGTAATATGGGAATAATGTAAGAATCACATTATAAGCATGACGATATAAGAATGCTAAATAAATAGACATGTAAAGAAAATAAATGTTAATAATTACAATAAAAGGGAAGTAAAAGAATAGAGATAAAGTTATAGGATGTCAAATTATAAAAAACATAAAATGTTGAGATTATATAAAACATGCATAAAAATAATACATGCAAGTATAAAGTAAGAATAAAACTATGTAGTAAATGAAAGAAAAAGAAATAAAAAGAAATTTAATATATATATATATATATATATATATATATGCAAAAGCCACGGTAATTGCAAGTACAACAGAGGAAAGCTTCCTCTGTTGCAATGTTTGTAACAGAGGAAAGCTTCTGTTGCAATGCAACATATATAATTAATTTTTTTTTATTTTTTTAATATAATATATTATGATATAATAATAATAGTAATAATAATAATAATAATAATAATAAATAAATAAATAAATAAATGATAAAAAAATTGAAATAAAAGTGACGAAAAATAATAGATTTTTTTAACATAACTATGTCCATTTTTTATTTTGATTACCTAGTCTACTAATTATCATTTTTCCTTCCTTCCCTCATTAGTCATTGCTAATCAAATAGCAATGCGGATGATCATGGATGATAATTAGTTCAAACAAATGTCACAAAAATGATGAACATAATATTTTAAAAAGAAAAGACTTGTAGGAAAATTGAAAATTTCAAAACTTAAAGATATTTGCATAATCTTGTATAGATGTTTTACTCTCTATTTTATGCATTGTTATATGTGAGGAATTATCCTAGTGGATCTTTGCATCAAATGTACACTTTCAACCCATTAAAGGGTTAATTCACATTGGGTTAATTTTTTCACCTCTCAAAAACTTTATCATCATCTTCATTAATTGAGTTGATGACAAAGACATCTCATTATCCAACTTGTAAAGAAATCATCAATGCATGAAATTAAAGGGTTAAGATTTAAAGTAGGAGAAACGATAAAGAATGAACAATCAACTTATGTTTGAAAAAAAATACAAAAGATATCAACTACATGAATATGAAGAAGAGAGATAAACAAAATATATTATGAGCAAATCTACAAAACTTTTAAGTTACCTTAAGAAAAAGAATGGAAGAAGATGAAAATAATAAAAGTGTAGAACATCTTCCTCTCTCTAAAATCACCTATTTTTCTCACTCCAACCCCTCTCTTTCTCACTCTAAAAAAGTGACTTCCTTTTCTCCACTCCAAAAAGACCCCCCTCAAGTGAAGACTTTATCCCTATTTATAGGCAAAATTAGGGTTTGTCTTTTTTACTTTTAGTGTTTTTGTTTTTCACTTTTTACTTTTTTAGTCATTGGATCACTTTTCTTATTTTAGTATTGGACTAGTTTTCAAATTATACATATAGTGTTGAACTATTATATGAGCCAAAATATAAAGTATGTATATTTAATGTATTAGACCGGATAAAATATGGTATCTACATTATCATTTAGTTCTCTGTAAGGTATAGATATTTTCTAGTGATGATAATGATATTTAGTTTAAACAAAATTAAATGATATGATTCTTCCTACTCACACGGTTAAAGTTTCGTCTTCAAATTCAAAAACGTTCAAAATGTGTTTCAGGACTGGGATTTGCTGAAATAATTAATCAAGCAATAATAATTTCCTTAGTTTCTTAGATTCATATCCTTGTAAACCAATAACTCAACATTATAAGGAAAAATATAGAAAAAAGATAAAATCTAAAAATAAATTAACTTGATCCGTTGACAACAAAAAAAAAATATATCAATCAATAATTGAGTCCATGTCTATCTAAGATAATCCTAAAATTTGAGTCCATAATCATCTAATATACTCTTCAAATTTGAGTTCTTGTCTATCTAATATGCTTCTTGACACCCTATATAAACCCATTTAAGTTACACCAAGAGGCAAGAGCACAAAACTTAGCTGTACCATAAAAATTCAGTCTTCGTTTCTTTTTTGCCTAAACCAAGATGAAGAAAGTCTCCCTTGTTGCCTTTCTATCCATTATTTGTTTAGCGTATGTTTCCTACCGGTCTTGGTTAGTGATAATAGCAAGGCTCCATCCCCACATTCACACTCACACTCACATCCAAAATGGCTTCGCTTCCTTTGGGGCCATCACCACCACAAAAACAAGATAATGTTTTGAACAATTCTCTCTCTAACACGATTGAAAAAACATTTTATATGTACCAAACTAATCACTTTTGTTTTAGTTGTGAATGCCATTTTTCTGTAAATAGAAGCTGATATCGACTTATTATGTTACTGCAAATAAATTTAGTTGCGTTTGAAGATTAGTAGTCCTTTTTAGTTTGAGTTCTCAATCCGAACTTTTTTCGTACATATTATCATCTACGTTATTAATTATTATAAATATGACCAATATATCAATATATCACTAAGTAACTATAATACCAATATCAGTACTGCTAGTATAACTAAGCTAGCTGACATACCCCCTTAAACTAATGCTATCTTCACATAGTAGAAGGTTGAACCTTAAGGAAAGAAACTGTGAAGAAGAGATGAGCTAAGTAAACATATATGCCAGCTAATCTTGAGTGCAGATATAACTGACAAGAAGCTCCATTTTAGCAACCTTTTCTCTGACATGGTGATAGTCAATCTCTATGTGATTGGTCTCGGCATGGAAGACAAGATTAGAAGCTAGGGACATGACAAATACACTATCACACCACAGTTAAGGAGGCTAAGTCAGAGGGATATGAAAATCTTTGAGTAGCTGTCTTATCCAAGACAATTCAGTTGATGTAGATGCTAATGACATGTATTCTACTTCTGTGGCTGACGTAGTAACTATGGTTTGCTTCTTAGCAGACTAGGAGATGGGATTTGGATCAAGAAAGACCAGAAAGCCAGTGTTGAATCTTTTATCCATAGTATCTCCAACCCAATCTGAGTCTGTAAAGGCATTTAGATGAATGAAGTCTTTCTTGTATAGTATGCCAAGAGAAGAACCTTTTAGGTATCTTAAAAAAAATTTGAAAGCAGGTAACAACAAAGTTTATATCAGAGCTAGTAAATGTCAAAGAATGTAAGGCTCTAACCAAGAATCTGTAGCCAAAAGGATTAGACACTAGAGAGAAAGGTGATACATAGAAATCTATTTTAGGAGTTATAGGTCTTTTGTAGGGCTTAACATTTGGCAGTCCAACTTTGGTCAGTAGATCCAAGATTTATCTTTATTGATTCACAAAGATTTCTTAGGGAGATGACTGAATTTGAAGTCCTAAAAAATACTTGATACACCCTAGGTTAGTCCTTTTAAATTATGTCTTCAATTGGTTGACAATGTCATTAGTGAGATGAGATATATAAAGGAAGGTGTCTATAACGAGCATGTCGTGGTCAATAAAACGTTGACACATTTGGTCATGATCGGTGATGGCCCCAAAAAAACCCGCATCACCGGGAATAAGAACTTCGTCGACGGCTACCCCACCTTCAAAACCGCCACAGTTGGTGTGTGTATTTATATGCTTCATAAACCTAATTTGATAATATTATCTCTTATAAAATATAACATAAGAATTTCTGAAATTACAGACGAGGAGAGAGAAAATTTTGAAAAATCTTATAAAAGAGGAGAGAGAATTTCGTTGTCTGAGAACGAAATTTTAAGAGATATGAGAGAAACAATAATTAGAAGTGAGAGAAATTTAATATTATGAGAAATGAACTCATATATATGTTAAATTATACGAGTGAGGGTAGATAATATACACTAAGATACACGTATATATTCATGGTGTTAATAATAAAAGAAATCTGTTAAAGTGTTACATAAAATAATAATGTATATGATCTACCCAATGAGCATCACGTCATTGATCAATCAACATCCTCATATTGTTCACAACATTGATATCAAAACACATGGACTAAATCGACTTTGGGTATCTTTGTTGTGAATTTATTTTATTTCCTTTTTTTTTCTTTTTGAAATATCAATTAATACCAAATGTGTTAGGTGTAGCTGCAGCACCAACATGATCTATAATATCTTACCCTTTTTTTTACTCGTGTGTATAATACTGGTGTTGTTATTGTGACGTACATATAATGGAGAGAGAGGAGTGGATCTAGATTTAAAATATGAGATTATCTTGCTGATTTGATTTGGACTGTTAACGCAAATTTTAACGTTTCAAATTAGTTTTAAGGAAATAAAACACAAATTTTTTTACTTTTCCAATTTCCATGAAGAACATATCTACTTCGGGTTTTAAATCTCAACAACTTAGATCTCGACAACTTAGATCGAACGATCACCTCTTATATATATAAAAGTTTCTCTCTACTTACCTCACTTCCTATTATGAATATTTTGGGTAGAACTCGCTCATGAAACCGACGGGGCAGGTCCGCAAATGCTTATAAGTTGTAGGTCTAATTTCTTTAAGGTCTCTCAGCAGAAGACAGATAGAACTTTTGAAACCAAAAAAATTCAGTAAACTATTGTCTCTAATTGACTTTGCCTGCTCACAGCTAATCCACAGTGAACTACAATGGAAAATGATTGTAACTATGAACATAACAATTGAGAACATACACGCTGACTTTCAGTATCAAGCCCAGGGCCACTTAGCATCTCTCCAACCGAACCGATGAACCTCACCATTCATGTCAGGCAGATCGTCTTCACTACCAGCAATATGTGAATTTTGAACTTCATCTGATGGGTTTGCTTTACAGCATTGAAGCTTTTGATTACGAGTCAAAGCATCCTCCCTATATCCAGGGTTGACGTATCTGGGGTGCTGGAGAAATTGCACATTTTTCCACCATAATTTAAAAGCCTGGATATGAAAAACATTCAAAACAGTGAATGAATAACTGAATCTGCTTCATCCTAGTGATGTACTCAAACTGATAATAAAGTGTGGAGGCTAATAGCGCTGCGCAGAGCAGCAGAAAATCGGCCTTTGCATGTATGAAGTACCCGGGCTTATTTCAGGTATTTTGTATCTATTTAAGGCTGCCTTAATATAGGCAGCCGTGTTTGTGTGTAGTTCTTTCAGAAAAACTGAGAGAGAGGTAGTGAGGCTTGGGAGCTTCAGAAATCATCATGTAAATTTCTTCTTCAAGATATGGCGAAACCAGCGGAAGCAAAATGGACATGACTTTCACATCGAGAGTGTACCACTATAAATATGTGTATAATTTCTGCATTTTCATATGAATATCGCTAGTATAGGATGAGGGGTTTGATAATTAACATAAACTGAATCTTTTTTCAATATTTAGTCGATGAGATATGACTGTTAAGGACTCAACGCTCTAATCCAATAATAGCAAGAGTGATTAAACAGAAAACGCAATAGATAAAACAAATTTATAGTGGTTCACTGTCAATGTGAGAGCTATCTCCACTATATCAGTTGAAGATTTTCACTATGATCAAGAAGAAGACACAAGATTAACTCTCAAGCCTCCTGCCTCTCTTAGTTTTGCAACTTCCAAAACCGGTTGCTTAATACCCTTTTATATAGTGAGGATATTAGAGAAACAAAATACAGATACAAGGTCGATCCGCGTGTTGTCTCATTCATGATTAGGGATCCAATGGAGGATTTATTTGACTGATTTTCAACTATAGAATGAAATAACAACGTCAAACACAGCAAAAAACAGTCTCGGTTACTTGTCTAAATCAACTTACATGCCAATATATCCAGAGTGCAACTTTATGAGGCATCAAATAGAAGAAGGTCGAATGATCAGTCACTGATGAAGAAGGTACCCTTTTGGCTTTCAATGTCGCAGTGAAATAGTCACCATGTTTGGGGTGTTGAACTGAAATTGTCACATACAGATCATTCCCGGGAGCATTTGCTCTGATATTCCAATCTCCATGCATGTCCTGCAATTAGTTTTACAATTTTTAATCAATGAATACCCGCGTACTTCTTGATGAGGATGGTAATCAGAAAATTATACTTATAGTATATCATCAGAAATCCATGTCAACGAAGATTATAAGCATGTTGTCCAGATGTTACTCCACTCTGTTTTAGGACACAATTTACAAACTAGAAAAGTTAAATGAATCTCCGAAAGGCTCACGGTTTCAATTATGAACTTCCACGGGAACCAACAATTCTCAAGCTTTTTGGACTTTCCTTGATTGCCAGACAATCTCTAAAAAAGACTTCTTATAGTCTGAGTAGATACCTAGACTTAGCCAACCCTTAGTGCTCTGCTATCACCACTCCTTAGCATCAATGATAAAACATAAGTCTCATCTTTTGTTGGTAAGTAAAGAACATAAGTATGATTATCGTGTTTGAAGTACCTTCTTGAGCCGTCACAAGAAAATCAACAAAGAATACAGAAACAAAGAGACCAATAGATAAACTATTTACTCAGTCATCATTGAAAATAGCGGTATCTATGGAAATCATCGAGATATAAGATATACGGGTATTTATGGTTATTGCACATGCCCATTAGAATATTGGAAGACCATGCTAATCAGGATAAACACGCCAGTCGCCAACTACCAATAAGCATTACCGAAAAAATTAAAAGAGTATAGGAAGACTGCATAATCATCCAAAATGACAGTCTAAACAGTGAAGCAAAAACTTTAATAGTAAAGAGACAGAAGTATGCTTGAAGTCATACCATAAAAGGGCTGACATGTAATGGCTTCGCCACCACATCAGAGTTTGGATTAAAAACAAATGATACTCTCTCCCCCCATGGTGTATTTGTAACCTGAAACCACAACTCACTAAGAAAATCAGGAATTAGCCTACTTGTGAAAGTCAAGCTTAAAAAACTGAGACATGACATAATAATTATGCAGAAATTTAATTTCAAGCCAGCAAATGAAAAATTGCTCCGCAAAAGCCACTTTGGTAAATAATGAACTGCATACAAAATTTTGTTAACAAATTGGTTTTCCGAAAATTTGCTCCACCATCCAATGCATTCACGAAATAAAAGATATGAACTGGTACTTGGAATACACACACACACACACACACANGAGAGAGACGGAGGCTTTAATGGCGAAGATCATTACAGATAGTAGAGGATGAATTTAGGAGTGCTGTGATTAAAAACAGTTAAATGCATTAAAGACGCTACTTTGAATCACATGTAATTGACAAATGTTGTTTGAATCAAATTTTGGTATTTAAAATTACTTCCAAAAAATACATATTTAAGCGCTTACCAAAATGCTTGAACAAATAAACACCAATTCAATTACTTCATACAAGGATGGATATGAAATCATTTTCAACTGAAGTATCATTATTTTAACATATAAAAGTGTTTCTCAAAATAGGCACTCCCAAACACACTTTAAGAAGTTCATCCAACTTAGTTGATTGTTGAGAAAATATGATATTGGGCTCAAAAGAATGCATTTTCTCTAAACAGTGTCAGAATTCAGAAAGCCTACCAAATCAAACAAAGTATTAATTTAGAGACAAACTCACCTCAGCTATACATTTGTTCAATTGTTGAACAGTGCCATCAATGTCATAGCAATAATACACGCTCAACGGATTTTGTTCATACCCCACACTTGGAGGAATTGTCAGTAGAAAACTGCACGAAAATAAATTCATAATATCAATTAAGATTAGGAATTTGATTATCGTCAATTTTGAATTTTTCAAAACTTAGAATAAGATGAAATTGTACTAAGAAGATATGGGTGCAAGAGCAATTACACAGGTCCGGTGGTACCCGCAGCTCGGCGAGCTTCTTCGGCTGAGAAATGGTCCCGCGGAGGGTGAGGCGCGTGGTCGAGGTCAATGAGGGCATACCGGACAGGGTATTTGAAGGAGTGGTGAACGGGGCTCCTGCGCTGGTGCCAGACGGTACCTTCATAGAGGGAAACAGATTCTGGCCCAATGGAGGTGGTGGTCGGGAAGGAACGCTGACGGAGAAGAAAGCGCAAGGGGAGGAGAAGGGATAGAAGGAGGGAAGTGAAAAATGTAGAAAGGATTGAGCCCAGTAAGTAGATTACTTCCATTCTTGTTTTGATTTTCGTAGAACTGTTGGTTGATTTATTTACATCCGAATATACTGGTTCAGCTTTGCAATCTAGACTGCGTGGCCATTGAAATATCCATAAATCTCGCTTTAGCTGTTTCTTTTGAGGATGACCAAACAAGTCAATGAAAACTGGGTTCGTAAATTGCAGCCGACTTTTTCTCAAAATTACTTTATAAATTTAAAGTTGAATGAAAAATTATGATTTAAATTCATGACTTTTAAAATATATGTATGAAGTATAATTAACTGTGTCAACCTGATTTGTTAACATGTGAGGATGAACTATTTCTCACTGTTGACGTGATCAGATTTGATTCATCCACGTCAACAGTGAAGACCTGATCAGGAAGCAAGTATTATTCTTTACCATATGAATACTTTTTGTGATGTTTGGTTAGTAGTAACGAATGGATGAAATTGAAAAAGGAATTCCAGTTTACTAACGACTCAAGAATCTTCATTTCATCCATTTTCTTTTTCATCAACATTATATCATCTTATTCAAATACTTAATCTAAATCTATATTATTTAAATGGTAAATGAAACGCGAGAATGGACTCCATTAATTATTCATGTATTTATTTCGTAGTACAAAAACAAAGAATGCAATGGTTCTTGTTGTTATCAAAAATCCCTATCATGAGGTGACGTGATATCTCTCCTCCACGTAGGAATCCTCTCTGCCTGAAATATGCACAACACAAAAGTAGAACTTTAAAGACGAAGAGAACTGGTGGTGGTTTCCCCGTCGAAGAGCCTCCGATGCCTAAGACAATATTCTGGAGAAAATTTGACAAAGTTACCCTTAGAAGAAAGTTACATACCTTACACTGTCTATAGATGAGGTATTTATGCCTGGTTTTGTTGAATGACGAGCTGGGGGCGGCATTAAATGCCTTTGTCCCCCCAAGCTGGTGTGCATCGAATATCGATTTTCCTTTAGTCCTTCTAGACGTGGCAGATGCGATTGTGTTGGTGGCTGACTTGACACTTCATCATGGCGATTTGAAGTCAATTAGTGTCTGTTGCAAATGAAAAAAAATGCCACGTGGAGCGCCTCATTTTCCGAAGATGACTTAGGCAGGATTTGGAGGGCTTACCATATATGTGATTACGTTCAACTGTCATTGCCTAAGGAGGGCGAGAAGGTTAGTGCTCCGAGACATGGGGATATTGGATTGTATCTAGCCTCATTGGAGTGCGGGTTGAGGCTCCCACTACATCCTTCTAAGAGAGTGGTTCTCCTCAACGAGTAATGCCCTGGTCCAACTCCTACCAAACTCGTCGAGGACTCTGATTGGTTGTTGGGTGCTCTAGAGGTTACACCTTAACGAGGACTTGATTCTGGACGAGCTCGATTTCATGTTCTAGTTGAAATCCCCTCCCAAGAACAAGGCGGTGGAGGTGCCTCCTTGGGCCTAGGTTGGCACTATCTCAGTAGCCGTATGAAGGGATGACCCTAATATTGTGTTGGCAAAGCCAACTTCTTAGGTTGCCGGCAGAGAACAGCAGACATGGGGACTCGGGTAAGGGCGTAGCGTAACTAAGAGAGCCATTCCATTTAGGACGAGATAAAATGGCCAGGCACAAGCGGTCTGGTGTCCGAACCAATTGGTCAGATGACGACTACTTCACTTATTAGATTAGTATTAGCCGCCTATCCCGAAATGAAATGGGATAATAGAAAGAATGGGAAGCGCTAGCGCTATAAGATGGTTTTTTTTTGTTTTGGGGGGGGGGGGGGG
>QANY01005768.1:1891129-2122356 GCA_003255025.1 Datisca glomerata | reverse complement strand
GGGGGGGGGGGGGGGTTGCTTCTTCACAAGCTTACCCTCGCCCCAACCGGCAGCTGTTGGGTCTCCCTATTTCTCCTAAACTTGCCCCAGTTTTTGAACCGTCAGTCTTAACTCCTTTTTTCAGTCAAAAAATGAGTAAGCCCATGAATCTGTAGAGAATAGCCCATAAAAGAGTCCAATAGTGGGTGAGTAGAGTCTGTGCTTTGGTGGGCACTGGACAGCACAACAAAGGGAATTGAGTGGGATTCCCTCCTGGTAAAAATTTTGGAAAGAGAGTTGGTTCGTAATTTTTGGGCTTAAGGACGGCCATCTTGAGGGCTCAGAGTCTGCCCCCCTAGTCCCTCCGGTCTTCAGGGTCACAGGTGAATTTTCATTTTCAAAGGGAGTACACTCGCTTGTTGTTCACCTCGGTCGCTTATTCTTTCCTCATTCTCCTTGAAGTTATCAAGAGGAGGCCAGAGGAGTTTTTCTCCTACCTCCTGTCCCAGATTTCTTGTTTGGCCAAGCTCCATATTGAGACCCGTGCTTAAGATCCCCTTCTCAAGCCTGAGTTTTTATTTTAGGTGGACTTGTATTTGCACCCTCCAGAGGACGTTACAGTCGACCTTCCTATCGAGAACTGCTTGGGGGGATTCTCTTATTCGTATGAGTATAACCCTCAATTACTTTCCCATTTTTTGCTACCTTTTTTTATCTTACCTCCCGTAATTTTGATTCCTTCTTTGTAGCAATGGTCGGGGACAACTCTTTTTTCAAGAAGCAAAGGAAAGAACTTAACGCCTCCAAGATATAGAAGAATGAGAAGCTTCGCGCTAAGGCATTGTAGCGGTCGAAAGGGAAAACAACTCCCTCTGTATCTCACCCTTTAGTTCCTCAATCTTTGGCCCCAGGAGCACCATTTTTGGAAACGCGGTGCTCACGCGGTGGAAGCGTGGAGATTTTAAAAATTTATTACAAATAAATCTTTTTAAAAAAAATAAGCGCGACGCAACGGTTTGTAAAATAAAAGCTTTTATTGAAAAATGTTTTTCAATCAGGATCCATTATATATTTATATATTAAATCTAAGACATACATGGATAAGAATCACATACCTCTTGTAGTCTATATCAAGCGTCATCGCAAATCAATAATCATGGGTTCTCACGAACAACGGACTTCGAGATCCACATCAAGATTTTTCAAGTAAATCCTCAAACGCACTAGGACATGTGTGGGCACGAAGAATAATTCAAAGACACTTTTTTGTCTTTAGATGTACTCAACACATAAGATCTAGAGATTTACTGAGAATGATTAGTTTTAGTGAGATAATCCGCTGAGAGAATATGATGATTGTTCTTTCAGAGTTTTTGATTAGCTTTTAATCACAGAGAGAGTTTTCGCCCTGATTGTGTTCTCAACACTTTGACCAATAGTTCTCAACTGATGCAATCAACCCTAAGGCCAATAGAATTATAAATATATGTGTGTGTGTGTGTGTGTGTGTGTGTGTGTGTGTGTGTGTGTGTGTGTGTGTGTGTGTGTGTGTAATATTTAGGCTCATCAGATTTTTAAGGATAAACTGAAAGTAATATTTAATTTCAAAATTACCATTGCAAAACTGCAGTGCCACACGACACTACAGTTGTCGTGAGCCATCATGGCACTACTGTAGTGCCATGTAGCACTAAAGTAGTTCATGTCAATCTCTGATTCCTAATCAATGATTGACATGTGGCAATTGCTGTAATTAAATATTTATTTTAATCAGATAAATATCAAAATATCAATTATTTCAAAATTAACTTATCTAATTATCACTATCAACTAGTTTATCTGTTAGTTCACAAATACCATATTTAATTGATTCAAATTTTGAATTCTTATCTAATAATAATTCAACATTATCCAATTTTATAAATTAGATATACTATCTCACTTATCGATAATTAAAAAATTAATCGATATAATTATTTATATATAATTTCTAAAAATTAATATTAATAATTTAATTAATTAATTTTTAATTAATTAATCACATATAATTATCTCATAATTATGTATTTATCCCAGAATAAAAATTTCTTTTACAAGTCAATACTTTCTCATACCCTAAATATTCACACCCTAAACTACGTAGTACAAAGGTGACTTGAGAACCATAGACCTATAATCCTAAGCTCCAATAAACTAGATTATTAATTAAACTCTTTAATTAAATAATCTTATTTATTAATTCCATTATTACTCCACTATAACTATGAAATTTGCACTGTTAGTGATTATAAAATGTATTTACAGAGTATTCTCGTGTAGTCCATTGATATAATTATTTCACGTAATTGTGTCCTCCAACTATTGGTTCGTAAATTAAAGCTGGTCAAAATTATCATTTTACGCTTCTAATTATCTCTTGATCCTTAAGTACCATTAATTTACTAGTGAATGATTAATTTATAGTCGTATTATAAATTTGAGCTCAATAGCCATTCAGTTCCAGAATTAATACTTACATGAACCATTCGTTAGGAAAGTTTGGATTCAAATCTTGTAAGATCAGTTCCCAACCATCCATATCACTGAATCTCCAAAATAAAAGTCACTAACTTATTTTACTAATAAACCTTAACGAGTGAATCAAAAAATCCAGTAAACATGCATAGGAGTTCATGATTACTTAGGATTCAGACCGATCTACATATAATCATCAGATTGATGTGTATTAAATCATTATTATAAAAGGAAAGATAATAAAGATAATAATTCACACCGGCCCTGTCATATATAATCTTATTATATAAAATACCTTCACAAATATATCTATCCACATCAATGATTCGGATCTAGATCACACGTATTCATAATACTTAGTGAACCGTACTAGCACTCATTCATTAAAGATTACATACTTTAATATGTTGTTGACAATTTTATTCGTTATCTATGATCTTAATCCTCTCGTACTAATACAAGATCATAGTCTCATTAATGAATATGGAATTTTCAGATATTTATATAAATTATTCAACAATAATTTAAAAGAACAATTATAAGAAAAATGTAATTCCATTAAATTTCATATTATAATGTCAATACACATGCTTTGATGACATAACCCTAAACAATCTCCCACTTGCCTAAAAGAAAATGTGGCATCTCTCTCAACCTCATGTTTTACAGATGACCGTCAAATGACTTCGTAGGAAGTGTCATCTCCATAACACTCAGAGACAGATTTTGATCTAACGTTCTTCATAATGGTTATATCACCTCGGTGTATGACCCAGACGTCGACTTTCGAATATCATTATCTGATTCCTAATCAGTATATCTAGTGCGATTTAGGTCTCCACCTGAACAAACAAGAATATAGTTTCTCGTTCTCCTAAGATACTTGAGAAAGTGTTTTACTGCAACCCAATGTTCTAAACCTGGATTCGATTGATAACGACTACCAATTCTCACTACATAACATATGTTTGTTCTCGACACAACATGACATACATGAGACCACCTACAACTGAAGCATATGAACCTTTCTCATATCATATTCCTCCTGAGGTGTCTTAGGACATTGCTCCTTAGAGAGGGCAATTCCATGTCTGGTCAGTAGTTGACATTTTTTAGAATTCTCCATAGAGAATCTCTTCAGCACCTTATCATTATAAGATGCATGAGAAAGTACCAAGAGTTTGTTCTTTCTATCCCTTAGGATTTGGATGCCTAGAATGTAGCTCGCCTATCTCAAATCTTTCATTTGGAATTTCTCAACTAATCACTTCTTTACCTTTGATAAAGTTTCTACATCATTCCCATTGAGTAGAATATCTCAACATAAAGAACTAAGAAAACCACTATCTTGTCTTTGATGTATTTATAAACACAAGATTCGTCCACATTTTGCTCGAAGCCATATGATTTAAAAATCTCATCAAAGGTAAGATTTCAAGATCTAGATGCTTGCTTTAATATATAAATAGATTTAAGCAACTTGCACACTTTCTTATCTTGCCCCTTTTTTCGAACCCTTCTAGTTGCATCATATAGATGATTTCTTCAAGAGAGTCATTCAGAAAAGCTGTCTTGATGTCCATTTGTCATATTTCATAGTCTAAACTAGCAGTAACGAACAAAATGATGCGAATGGATTTTGGCATGGCAACGGGGGAGAATGTCTTTTCATAATCGACTCATTCCCTTTATGTATAGCCCTTGGCTAACATTGATGCCTTGAAAGTCTCTAATTTATCATCTACACCTCTTTCCTTCTTGAAGATCCATTTACATCTAATGGGCATGACATTTTCAAATGGATCTACAAGTTTTCATTTCCTGGTTCATGAAATCTTGTCATTTCTCATTTTAAGGATCATTCATCGCCTCTTTAAAGGTTAATGGATTATCCTTATCAGTGTCAGACACTAGGACATGTTCGAAAACTACTTTGCTTTGAGGTTTGTAATTTTTCATATAGTCGTGTTAAAAAAAGGTTCCCTTTGTTGACACATACACATTTTGATCATTATGACAATAAAAGTACCCACTTCTAGTCTCTGGAGCATAGCCAACGAATATGCATACTTTAGACCTTGAGTCTAACTTTCCAGTCTTGGGTCTAAGAACGTGAGCTGGACACCCCCATATACGGCAATGACGTAAACTGGGTTTGGATCCATTCCGTAACTCTAAAGGTGTCTTACAGACTTAGAAGGCACTGCATTCAAAATGTATGTTGTCGTGTGTAATGAATAACCCTAAAATATAAGTGGTAGTGATGAGTAGCTTAACATCGACCTAACCATATCCAATAAGGTTCAGTTTCTCCTTTCTCAAACACCATTTTGCTATGGCGTTTTAGGTGATGTGAGTTGGGATAGGATTCAATGTTGTAGCAAGTAATCCTTAAATTCTAAATCCAAGTATTCACCACCTCGATCTGATCGAAGGGTTTTCAATGATTTACCTAATTCCTTTTCAGCTTTAGCTTTGAAGTCTTTAAACTTTCCAAAAGTTTCAGACTTTCTATGCACTACGTAAGTATAACCATATCTTGAGTAATTGTCAATAAAAGTGACAGAATACTCATACCTACCTCTAACTTGTACATTGATCATTCCACATACATCACTATGCACTAACTTAAGTGGTTCCTTGGCTCTTTGGCCATTTCCTTTGAAAGGTCACTTGATTATTTTACTCTCTAGACATGATTCACAAACATGAAGAGTTCCAACTTTTAGTTCTCTCAAAGCACAATGTTTTGTTAACCTGTTTAACCTATCTAGATTAATATGTCTCAACCTAAGATGTCAAAGATATATGCTATCATCTTTATGAGAAACTATTTGTCGTTTGTTACCATTATTTTTTACTACTTTAAATAATTCAGAATTATTTAACGCGCGTTCAGTCAGTTTGAGCATATACAGTCCATTCAAAACTCTTTCATGACAAATATTGAATCCATTCTTAGAAATAATAATCATATTATTATTAAAAAAATATCAAAATTTTGTTCATGAAATAAGGAAAAGGAAATCAAATTTCTAGAAAATTCAGGAAAATAAACATTATTCAAAACAATATAATTATTTTCAAAATTAAACGGACTATCCCCAATGCTTTCACTGAAACAAGTGCACCACTACCGATCTCATCATCACCTCATCATCAGCAAACTCCCTTGACGAATCAAGCATTTTATTAAGAAAAACATACATGGTTAGTGACCCATGAATCAACTATCTAGGATGATAAATCATTTTCCAATAAGCAAGCTTTAAGAACAAGTAAATCATATTTACGTTTCTTTTTCAGCTTGGAGAGATACTTGTTACAGTTTCTCTTCCATTGGCCTTCAACCCCATAATGTAAACATTTTCCCTTGGGCTTGCTGTCGTTCTTGTTCTTCTAGGCTTGCGGCGATGTCTTGGCTTTCTTCCCTTTCTTGTTCTTACTCTTGCCCTTACCATTGACCTTCTTCCTCTTGTTACTGTTAACAATGGTGATAGAAGACATTTGCTCAGTGACATTTACCTCGCCCTCTTTGGTCATTCTCAGATTGAGTGATTCAAAAGTATGCAGTTCATTCCACATTTAGGTCATGTTGATTGCAAGTTGTTCATAACATAGTTGGTGATGAATGTAGAAAAAATAGGTGTGAGCGACTCAAGTATAATGCTGACTTGAGTTCGCTCATCAATGGTCGCCCCATGTATTTCTGCCTCATGCATTATGTTGATCATGTTCAAAACATGTTCACGCACAGAAGTACCTTTTCTCATCTTAGTCATCATATAGCTCCTAGTAGCCTCATAACGACTCTGATCAGACTACTACCCAAACATCGCTTGTAGAGATTTCATAATCTCATAGGCAGTCTCTATGCTCTCATGCTTGGTTCTCAGAACACCATTCATGCTCACAAGCATGTAGCACTATGCTTTGTTGTTGGATTTAATCCAAACATCAAACTTGTCCCTAACATTCTTAGGGGTATTGGCAGCAGGCTACTCAAGACATTCCTCAGTAAGAGCAAATTTATGATTCTCACAAATTAGCACCAAGTTTAACTTTGATTTTCATCTTATGAAATTATCACCATTAAGTTTTTCAAGTGCAAATAAAGCAGTACATAGGTTGGCCATGATAGACATAATAATAAATGAAAAATAAAACATACATAATTCAATATAATTAAAATAAATATCCCGAATTCAGAAGTAATGTGATGCATGAGTGAGACATATCAAACACATAATTTTATCATTTATTAATCCTTAATAATTGAGACCATATGTTACATTGACGTGTCAACCTTCTCCAACTCACTATTTTAGGATAGTGTGTTTTTATATTTTAACTAGTCAATAAATTTTAAATTAATTACTAGTTAAAATAACTTTATGAATATAAAATTAACAGTTAACCCAATCTAATTTATCTAAGTTCATTTAACCTTCTAAAGAGGTTAAGTCAGAATTATGTGAATATAGATTAACTAATTAATGACATTCATCAAACTTTAATAAAATTCTTTTACTAAAGTTGGTTATCCTAAATGTTACAATAGGTTTTAGAGTGGTGTGATTACCAAGTTTAACTAATTAAAACCTACCAGTTTACATGCAATTGATTTCTTAAAATAATTCATATAAACATATTAGGACAATTCTAATAAATCATGTTTCTACTGATAAGATGTATGATTAAATAAAACCATGTGGGATTTCATGTATGGCATGTGATCGACTAATGCAAGGTCCTGTTATCAATCATATCAATGAATAATTATTTAACAATTAAATAAAATAATAATGGATCGAGTGACTATTAGGTATTTCTAAATTATAACCACTGAAAAAAAAATTACAAAGACGACTTCAAGATTACATATTTCCAAAATATTTCATTTCCACTTGATATCCATCTTAATAATCTTCAAGTTTTGAACAAAACTCTCTTAATTAGGAAAAACTATTTTTCTTGATTAAAATTATCTCTATAATTATCTTCTAAAATTATTGAATTTGACTTAGTCAATAATTAATTTATTAATTTGGTCAAACTTGGGTCAAACCCAATCAATTAATTAATATTTAATTTTCATAAAATTAAAAGTTAATTTTAAAATTACATTAATTTCAAAATTTAAAATTTAAAAGATAAAAGATAGAGTTAGAGTTTTCATAAAACTCTACAGTGATAGAGTAAGTTGGTATCAGGGTTTCTGCGAAATTGCTCTAGATGTGACAATAGTTGCCACCAATAATAGGACTCTCCCGCTGCCACCCATCACCACCACCGGCCATCCAACGTCGTCATCCGTCTACCTCCCTCACTCGTCCACCGCTGTCGTCCCTTGTCGACCGCCAGCTGTTGTCGTCAGACACGCTAACACCATAAATGGTCACGTACCCCCCCCCCCCCCCCNNNCCCCCCCCCCCCCCCGTGATGGGTCTTGTTGGAGTAGACATGTTCTAAATTCTTCCCGGCATTCGCCTAGGTGCCTCTATCTTGATTTGGGTAATTTTTCCTTTTATCGGGTGAAGGAATGGGCGTGGTTTGCCTTCCTTTAATGCTCGATTGTGCGTTCTTACTCGGACAAATCATACTACTCCTTCCTTTTGTTAGTGGTTTATCCTGACTTTCCTGCTCGTTAGGGAGCCTCCATTTTTTTTCTTAGGCGGTTGGTTGGCCATTCTCAATTCAGGTCGGAGCTTTTCCTCTTTTCCTGCTAGATTTTTGTTAGATATTCATGCCTTTGTCTGGAGTTCCTTCCCGTTTGACGATCTGGTGTGCTTCGGCAGACATAACTTTTTAATCAGACTAGCGGGCTAGAGTACCGCGCCAGTCATCACTTTTTGTTTAATGGAGTCTAGTCATGCATTTTTGCTCTGACTAGAGCTCCTATCTCGTCTGACGAGCTGGTGTGCTCGGCAAACAATATTTTTTAATCCCGACTGGCGAGCTAGAGCATCGCGCCAGTCCTCATTTTTTATTTAATCCTGACTGGCAGGCTAGAGTGCATTGCTAGTCAAAACTTTTTATTTTGTGGAGTCTAGTTAGACATTTTTTCTCTGGCCACAGCTCATTTCCCGTCTGATGAGCTAGTGTGCTTGGCAGACATCACTTTTTTATCCTGACTAGCGGGCTAAAGCATCGCGCCAGACAACATTTCTTAATCTTGACTGACCAACTAACACGTCTTGCGAGTCATTACTTTTTTATTTTATACGGACTTTTCGGCTAAAGCGTCTTGCCAGACATCACTTTTTATTTTATGGAGTCTAGTCAAACATTTCTGCTATGACTAGAGCTCATTTCCCGTTTGACGAGCTGGTGTGCTTGCAAACATCAATTTTTGATCCTGACTGGCGGGCTAGAGTATCGCGCCAGTCATCACTTTTTCCTTCAGTCTTTCATGATGAAATGGGCTCCTAATTGATCAAACGTCTCGTAATTGCAATTCTCCTCCCGTTTTTTGTTTGCTAGGGGGTGGAGTGTTGGAATTGACGGCATCGCACGGTAAATGTGTGGTGGTTTTTAAAAAAAATTAAATCTTTTAAAAATTTATCGATTGAAATTAAATATAATTACGACGTCACAGTTTCCATAAAAACTTTTAAACTTTTTGATAAAAAAATATTTTTTTTTCTCATCGGATCCATTATATATCTATACATTAAATCAAAGAAATATAAAGATAAGAGTTATATCTCGTGTGATCTTATCAAACGCCCTTAAAAACAATGAATTTGTAATCTCACAAACAACATACTGTCAGATCCACACCAAGATCTTTTAAACTAATCCTCAAACATACTAGAGCGTATGTGGGCACGTAGAATAAATAAACAACACTTTTATGTTTAGATATACTCAACACATGAGATCTAGAGATTTTGGAAAATGACTTATTGTGAGACAAAACTCCAAGAGAATTTAGAAAACTCACAGAGCTGTTTGATTAACCTTTAATCACCTAGTTGCACACACTCTAAGGCCGATAGAATAATATCTATCTATATCTTCTAGATCAAGACTCATCAAATTTTTAAGAATGTACAAAATAATAAATTAGTTACAAATGTGTCATTGTAGTGGGATCCACTGTAATTGAGCCAACACTGCAGTGGCACAGGGCACAGCAGTGTGCCGTGTGGATCAACACTTTCTCACGACACTACTTATTCACTGCACCGCTGTAGTGCCATGTGGAACTACAGTGTGCCAGATGTTACTGTAGTGCCACATGGCATCACAGTAACTCATATCAATCTCTAATTCAAAAATTAGAGACTGACATGTTGCAGTCTAATATGCCACGTGACAATTATCCTATAATTTTTTATTTATATGAATCATATAAATATCTAGATATCAGTTAATTTTAAATTAACTTATCTGATCTCCCAATCAATTATCTTATTTTGTAATTTGACAATTTTTTAGATAAACCAAATCAAATCATTATCTCATAATGATTTAAAATTATTTAATTTCATAAATTAAATATTTCTGTCTCACTAATCGATTAACATTAAATTAATCGATATTATTATTTATATGTAATTTTAAAACATTACAATAAATAGTATTATTCATTAATAGTTAATTAATTAATATCACATGATTGCCTCATAATTATATATTTACCCTAGAAATTTAACTCCTTATCCAAGATAGTTCATTTCTCATGTCTTGAAATATTCACACTCTAAATTGTGTAGTACAGAGGTGACTCAGGGACCATGGACCCATGATTTTAAACTGCAATAAATCTGATTATTAATTAAACTCTTTATTTTATTAATTCAATTATTACTCCACTATAAATATGAAATTGTACTTTTATTAATTACATAATATATTCACTGAGTATTCTCTTGTAGTCCATTGATATAATCACCTCATGTAGTTCTGTCTTCTAATTATTAGTTCGTAAATTAGAGCTAGTCAAAATTACTGTTTTACTCTTACAATTTACCTATTGATCCTTAAATACTTTTAATTCACTAGTGAACGGCCAATTTATAATCGTATTATAAATTTAAGATTAATAGCCATTCAATTCCAAAATTAACACTTAAGGAAACCAATATATGATCAATTAGAAAATCTCAGATTCTAAATCTCGTAAGCTCATATTCCCAGCCATCCATATCACTGAATCTCCAAAACAAAAGTCACTAGTCTGTTTTACAAACAAACTTTAATGAGTGAATTAAAAGACCCAGTAGACATGCATAAGAGTTCATGACTACTTAGGATTGAGACTGATCTCCATATGATCATTAGTTTTGATGTGTATTAAATATTTATGATAAACGGTAAGTTAATAAAGATACTAATCCATATTGGTCATGTCCTATAAAAGACCCAGTAGACATGCATAAGAGTTCATGACTACTTAGGATTGAGACTGATCTCCATATGATCATTAGTTTTGATGTGTATTAAATATTTATGATAAACGGTAAGTTAATAAAGATACTAATCCATATTGGTCATGTCCTATATAATCTAATTATATAAAATACATTCACTAAGATTACTATCTACATAAATGATCTGGATCTAGATCACATGCATTTATAATGCTTAGTGAATCGTACGAGCAACCTTTCATTAAAGATTTCATACTTTAATATGTTGTGGACTATTATATTCATTATCTGTAATCTTAATCCTCTTGTACTTATACAAGATCAAAGTATCATTAATGAATATAGAATTTTTAGATATTTATATATATAAATTATTCAACAATAATTTAAAAGTATAAGAAAATTTTAATTTCATATTAAAAATGTCTAAACACATGCTTTGTGGGCACTATGCCCAACATGGAGTTCCTGCTTGGACCAATTCTCCTGTCGTTGTCGACTCCTTCCTTTTGAGGGCGGTGGCATAGTGTTCCCTCAACATCTTCTGGTATCCTTTCACTGATTCTACACAAGTGGAGGTGGGAAACCTCATTACCCTATGATATGTGGAGGGGACTGCCTTGAAGTTATGGATGGTGGGCCTACCGAGGATGGCGCTATACACGTCACTACATGTTACCACTGAGAACTCCACTAGCTTGGTGGCGAGCCGCAAGGCCGTACGAGGGTCATATGGGGCTCCACCACTCCTTCGGAGATCATATTATGTCCGCTGAATCCTACCAAGGGGCTTGAGCACAGATGGAGTTGTTTAGGGTCTGATCCCACTTGCAGGAAGGCCGAGTAGTTTAGGACATCAACTGAGCTCCCTTCGTTTACCTGGGTCCGTCAGACATTAATGTTTGTGATCATCGGGGAAATGACCAGCGCATCAACATGCGATTGATGAATCTGGTGGGCCTCATCCTTAGTGAATGTGATTGACTCTTCTACCTTGGCCAGGGGTGGTCGTCGGAGGACACTGAAAATCAATGGATGTCTTGCTTCTTAAGCAGATGACTTCCTCTTCTGGTTGGAGTCCGAAACACTTGGACCCCAAATATCATCTTGATTTCCCGTATGGAGCTGCAGGTGGGTCATCTCTCTACTCGGGTTACCTCCCCACCCTTCCCTCTTGCCTAGGGGGCTGTTTTCCCCACGGTTCCTATGATTGACCACGAATTCCTTGAGGTAACCCTTATGGATCATGGCCTCATTCTGCCCATGGAGGTTCAAGGACCCTTCTGTGTTGTGCATGGAATCCCTGTGATACCAGTAGTACTTGGTTGTATGCTTCTTCTCCTTAAGCGTCGTTATCACCTAGGGCTGCTTCAACAGGCTCTTGTCAAAATTCCGAAGACTCATTCTTTTACGTAGTGGGTCCAACCTAAAAATTTGTCCAAAATACTCATTTTTCCAGCAATCACCACCACAAACACTTTCCTCATCATGACCCTAAGTTGGAGAAGTTCTTCAATGACTTCAGTGCTAAAAAACCTTGCATCGATGTTAAAACCTAGTGTGGTCTAAATGAAATCAGTGTATCTTTTATGGGTGTGTAAGATAATTAAGAACTAATTTGATTTCTTTTTGTTGAAATGAACTATAGAAGGCTTTCTTTAATATTCTTCTTCTGAAGATGTATTGCACTCAATTGGTGTGCTATTCTATTGGTTACATACTTATAAAGCACAATATGATCAGAAGCTTAGTTATGTTCGAACACTTCCATTCATTTCCGTAACTGCAGCAGGGTAGGATGATTGATCCGATGGGATAGGTGGTGCCGGGTGTCCCTCTCATTCAGTGATCCCCGGAGCGGGGCGTGGTCAAGGGATTCAGGGGTAGAGGAGGTCGGGCATCCACTCCAAACTTCGTGGGCACGTAACATGGTTCCGGATGTCCATTCCTTTATGACTTCCCTGGGCAATCCGCCAGAGATAGGGGGAATTCCACCATTGCGTCAACGATGGGCAACATACATAAGGAAGTCAGGTTCGGTTCCAGCTTTCCAGCAACTCCTTTTGGGTGGAAGGGACGGAGGCGGACTTCAAGATGCTCTACTATACTCTTATCAGCCATTTTTCGTGACATCATCTCACTATTCGGCAAGTCAATCCCGCTTATTGGCTCAATATATCTCTCAATAGATTCGCAATCTTCCCCTTTAGAGAATCTACCATGGACATGTGATTTAAGAGGACTTACAACACAGAGAATCCTAATTCGACGCTGATGAGATTTAATTCTTTACTAGTCATGCGTTACATAAGTTGCACGTGATATAATAGTTTAATACGTACAATATTTTTGTGTAATTGTTTAATACTATTTATCGTAGGTTAAAGTATTAAACTAGTAATAAACAAGTTAAATTCGATTGATTGATTTCTTTGCGTTAAATTACTTGCAGATGAGAACAAAAATCAAATAATGTTTTTGTCAGAAGTACGAAAAGACTGAGTGATAAAAAGTCAAAATTAACAAATTATAAGCAATAACTTTAAAAAGTGTCAAAATTAATTATTAATTAATCAAAATTAATAATTAATATTTTAAAAAATATAAATAAAATATTTTATTTAACATTTTATTTAAGTGAATCCGTTAAATGTATGTATAAGTATATGTGTTAATTAATCACATTTGAATGTATCAAATAATAAATGGTAGCGTTAAGATAGTAAATAGTTCTGATAAAATCATCTATAAAATATTTTTATTCTCATGTGACTTTTCATGTATTATTATTCAAGTTATGTTTTATAGATAGGTGCAATTCAGAACCTATAATATATGATTTATATTTGTTAAACGTGTTTAGTGTACATGTAAAAATTGCCTGAGAAGCCACATAAGCAAGCATGACCAATTGGAAGTGGGAGGAATGGATTGCCACCGTGGCCAAGCAGAAAAGCCCTTCTGAATTGTTGATCCCATCATGTCCCATTTGGCGGTTCAGATTTGAGCAGTTGTTAGATTAGATAAAATTAGTCTGATGTGATAAGCTTAATCAAGGAGATATATTGTGTTGATTTCTTGGGTTTAGAGGAATTTAGCTAAATCTTGTAACTAACCAAAAGCTTATAAGTAGAGGTCAATCGTAATCAATTCATTCAATACAAACTCAAGTAATTAATACACTTGTTCTTACGAATTCTCTCTCTCTCTTATTACTCTTATTTTTTTAGTGTGAGAATATTTTCCTTTACATTTTGGTGCTTTCATTGAGAGTTTGAGAGTTTTTACTCAAGTAGATAATTGAATATGCTTCGCACTAGATCACATGATGCACGGGGAAGCTTGAAACAACCCCAATACCACTGACAATCCCCCAGATCAACCCGCACAACTGATAGGAGTGCACGACATGATTCAGGCTATACTGAGCGAGATGCAAGGAATGGAGAACCGTAACAGTGAAGCACTGCAGAACGTGTGACCGTACATGGGCATATTGCCACACTACAGTGGGAAATTGCATAAACGAGAGCAGAAGTTAGCCAGAATACTATGGCACGAGAGTATGAAGCAGAAAATCAGAACCAACAGCAAAGGGAGCAGACGCGGCAGCAACTGAAACTAGTAGCCAGCTACAACGCCCGTCACGGGAACTCTGAAGCCACTTCATGTGATATAGGGAAAGGAATCCCTGATGAGAATAGGCCCGTCCAGCTAGTCATGGAGCGGGCAATGGAAAAGATGTTGGAGCTGAAAATGCTCGAGATGAGGAAACTAGGAGCGGGCAGAGTAGCAGATCTGATAACTTTATCCCGCTCCCCACTATGCCTAGAAGTCTATCCGTTCTGGTACCGAAGAAATTTGTATCCCCCAAGTTTAAATGTTATGAAGGGAAGTCAGATCCTGTTGACCACCTTCGCCATTTCCAGCAAGCGATGGCGCTTCATCAGCATGAGGTGTGCTGAACACTCCTAACCAATCTGGACAGGAATGCGATAAAATGGTACCACTCTTTATCCCCTTGCTCAATTGATAATTTACTATGTTGTCTTCTATTTTTCTGGAGCAGTACTCCACCTACTGAATGATGATGGAAGATTCGTAACACCTCATGACGATTACAATTAAGAAAGGAGAATCATTGCAAGAGTATACGCATTGTTTCAAAGATGAAATTGCCAAGGTGGAAAATTGTGATGATCGTGTGGCTAGATTTGATTTTAATCACGATCTAGATCTTAACTCTCAACTATTCGAAGATCTATCCAAGAATAAACCCCTCACCATGGCAGAAACCTTCCTCTAGGCACAAACATGCACAACGATATAGGAAGAAAAGAAGAGCATTCAAAAGTTATTGAGCAACGAAATCCATTACATAGCAAGGATGACGGTAGCACGAAACGGGAAAGCGTGGATCCAAACGTTATGAAAAGATGAAATAAGAGAAACAATGTGACTTCAAAAAATGGCTAAGACTTGGAGGAAATCACCATAGGGAAAAAATATATACCCTATTGACTACCCCAATAAATCCAAATCTTGATGTCATCAAGGATGAACCTTGGTTTAAACGACCCCATCCCATAAAAAAGGAGCTAAATCCGAGGGATAAAGATAAATATTGCCACTTTCATTGGAGTGGTAGTCATGAAAACCGGGATTGTTACCAACTAAATGACTACGTTGAGAAACTTATCCAAGAGGGACATTTGCAGGAGTATGTTCTAAGACAGGACCAACCAAGGAGAGATGAGAAGCAATAGCGCCCTCGGGATAAAGAACCATTGAGAATAGTGGACACCATCATCGCCATGACAAAATCAGAAGGGACAACTAGGAAGGAAAGAAAAATCTACTACAAAAAGCCAACCCTCGAAGTAAATAATGACTGAGAGAAAGCAGTTGCAGTTGGAAGCGTGCCCATTATTTTTTATAAAGAAGGCAATGAACATGATGGGCACAATCATGTTGCTTAAAATGGGGTTCATTAGAGAATTCAATTACTTAGAGTGGTTGGCGAATGTTGTGATGGTAAAGAAAAAGAATTGAAAATGGAATTTGTGTGGTTTTTACGGACCTAAATAATGCTTGCCCAAAGGATATGTACTTGTTGCCAAGAATTGATCAGATGGTAGATTCCACATCCAGCATGAGCTCCTGAGCTTCATCGATGCTTATTCAAGATATAATCAGGTGAAAATGATCAATTCATATCAGGAAAACATCCTTTATTACTGATTTTGGAATATATTACTACACTGTAATGCCATTCAGTTTGAAAAATGCAGGGACAACATACCAAAGATTGGTTGATAAAGTCTTTTAGAAGCAGATTGGGAAGACAATGGAAGTATATGTAGATGATATGCTTGTCAAGGCAAAATAAGGGAAGATCACATTCGTAACCTAGAAGAAGCATTCTTTACCCTAAGAAGTAGAAATATGAAGCTGAATACAGAAAACTGTACTTTTGGAGTGGTAGCTGAAAAATTTCTGGGGAATCTAGTGAATAGTAGGGGAATCTAAATCAATCCAGATCAAATAAAAGCAATCATGGATGTGAAATAACCATAGACAAAAAATGAGATCCAAAGCTTGATAGGAAAATGAACGGCTTTAATTAGATTCTTGTCCAAATCAACAGACACGTGTAGACCATTCTTTGTCAAGCTGAAGAAGAATTCTAGACAACAGTGGGATGAATAATGTGAAGGTGCTTTGCAAAAAAATCAAAGAGTGTTTGACTTCACCACTGCTACTTTCAAAGCCGTTACTAGGAGAAGAACTATCCATTTATCTCTCAATGCCATAAATCGTAGTGAGTGCAACACTCGTCAGAACAGAAGAAGGGTGTCAAAAACCGGTTTACTTTGTGAGTAAAAGCTTTGAAACTGTGGAAGCTAGATAGGGTAAAATGGAGAAGCTGGTGCTCGCCTTGATAGTTGCTGCAAGGAAGCTCCGACACTATTTTTAGGGGCACACCATAAATGTGGTGATAGAGTTTCCAATAAAGAGTTTACTGCATTTGCCAGAGATAACTAGGAGACTTGCAAAGTGGGAAATGGAGCTTGGGGCATATGACATTCGGTATGCTCCTCATACCACCATAAAAGCTCAAGTCCTGGCACACTTCATTGCAAAATTGACTTACGATGACAGAAAACATGATCCAATGATGGAGGGAAAAGGAGAAGACGCTTGGGTTCCATTCGTAGACGGGGCGTTGAATTATCGTGGAGCTGGAACGGGAGTGGTAGTCCAGATTTAGTATGGAGAAACTTTTGAACAAGCTTTGTCATTTGGTTTCCAGGTGTCAAATAATGAAGCAGAATACGAATCCATGTTAGGTGGATTGCGCTTCATGATTGAGTTCAAGGTAACTAAATAAAAATTATTTTGCGATTTCAATGTTAGTTTCTTACTAAATCACAGGAAAATACAACGCATAAGACAGTCGGATGGCAAAATACTTACAGAGTGCCAAGGAAATGCTTCAGTTGTTTAAAGACCATGAGATTACACAAATACCTAGAGAAAAATTTCAAGAATAGATGCATTAGCCAGCTTGAGGTCGTCAGCCCAAATTCTGTGAAGAAGAACAGTGACTGTGGACTAGTTGTAGTTGAGTAAACCAAGCGCAAAGATATATGTTCAAGCTGAAGTCACCATTATCGAGGCAGAGCTATATAGAATATCAATCTCAGGTCCATACCTCAAATGGAAGCCGTTTACTTTAACATTTGGCGTGGAAGCTGTCATACCAGTGGATGTCCTACTGTGAGATCAGAAAAACAAAGTCATTGTTGCCGAACGGATGACCAAAAATCTGAACTTTATAGATGAGAAAAGAGAAGTCGATCTGATAAGGATGCTAATTACAATAAAAACGGAGGATACATTTCCAGAAAAGAGTCAGTGGACAGAACTTCCAAGCAAGAGATCTTATGCTAAAAAGGATTTTTCAATCAAATGAATGAAACTTGGGGCCCAATTGGGTACGACCCTTCATAGTCAAAGCAGCTGTAGGAAACGAGTCTTATTACCTAATGACGAATGAAGGAAGTGACCTACACAAACCTTGGAATACTTTACATTTATACAAATATTATGTGTACTCATTTTTAATAGTGAAAACATTTATACCCTTGGTTTTTCCCCACTAGGGTTTTCCACGTAAAAATATGGTGTTCACTATCTCTTTCAAAAATGAAAGCGGGCCCCTAAGCTCACCAAGAGCTTATATTCATGAAAGTGTTTGCTTTCTAAAGGAAATGAAAATGGGCCCCTGATCTCACAAAGAGTTTATGTCCATGAAAGCTATCACTTTGTAAAGGAAATGAAAATGAGCCCCTGAGCTCACCAATAGCTCATGTCCATGAAAACTTTTGCTTTCTAAAGGAAACGGAAATGGTCTCCTAAGCTCACTGAGAGCTTAAGCCCATGAGGAATTATGTCTGCAGCACCACCCTCTAAAGGAAACAAAAAAGAAAGGAAGTTCTAGAAAGAAGAGAAAAGAAGAGGAAGAAAAGAAGGGAAAGAACTCTGAAAATGAGAAAGTTCAAAAATGTAGATGTGGAAAATCTATTTAGAGAGTGTAAAGGAAAAATTCACATTTTCATAATTGGTCGTGAATTTTCTACATCATTATATGAAAATCAAAGGAATAATTTAGAGAGAGAATGGTAGAATAAAGACATCATGATTTACGTGCAAAACTCATAAAGGGAAGAAAAATCATAGGGAGACTTTGATAGTATTTTATTATGGAGAAATGGTTTACAAGGCAATGTAAGTTACATAGTCAACTTATTTCTTATGGGTGTTGAGGGTTTTTGTGATTTTTTGGAGTTACATATTGCCTCTGTATATAGGCATTTATATAATCGGATACAACTTATCTAATTCTATCTAAAAATATGATCAATAGAATACTCCTCTGAGATCCAATTTATGAACATTGATAACTTAAGTAAATCTTGACTGTTTTATCAATTTAATAGTCTTAATTAACTTCTCTTTAGATTTTCACGTCGGTAATCCATATACTTTCATCCGACTGGTCTGTTCTTTATAACCGCCTAATTGATCCTACGATTCTCGCTCTATCTTCTCTTCGATGGAGTCTTCAGTCTAGATCTTACCACGTGTCATGTGAAAGTTTGCCTGTATAGAGAGGAATCAAGTAAGACTGCTAAACAAAACACATTTTTCGTTGATTGTAAGGTAAAATTACAGTGAAAAAGAAAAGTAAAAGAGGTAATATAACAAGGAAAGCAAAAAGAAAAAAGCCTAAACTAAAATAACTTTAGGATCCCCCTCTAGGGCACTCTCCTCAGAAGCAGGAACAGGAACTGTGTCAGGCAGTGAGACTTGAGCGGGAGCATCTGTTGAAGCACCAGTAGAGCCTTCAACTTCTAGAATAAGGGGTTGTTTGGGAGGATGGTTTGCCATTGCATCCCTATAGACCGCGCTATAGACCATGAGCTCCTCTTGCTCAAACAAAGCCTGATACTCCGCATCAGATGCAGCTTCCCTCTCAATGGCCACGTCTCTCACCTTTTCAGCTTCAGCCCTAGCCAACTCAGATTCAACCAAGGCATTCTTTACTGTTTCGAAGGCTTCCACCAATCTCCACTCCTCAGCAGCGACGACCTCAGCATCATGTGCCATCTTCTCCAAAGCTTTTTGAAGCTAAATCTCATTGCCATGAACTTCTCTTTCTCACCTTAAAGATGAGCATTTACGGAGTTAACCAATGAAATCTCTCTAGGGAGTTGAATCAAGGCTTGATCACACTGAGTATGACAATCTTGAAGAGCGTTGTGATTAGTGGCAGTCTGGAGAAGATAGAAGAATAAACAGAGTAAGAAAATTATACGACTTCTGGGAAGAAGAGGAGAAAAAGAAAAACTTACCCGCATCAAGTCACGGCTCAGTCTGCGATCGTCGATTAGAAGCCTTCTCAAGATGTCCTTGTCATAACGAGATTGAATGCAGCAAAGGATGATATGAGAAGTTATCGGATCATTCAAAAAGTAAATTATCTCCAAGATAGGAACACTAGAAACGCGCCTTAGCTTCCACGGAGTAGGTGGAGGAACTGCAACATCTCTAGACCCTGAAGCATTTCTTGTAGCAGTAATGTGTGTAGCGGTAGCGAGCACACCACAAGTTGAAGTATGAGCGGGATGAGGTAGCTCAAAGCTCGAGGGAGCCTCGATCCGTACAACAGGAGTAGTGGAGCGAGATCAATGGCAATGGAAGTAACAGCCACAAGTTCTGAACGGGGAGAACTAGATGTGTCAGTAAGGGTCATTTTCTCAATGGGACCCATGAATTTTCTTCGTAATCTTTTACCCATTCTTATACCAGTTGTAGCTCGATCAAATAGTTCTTGAAGATCTGAAGAACTGGAATTGGTGAACAGTGTGCTAGAACCTGAACAGTAGTTGGAGTTGAAGATGATGATGGACCTAAAGTAGAAGCGAGAGCCAAAACAGCAGAAGAGTTGAAGTCGAGAAGTACTTTCCAATCCATTTCTTGTGCTCGAAGGTCAAGATATTAATGATCCGGATCTAGATCACATACATTCATAATGCTTAGTGAATTGTACTAGCAACCATTCATTAAAGATTTCATATTTTATTACGTTGCTGACATTTTTATTTATTATCTATGATTTTAATCCTCTCTTACTAATACAAGATCATAGTCTCATTAATGAATATAGAATTTATTTTTATAAATTATTCAACAATAATTTAAAAGAACAATTATAAGAAAAATGTAATACCATTAAATTTCATATTAAAATATCAATACACATGCTTTGAGGGCATAACCCCCAACAGAAAATACGCTCATCAAGATTGTCATTCACAAAAATAGTCTTGACATCCATCAACCAGATTTCATAATCGAGGGTTGTAGCAATGGACATGAGGATTCTGATGGATTTAAGCATGGCCATCGGTGAGAAGGTATTCTTATAGTTGATACCTTCCTTTGGTTTATAGCCCTTGGCTATTAACTTTGAATGTCTCCACATTTCCATCAAGACCTCTCTTTTTCTTATAAATTCGTTTACACCATGTAAGTAGGAAAAATGTTCATCATGATCCTTATCAAAGACTGCCATCAAGGCATCTGCATAAGACATGTACCTGTCAGGTTGTCTCACAACCTCCCACTCGTTAAGGCCCCGTAAGCTCTGGTCCCATTTGTGGTTCTTCCATTATTGAATCAGGAACAAGTCCTAATTGAGGAGTAAATTGTGTCCTCCCACTCAATAATAAATATATATCAAGTGTGCTTCTCGACTTAACACTTCTTATATAATCTTCCTAAATAAAACGTGCATTCATGTGAACGAATGTTTTCTTCCCTTGGGATATCCTACATAAATACATAATTATGATCGAACGGCCAACTTCCTTGTCTTTGATCTCTGTAAATATGCTTGGCAACCCCATATCCTAAGGTGGTTTACGGAAAATTTTGGTCCACTCCATCTTTCATACTGCATGCTATGCATCTTCTTTGACGAAATTTGGTTCAAAATGTATGCTGCTATTTGCAAGGCATATCCGCATAATGAATCTGGAAGGGATGAGTAACTCATCATCAATCTAACCATATACATTCAATTCCTTCTCTCTGACACACGATTCTGTTAAAGAATATTAGGTGTTGTAAGCTAAGAAAGAATACCTTCTTCCTAAAGAAAGTCTTTGAACTCTCGTAGCAAATACTCTCCACCAGGATTGGATCGTAGTGTTTTGATTTGTTTCTCTAAATGAATCTTAATCATAGCCTTGTACTCTTTGAACTCCTTAGTGAAGGTTACAAAATATTTGTAACCTCTTCTTGCTTGGATATTCAATGACTCACATACATTACTATGACGAGTTCGAGGCATTGAGTGGCTCTTTCACCCATCACTGAAAATGGTATCTTGGTCATTTTGCCTTCTATGAAGGATTGTCATCTGCGAAGTGATTCTACACTTAATGTTTGCAATAGACCATCATTTGCATGTCTTTTAATCCTGTCGAGGCTAATATGGCCAAGACGTAAGTGCCACAAATAGGTTAGATCGATTGAGTCAGTCTTCAACCTTTTACTATCGCTTTGTAAATAAGTATTTACTTTAGTGTCACATATCATTAGAACTATTGGTTTTACATAGAATAATTTTTTTATCAAGCGTGCAATAGTGATCAAGAAATTATTTCTAAAAATACCAATATAATTATCAATGAAATTTCAAGAAAATCCTTGCTTAATCAAACATGCTACTGAAATAAGGTTTTCCTAAAAACTAGGATATAATAAAAATCTCAAAAAACAAAACAACTGTTATCAAATAACAATTTAATAGTTCCAACTGCAACAACCGATACTAGTGCTCCATTCCCCCAACGGAAGCTAATCTCGCTATCGTCAAACCTTCTGCTTTCGAGTTCTGCTTCTTAGATTTCTTTAGATCTCTCTTATGTTTTTTTTTTGCGCCAGAGGTGGAAGGCTTGCTTTCAGTAAAGTTTGCCTCCCGAGTTTTCCTCTCGTCCCTTAGAAATAGGGTCTTAGTAGCTTTGTAACCCTTTCATAAGTTCTGGAAGTGAGCACCTCAACTTATCGATCGAATAATTAAGTTTAAAGTTCTCAAAAGTATCCAGCAAGGTCTTGAGGATCATATCAAATTAAGCCTCTCCATCTGCCTCAACTCTCATAATCTCCATCTCATTCAGGTAAGTAATGATCAACATCATATATTCTCTAAGAGGAGTTTCGAGTTTCATCCTACAATTCATGAAGTTTCGCACAATAACATGTTCGGCTTGATGACCCTGATCGCAGATTATTTCAGTGATATTCAACATCATATGAGCCACGGTTTCCATGTTCAAATGTTACTATTGCAACACAGTGCTAATAGAAACCAAGATGTAACACCTGGAGATCTCATCAGAACGCAACTAAGAAATATAAGCGTCATTTTCTCTTAAGTCAATTCAACAATAGGCTCAAGGGGATAATGGATAGTGAGCACGAACTAGTTCTTTTCTACCAACATTACGATATCAAGATTATGTTTTCAATCCACATAATTTTCACTAGTAAGTTTGTTCGCATTCAAGATTGTTGAGAGTGGGGATAATGATGTGATTATTGAATAGAATAAATAAACGAAGTTAAATAACTACTTAATCATTTAGGAAAGTATGATGCATGATGCAAATACTTAAATATTAAAACTCCAATAAAAAATATTTCTTCCATGATATTACCGTCAACAACGATAGCTTGTCTCATCTAAGGACAACGCCCAAGCTATCTCATATTGCATTGACATTCATCTCGTTTGGTTAACGTTTCTCAAGATGTCAGTACATCTAGCTCATCCAATCATCAATAGTTTTGGTCACCTTAGCCCTATTGACTAGCTCATATGAGAGATTTCAATGTGCTTCGGTCTAAGTGTTTAGCCAACGCATTGACTTTAAATGTTGCGATGAACAAACATTTCTTTTAGGGATGGTCCTGCCTCAAAACTTCCTTTATAAGTTTTAGCTTCTCAAGAAACTCGATGACTCAAAGTGACAAGATTCTCAAGTTTCTCCCACTTAAGAGAGAAATGCTAGGGTGGCTCTAAATCATTCCTTGTACCATGATCAAGTTTACGTTGGGGACCTTGGGAACGTTTCAACGTAAACGACCCTCCCACTTAGTTTTTGGAAAAATGGATTTTTCTTTGCTTTTCAAAAAAATATAAATTTTTATAAGTTTGAAATTTGTTTTGTAAATTAAAAACTTTTATAAAATTTAAGTCACAATTTAAAATTTATAACTTTTATAAAATTCGTATTGTATTTAAATTATAACCCATTATAAATTTATATATGACATATTATATGATGATACAAATCATCCATTCAAAATAACCTCTTTATGGCTCAATTCTAAGTACAAGCCATAAAAAGAATAATAAATAAATTAGAATAGTTTAAATAATTATCTTCATAACGTCTGTAATCTTCTCCTTCTCATTTAGAAAGTCCCATCAATTTGTAACTCTTTACAAAAGTCCAGTCCCATTTTTTAAAATTCAATTTAAAATTTAATTTCCCAACAACATTTACTTTGATAAATAAATTACCAAATAAATAAATCAATTGATTTATTTTTAAAAATAAATTATAAAATAAAATTCTAATTAATTAGTGTTGAAAAGTTATTGAATTAAATAAAATAATTTTGGAAACATAGTAGGACAAGACAGGTTTCGGGGTTTAAGTTGCAAAAATGGCCTAAAATCTTTTTATTTGCAAAAGAGTCTTAAATATGACCTTGGTAAATAACATAATTACCAAAACCACGCAGTGGTGAATAGATTATTTACTTATTTCAGCCATTTTTGCAATAAAATTTTTTTTAGACATTTTTGCAACTTGAGCTAGGAAATGTGCCATTTTTGCAGCTCTTCCAATAAATTTTAGGGATTGGATTGCGCAAAACTCTAAAGTTTCCTAAACCCAAAAGTTTCCAAAACATCAAGATTTCCTATACCCTAAAGTTACCAAAACCTCATGATTTTCTAAACCCTAAAGTTTCTAAAAACTCAAGATTTCCTAAACCCTAAAGTTTCTCAAACCTCAAGATTTCCTAAACCCTAAAGTTTCCAAAATCCCAAGGTTTCCTAAACCTAAAAATTTCCAAAAAGTCAAGGTTTCCTAAACACTAAAGTTTCCAAAATCTCAAGATTTTCTAAACCCTAAAGTTTCCAAAAACTTAAGATTTCCTAAACCCTAAGGTTTCCTAAACTCTAAAACTTCCAAACTCACAAGGTTTCCTAAATCCTAAAGTTTCTAAAACCTTAAAGTTTCCTGATTCCTATGGGTTCCTAAACCATAATTAGGAAACGTACAATGGCGAGCAGTGACCGCAAACGGTAGCGTGGGGCAGCAGTAGACAGCGTGACATGGCGGCAACGGTGATGGTGAACGGTGAGTTGGGGTGATGAACGATGAATTTTCTTGCGATGACAGATTTACATGGAATTTGAAGATACAACTTTTGTAAAAATTAAATTACATAAATTCCTATGCCTCAATTACGGCGTACATCAATTCTAAAATTAAAAATAAACACCTAGAGCCAATCGATCAGGATCCATTTATAAAATATATTCAAACATGCTTTGAATCTACCATACAAAAAATATATGCCAATATGACAACATACATTGATACATACGTCTAATTAATAAATATGAAAAATTAAGAACCCAAGGATCTGGTACCAATTGTTGGAACGAGTTTTGAAAATTTGAGAAAAAACAGTGAACCACGAACGGTTCGTGTGTGAAAAATAAAAAAAAATTCACATAAACTATTCGATCATATTAAATAAAAAAAATTCACATAAACTCCCAATAATTTTTAGGGACTCGATTGGGAAAAACTCTAAAGTTTCCTAAACACAAAATTTTCCTAAACCTAAAAGTTTCCTAAACCTAAAAGTTTCCAAAACCTCAAAGTTTCCTATACCCTAAAGTTACCAAAACCTCATGATTTTCTAAACCCTAGAGTTCTAAAACCCAAGGTTTCCTAAACCCTAAAAATTCCAAAACGTCAAGATTTCCTAAACCCTAAAGTTTCCAAAAACTCAATGTTTCCTAAAAACAAAAGTTTCCAAAACGTCAATGTTTCATAAACACTAAAGTTTCCAAAACCTCAAGGTTTTCTAAACCCTAAAGTTTCAAAAAACTCAAGGTTCCTAAACCCTAATATTTCCAAAAAATACTCAAGGTTTCCTAAACTCTATTGTTTCCAAACTCTCAAGATTTCCTAAACCCTAAAGTTTCCAAAACCTTAAAGTTTCCTAATTACAATGGTTTCCTAAATCATAATTAGGAAACCTACAGTGGTGAGTGGCGACCGCAAATGGCAGCGTGGGGCAGTAGTAAATAGCACGACATGGAGGCAACGGTGTTGGTGAACGGTGATGATGACAGCGAGTGGGGGCGATGAATGATGACTTTCCTTGTGATGCCAGATTTACATGGAATTTAAAGACAACTTTTGCAAAAATTAAATTACATAGAATCCTATGCCTCAATTTCGGCGTACATCAATTCTAAAATTGAAAATAAACACCTAGAGTCAATCGATCGGGAACCATCTATAAAACACACTCAAATATGCTTTGAATCTACCATACAAAATATATATGCCAATATCACAACGTCCATTCATAAATACGTCTAATTTCTAAATATGCAAAATCAAGAACCCAAGGCTCTGGTACCAAATGTTGGAACAGGTTTTAAAAATTTGGGGAAAATAATGAACAACGAATGGTTCGTGTGTGGAAAAAAATCACCTAAACTATTTAATCATATTAAATATATAGGCTCGGAAAGGGGCCATTTTTGTAGTTCTCCCAATATTTTTTAGGGACTGGATTGGGCAAAACTCTAAACTTTCCTAAACCCAAAATTTTCCAAAACCTCAAGATTTCCTATACCCTAAAGTTACCAAAACCTCATGATTTTCTAAACCCTAAAGTTTCCAAAAAGTCAAAGCTTCCTAAACACAAATGTTTCTAAAACGTCAATGTTTCGTAAACACTAAAGTTTCCAAAACCTCAAGGTTTTCTAAACCATAAACTTTTCAAAAACTCAAGGTTCCTAAACCCTAAAGTTTTCAAAAAACTCAAGGTTTCCTAAACTCTAATGTTTCCAAACTCTCAAGGTTTCCAAAACCCTAAAGTTTCCAAAACCTTAAAGTTTCCTAATTCCTATGGTTTCCTAAATCATAATTAGGAAACCTACAGTGGTGAGCGACGACCGCAAATGGCAGCGTGGGGCAGTAGTAAATAGTGCGACTTGGTGGCAACGGTGATGGTGAACGGCGATGAAGACGGCGTGTGGGGGCGATGAATGATGACTTTCCTTGTGATGCCAGATTTACATGGAATTTAAAGGCAACTTTTGCAAAATTTAAATTACATAGAATCCTATGCCTCAATTTCGGCATATATCAATTCTAAAATTAAAAATAAACAACTAGAGCCAATCGATCGGGAACCATCTATAAAACATACTCAAATATGCTTTGAATCTACCATACAAAAAATATATGCCAATATCACAACGTCCATTCATAAATACGTCTAATTTCTAAATATGCAAAATCAAGAACCCAAGGCTCTAGTACCAAATGTTGGAACGGGTTTTAAAAATTTGGGGAAAAATAATGAACAACGAATGGTCGTGTGTGGAAAAAAAATCACCTAAACTATTTAATCATATTAAATATATGAGCTAGGAAAGGGGCCATTTTTACAGTTCTCCCAATATTTTTTAGGGACTAGATTGGGAAAAACTCTAAACTTTCCTAAATCCAAAATTTTCCAAAACCTCAAGATTTCCTATACCCTAAAGTTACCAAAACCTCATGATTTTCTAAACCCTAAAGTTTCCAAAACGTCAAGATTTCCTAAACCCAAAGTTTCCAAAAACTCAAGGTTTCCTGAACACAAAAGTTTCCAAAACGTCAATGTTTCATAAACACTAAAGTTTCCGAAACCTCAAGGTTTTCTAAACCATAAACTTTTCAAAAACTCAAGGTTTCTAAACCCTAGAGTTTTCAAAAAACTCAAGGTTTCCTAAACTCTATTGTTTCCAAACTCTCAAGGTTTCCTAAACCCTAAAGTTTCCAAAACCTTAAAGTTTCCTAATTACTATGGTTTCCTAAATCATAATTAGGAAACCTACAGTGGTGAGCGGCGAACGCAAATGGCAGCGTGGGGTAGTAGTAAATAGCGCAACATGGAGGCAACGGTGTTGGTGAATGGCGATGATGACGGCGAGTGGGGGCGATGAATGATGACTTTCCTTGTGATGCCAGATTTACATGGAATTTAAAGACAACTTTTGCAAAAATTAAATTACATAGAATCCTATGCCTCAATTTCGGCGTACATCAATTCTAAAATTGAAAATAAACACCTAGAGTCAATCGATCGGGAACCATCTATAAAACACACTCAAATATGCTTTGAATCTACCATACAAAATATATATGCCAATATCACAACGTCCATTCATAAATACGTCTAATTTCTAAATATGCAAAATCAAGAACCCAAGGCTCTAGTACCAAATGTTGGAACGGGTTTTAAAAATTTGGGGAAAAATAATGAACAACGAATGGTCGTGTGTGGAAAAAAAATCACCTAAACTATTTAATCATATTAAATATATGAGCTAGGAAAGGGGCCATTTTTACAGTTCTCCCAATATTTTTTAGGGACTAGATTGGGAAAAACTCTAAACTTTCCTAAATCCAAAATTTTCCAAAACCTCAAGATTTCCTATACCCTAAAGTTACCAAAACCTCATGATTTTCTAAACCCTAAAGTTTCCAAAAAGTCAAAGCTTCCTAAACACAAATGTTTCTAAAACGTCAATGTTTCGTAAACACTAAAGTTTCCAAAACCTCAAGGTTTTCTAAACCATAAACTTTTCAAAAACTCAAGGTTCCTAAACCCTAAAGTTTTCAAAAAACTCAAGGTTTCCTAAACTCTAATGTTTCCAAACTCTCAAGGTTTCCAAAACCCTAAAGTTTCCAAAACCTTAAAGTTTCCTAATTCCTATGGTTTCCTAAATCATAATTAGGAAACCTACAGTGGTGAGCGACGACCGCAAATGGCAGCGTGGGGCAGTAGTAAATAGTGCGACTTGGTGGCAACGGTGATGGTGAACGGCGATGAAGACGGCGTGTGGGGGCGATGAATGATGACTTTCCTTGTGATGCCAGATTTACATGGAATTTAAAGGCAACTTTTGCAAAATTTAAATTACATAGAATCCTATGCCTCAATTTCGGCATATATCAATTCTAAAATTAAAAATAAACAACTAGAGCCAATCGATCGGGAACCATCTATAAAACATACTCAAATATGCTTTGAATCTACCATACAAAAAATATATGCCAATATCACAACGTCCATTCATAAATACGTCTAATTTCTAAATATGCAAAATCAAGAACCCAAGGCTCTAGTACCAAATGTTGGAACGGGTTTTAAAAATTTGGGGAAAAATAATGAACAACGAATGGTCGTGTGTGGAAAAAAAATCACCTAAACTATTTAATCATATTAAATATATGAGCTAGGAAAGGGGCCATTTTTACAGTTCTCCCAATATTTTTTAGGGACTAGATTGGGAAAAACTCTAAACTTTCCTAAATCCAAAATTTTCCAAAACCTCAAGATTTCCTATACCCTAAAGTTACCAAAACCTCATGATTTTCTAAACCCTAAAGTTTCCAAAACGTCAAGATTTCCTAAACCCAAAGTTTCCAAAAACTCAAGGTTTCCTGAACACAAAAGTTTCCAAAACGTCAATGTTTCATAAACACTAAAGTTTCCGAAACCTCAAGGTTTTCTAAACCATAAACTTTTCAAAAACTCAAGGTTTCTAAACCCTAGAGTTTTCAAAAAACTCAAGGTTTCCTAAACTCTATTGTTTCCAAACTCTCAAGGTTTCCTAAACCCTAAAGTTTCCAAAACCTTAAAGTTTCCTAATTACTATGGTTTCCTAAATCATAATTAGGAAACCTACAGTGGTGAGCGGCGAACGCAAATGGCAGCGTGGGGTAGTAGTAAATAGCGCAACATGGAGGCAACGGTGTTGGTGAATGGCGATGATGACGGCGAGTGGGGGCGATGAATGATGACTTTCCTTGTGATGCCAGATTTACATGGAATTTAAAGACAACTTTTGCAAAAATTAAATTACATAGAATCCTATGCCTCAATTTCGGCGTACATCAATTCTAAAATTGAAAATAAACACCTAGAGCCAATCGATCGAGAACCATCTATAAAACACACTCAAATATGCTTTGAATCTACCATACAAAAAATATATGCCACTATAATAACGTCCATTCATAAATACGTCTAATTTCTAAATATGCAAAATCAAGAACCCAAGACTCTAGTACCAATTGTTGGAATGGGTTTTAAAAATTTGAAGAAAAACAATGAACCACGAGCGCTTCGTGCGTGAAAAAATAAAAAAAATTCACATAAACTATTTAATCATATTAAATATAAAAGCTTTTATGATCATGCATATTTAGATTGATATATTTATAAGAGGTGAAAATAATATTATAACTTTCTTATATCGGAGAAGTTCTAACATGGTGGAATCCTATTGATTGTCTTGCATTATTCGTTCTTCGTAGAACTTGAATCAATCTTCGAACCAACAACCACTCGTAGGATTCAAAAGTATATCTCAATAGGATGCCGTTAGGAATTGAGTGTGAGCTCTCAAAACTACATAAGAAAAAAAATAAAATTTTCTCTTCTTCCTCTAAATTTCGATGGCAACAACGAGGGGAGGGAGAAACTACTTTCTTTGCTCTGTGTAATCATACATTGTGAGCAGGGTTGTGTCAACACACTTAGAGAGGTAACCCTAATGTCATCTCTTATATAAAGATTAAAAAATTTACACATATATCCCTATACTGTAAATTGTCAAAATTTTCCTCTCTTTACTGTAATTGTCAAAATTTTACATCTCCCTAGAGCCAGTATTGTATCCAAATTCATCAATCTAAATTGATAAATTAAATTACTCCAATAATTAATTAATTAATTTTTTATTTACTAATTATCCAATAATTAGAAAATGACAATTAATTAATTGAACATTAGTTTTACCCTTCACTATTTTAGTGACGATATCCATCACATATGAGTTCGGGAAGTATACTTTGGTCCAAAATATATTTTTGGTCCAACTGGTGTTATTTCTCATTCATGTCCTTATGAGTTACTCCAAGACTCAATGGACCCACATTAATAAAGCTATAGGATTCAAATGCTCGATGATTTTTTCTCCTTAAATTCTTGACCTATTTACAACTCCACTATAGGTCCAATACCGAATCAACTCTAGATTCACACGCAGTACATTTTCTGTTGGTGCAAATAAAATCTTTTTATTTCACGGTCCACAAAATATTTTTCTATGTTACCTTTCGTGAATATCAGTAATAGGAGCGGGATGTAAAATTATCATTTTACATCTCTAGTTATTATTTTCTTAACTCATTTATTCATTGTAAATAAGAAAGTCATAACAGTGAATTGTCTCACACAGTTCACCATCTCTTATTCAATGATTCATTTCATCGAGTACTTGGCCATGTTTATTTATTCACACACCCGTCAATAAAGCATAAGTGATATTGTTTCATTTTGTAATCTCACCACGAATTTCATATTTGTGAATCACGTAACTCCAACATAGTTGAATGACGATCCCAACAGTCGAGGTATTGTCTGATAATTTGAACTCATTCATTTGGTGTATCATACACCGCAAGTAACTAAGTCAAGTTTCATATTCACCACAAGTTTAAGGTAATCAAAAAAGTACTTTAAGGTGTAAACAATTAGATTTAGATCTAGATAAACAACTTTGCTCCAAACTAATTTGTTACTGGTCTATTCAACATGTTCCATACCATGTCTAGGTCAACGTTAGAGGTTCCACTTCCAAGCCCCAAGACAGCATCATTTGGTTCAACCTTAACAGTTGTAATCAGATTGGATTGCCCAATTAATCCTAAGACTACGAATAAAATTCTAAAATATTTCAGAAGAGCTTGTCTGGAAGACCCCCTCTGTCTTTACTCTTCCTATGTTGACAATAGTTTCAGGACTTGAGTAAATTATAAACACACTTTAATTAATAAAATAAAATTCATTCATTCATTAAATTCAGTAGTACAAAATGTCAAAGAAATAACTAAATATTCATAAATAGTTATTACACCATATTTTATGGACATAATGCTAATAGTGGCAAACCATGCTGCTAAAATCCAAGGGCAGAACCCTACTATTGGGGCTCAAATGCCAAACCTGGGTGTGCCTTGCACCGAAGCCTACACCTATTTTTCACATAAAGAAACCTGAGAAATTTAACGGTCTGAATTTCAAAAGGTGGCAAAAAAAGATGCCCTTCTACCTGACTATGTTGAATCTGAAAAAATGATTGATTGAAGAAGCTCCTAAGCTTAATGACGATGAGCAGGATTTCTAAGCGATCAGTGGTATTGATCCTTGGAAATATTATGATTATTTACGTAGGAAATACATAATGAATAGTCTTACTGATTCCTTGTATAATGTTTATTCTGACAAGAAAATAGAAAATGAGCAATGAGAATCTCTTGAATCAAAGTACAAAACTGAGGGCACGGGCACGAAGAAATTTATCGTGGCTTGCTTTCTAGAGTTCAAAATGGGGGATTCCAAAACGGTGATCAGTCGAGTGCAAGAACTACAAATTATCCTACATGAGATTCATGCTAAGGGAATGATGCTGAGTGAATCATTTCAACTGGCTTATATAATTGAGAAATTACCTCCTGCTTGGAAGGATTTCAAGAATTATCTCAAGCACAAATGAAAGGAAATGAGCATAAAGGATCTTATTATTCGACTTTGAATCGAAGATGATAATAGGCTATCCGAAATAAGAGGGCCAAATATGTTGCTACAACAAAGGCTAACATTGTGGAGTATGGTCAATGTACCAAAACCAAGAAGACCAACAACAAAAGGGAAAGGTCCAAACAAGCTAGGACCTAAAGGAGGGGTTTCTAAGAAAGTTATGTTTCAAGGAAAGTGCTACAATTATGATAAGATGGGTCATAAATCTTCTAAGTGTAGATTGCCTAAGAGAAACATGGAGGCTAATGTGATTGAGAACATTGCTCAAGAAATTTCTAATATCAACCTCTCAGTAGTGGTCTCTGAGGCCAACATGGTTAGATAAAATCTAAAGAAATGATGGATTGACACTGGAGCTACCTACCATGTGTGTTCTGATCACAAGTTGTTCTCTACCTTTGAAGCTATCGAGCATGGAAAGAAATTATTTATGGGGAACTCAGCCACCTCTGAGATCAAAGGCCAAGAAAAAATAGTTTTAAAGATGACTTATGAGAATGAATTGACTCTGAATAATGTCTCGTATGTACCTGAAATCCAGAAAATCCTTGTCTCTTGTTTACTGCTGAATAACCATGGATTTATTTGAGTCAAACAAAATTGTTTTGTCTACGAGCGAAATGTATGTTGGTAAGGGTTATATGAGTGATGGAATGTTCAAACTCAATGTTATGAATTTGGTCAAACCCGATATTAACAAAGCTTCTGCTTACTTGCTTAAGTCTTCCAATTTATGGCATAGTAGTCTAGGTCATGTTAATTATGATACTTTGCGTAAATAATTAACTTGGATCATTTACCAACATTTTATATTAATTTAAATCACACGTGTGAAACTTGTGTTGAAGTAAAATTAACGAGGTCATCAATCTAAAGTGTTGAAAGAAATACCAAACCACTTCATTTAATTCACAGTGATATATGTGATTTAAAATTTGTACAAACAAGGATTGGTAATAAGTATTTTATTACTTCTGTTGATGATATCACAAAATATTGTAATGTATATTTGCTAAAGAGCAAGGATGAAGCTATAAAGAAATTCATTCTCTATAAAAATGAAGTTGAGAATCAACTAAATAAAAAAATTAAGGTACTAAAAAATGATCGAGGTGATGAGTATGAATCGTCATTTGTTGAGATTTGTGCTTAACATGGGATTATAATGAAACCACAACACCTTATTCACCTCACTCCAATGGTGTTGCTGAGCTTAAAAACCGTACCTTGAAAGAAAAGATGAATGCAATGTTGATCAGTTTTGGATTACCCAAAAATAAAAAAGATAAGACCCCATATGAGTTATGAAAATATAGAAAATATTCATACAAATACTTACGAATGTGATGATGTCTTACTAAAGTGATGGTACCTACACCCAAAAAGGTGAAGAAAGGACCAAAATGTCAATTGCATTTTCATTGGTTATGAAAATAATAGTAGTGCGTATTGGTTCCTTATGTACGAATCTAACAATCTTGAGATTCACAAGAAATGATAATAGAGACTAGGAATGCATCATTCTTTGAACATGTATTTTCTTACAAATCCAAGGAACATTCAAGCTCTTCAAAAAGACTTCTTGAGACCATTGATGAAGAAGATAGTGAGGACCAAGATGAACAAGTCGAGGTAGAACCTAGAAGGAGTAAAAGAACTAGGACGGAAAAGTCTGTTGGTCATGATTTTCTAACCTATATGATTGAAAGTGAACAAAGAACTTTCAATGAAGCTGTAAATTCCAATGAAGGTCCTTTTTGGAAAAAAGGCCATTAAGAGGGAAATTGACCCCATTTTACAAAATCATACTTGGGAACTAGTGGATCTTCCACCTGGTTGTAAACCATGGGGTTCCAAATAGATTTTCGTATTAAAAATTAAAGTTGATGGATCAATTGATAAATACAAGGCTACACTTGTAATTAAGGCTACAAACAAAAGGAAGGTCTTGATTATTTTGATATATATTCTATGATGTCAAGAATAAACTCCATTTGGATGGTACATGCAATTACAACTTTGCGAAATCTTGAAATACATCGAATGGATGTGAAAATAGCCTTTCTAAATAGAGATTTGAACGAAAAGGGTTTTTCTCTTCTGGGCAAGGAAAGAAAGTCTGTAAATTAGGCAAATCATTGTATGGTTTGAAACAAGTACCAAAATAATGGCATGAGAAATTTGATAGTCACATGATGTCAATTGGATTCAAAATCAATGAATGTGATAAATGTATCTATGTTAAAGATATAGAAAATGGATATGTAATTGTGTGTTTGTATGTTGATGCCATGCTTATCATTGTGAGTAATGATAAGATGATCAAATATATAAAAGACATGTTAAAATCTAGATTTGATATGAAGGACATGGGACTTGCTAATGTTATATTAGAAATAAAAATCAAAAGAACATGAGATAGACTTATTTTAAGTCAGTCTCATTATATAGATTCTATTTTTGAAAATTTTAGCAAAGATGACACTAATGAATAAAAAACACTGATGGATACAAGTGTACATTTGTCCAAGAATAAAGGTGAGAGTACCTCTCAAGTAGAATACTCGAGAGTGATAGGTAGTCTGATGTACTTGATGAGCTATACAAGACCTGATATAGCCTATACAGTAAATAAACTAAGCAGATTCACAAGTAATCCTAGATCTGAACATTGGAGAGCCATTATAAGAGTACTGATGTACTTACGATATACTTGGAGTTATGTACTACACTATTCAAGATATCCAATGGTCCTAAAGGATATACTGAGCCAATTAGATATATGATAAGAAAGATACAAAGTCTACTAGTGGGTATATTTTCACATTAGGAGGTGATGTCGTAGCATGAAAATCCTTAAAACAGACCGTTATACCTAGATTCACTATAGAATATGAGCTTATTGCTTGGGACAAATGTGGATTGGAGGCTGAGTGGCTAAACCACTTTCTAGAGAATATTTTTAGATGGACAAAGCATGTGCCACCAATCTGCATACACTATGATAGTCAAAGTGATATTGGAAGGGCACAATGTACTATGTATAATAGTAAGTCTAGACACATTCATCGTAGACATAACATTTCAGATCCGTTAACTAAAAAGTTAAATAGAGAGTTAGTTGAAAAGTCATCGATAGAAATGTGACTAAAGCCCATGTAAAAATAAGTTGATACAAAGGAAACCTAACCTTGTTGTTTGGAGATCCCAAGATCTAGGTTCAAATGGACAACCTAATTATTAGCTTAGCCGGATCACTGTGGAGATTTTTCCTATCCATTCATATGATGAAAACAGTGATACCGGTTGAGATCAGGTTAAGTTAAGTTTTTAATGATTCTTATGCATCAGAAATAGTGAGATCCGAGTGGAGTATTATGGGTTTACTCTTAAATTAAGAGATCACCTATGTGAGAGTGAAGTGGGATCGCTTCTATAAGAATTGTAAGGGCACAATTCTTTAGAAACTCTTGCAGAACCAGGAGGATGTTCATTACCAAAATGAACATAATCATGAAAACTGAATTGTGTCAGGGATGACTACTGTGTGAAGTATGTCATCGTTTACACAAAAGGATGAACAATTCAAAGATATTGTGTCTATTGGTAGCTAGTAAAGTAACATACTTACACAAGGAAAGCTTCAAAGGGTAAAACATACATATCCTATGTAGGTTTCTAAATGTAGAATATTATCACCATGTCTGTCGTGTCGTTGGTCGTTAATTTTCATTCATGTGAGTAATTTTCAGAAAAATAGGTGTTTTGTACACCATTTTCATACACCAATTTTGGACAAATTTTTAGGTGGTATCCACTACGTAAAAGTGTAAGGTTATCAAAATTCTGAGTTCTCATCCGTAAATACATTAACATCGACTATTAATTTGTTAAAATTGATTATGGGATGACTGAGAAATTATCTCCCAAAGTGATCTAAATTAATGAGAATGAAAAAAAGGTAGAAATTGTATAAATCTCACGTTAGAAAAGGAGAAAGTGTTGGAATGGTATATATAGAGATTCTTGTATCAAGGGTGCTAACTTGATAAGCCTAGAGGCTCTCTCTCTATGAGCCACCTCTATATAGGCCAATAGATTATCTTTTGCTGCAGATTTATCTTTCCCTTCTCATAGGAAGCCCAAATGTCATAGAATATGGACTATTCTTTGTAGTTTAAAGCCTAAAACATTTATTATTTTGCAATTTAAAGGAAAAAACATTTTTAGACTTAATTTTGGTTAAATGGCCTTTTAATAAGTTAAATACCCTTTATGACACCTCACCCCCATTAGTAGTATAAAAGGAGACTTTTCCCTCCCCATTTTACACGCCCAAAAAGCATTCTAGCTCTCAATTTTCTCTCAATTATTTGTCTCCACGTTTTTTCTAGTTTTTCTTCAAGTTTTCTTGGTTCAGTCCTGGTTTGGCTTTTTTGGTTCAATCCATGTTTTTGGTTCAGTTTATTTCTGGTTCCGTCGACGATTTAGTTTTCTGGTCTAAGTCTTATTTTTGCGTCGTTACTTTGGTGGTAAAATTGTGACAAACCTGTTTGATCAATGTGATGAAGTTGAGTGCTATTCAACTGTCTCAAACTGTTTTATCTTCAGAAATATATGTCGTTATCAATCTTAGTACTACAAGAGAGGTCGCGTAACTGTTTTAAGAAAACTGTGCAAACATGACTTAATTTAATTTTTCATTATATTGTTACTCTGTCCGTTCTATTTAACGTTGATATTTACTTTATTTACATTTCATAATTACTCTCATTATTATTTGTAATTATATTATTGTAATTATATTATTGTAATTCACATATTTACAGAATTATTGTATTATTACTATTTTCATTTAATCTTATAATGTAATACACTATTTTCAACAGTAATAGCCCATGGGAAGCGAGGCAATTTTGGGTGTGAGTGTGAATGTGAGTATGAGTGTGGGGATGGAGCCTTGCTATTGTCATTAGTCAAGGCTGGTAGGAAACATACGGCTAAGAACATAATGAATAAAAAGACAATAAGGGAGAATTTCTTCATCTTGATTCAAGTAAAAAAGAGACGAAGGCTAAATTTTACTTTTGGGGGAACTAAGTTGTGTGCTTTTGTTGGAAGTTTGATGAGTTTATATAGGACTTCATGAAAAATATTTGATAAACATGGACTCCGATTTTAAGAGTATATTCGATAAACATAGACTCAAATTTAAGAGAATATTTGATAAACATGGACTCGAATCAAAATTCTAGAGTATAATAGATAAACATGAGACTCAAATTTTTATTGAACTATTTTTATGTGTTGACAACGGATTTTTATCTTTTTTGTCTGTTCTTTTCCGTATCATTATATTGTTGAGTTATTGCTTTACAAGGATACTTATACAAGAATCTAAGGATATTACTTTTACTTGATTAATACTTTCATCAATCTCTGTCCTGAAACACACGTTGTATATTTTAAAATTTGAAGACAAAGAAACATATCATCTATTTTTCTTTAAATTAATTGTGTCATCACTAGAAAGTAACTTTACCTTGTAGGGAACTAAATGATAGTAATGATATATTATAACAACGTAATTATTAAAGAACTTTAGATTGGAAAATACATAATTCTAAAAAAAATGTACTTGGCTAAGATCATTTATCTTTCCGTTTTTTTTCTATTCCTCTTGATCAAAGGTTTTGTTTCTTGTCATTATCATATAAGAGTCTAAAAATATAATTAGCTTTTGTTACTTGTCATTATCCTATAATTTAAAGTCTTGAATTTTAAAAAATATATATAATCTGATAAAAGTTTTAAGAATTAATCATAATCTAAGGACTGAGAATAGTTGACAGGATTGGTAAACACTCTTGACTTGTAAGTTTCATTGAATTCAACGTACTTAAAATTCTCATAAAATTTATAATTTTACTTGGAAGTAATTATGAAACCCAACCTATAGAAAGTTTGAATATTTATAATAGCAATTGTACCATATAATCAACATTACATAGGCAATTAGATAAATATTTATATTTAAAAAAAATTATATAGTTGCGGCATTTAAGGTTTTGAGTGATTTTATATAAAATTTTCAATGATTTTGCCCTTATGTAAAAGCGACGGAATTTCGTTTTCTAAAATCAGATTTTTCATAGCATTTATGTGCTTTAAACATCCATCAATTGTAACATATTTCTAATTTGCTTATTTAGTATTTTTTATTATTTAGAAGACACTTTAACATAATAAACAAAATATCGATGCTAATGAATATTCTTTTTTGTTTTTTTATGAATCCATTAAAATCCATTTTTATTTCTTTTTTTATCAGCTGAAATAGAGGCCATCCCTTGAAAATCCCTTTAAATATTTTTTATATATTCCAAAAAATTCATATTTATAATTATTTAATATATTCTATTTTATTATATTCATAATTGTTCCTTCTATTCTTAAAAAAATCCAGAATTTTTCTTTTTTATTTGAAGTATCGAAAATGTTATTTATTATTCCTCATAGTCATAGCCTAAAATGCAAATTACCCCATTGCAGTTTGCCTAGTTGGCAAAACATAACCCTGCATTTTGTTATAGCTTTATGCTCATGTACTTTGATAAATTGTAAAAGTGATCCTTCTATTACACTACAGGGTTAAATCAAATACCCAACCTCACGACTGCTTGATTCCGTCTAAACCCTTCTCTCTCATCTCCCTTTCTTACTATCTAATCCTCTATCCTCTCTATGTTTATCCTGTGCATTCCTACCCCCATTAGACTCTCATCGTGACTGAGTCCGTCCTTTTACTCAAATCAACAATGGCACGTGCGGTTCCCTTAGTGACAGTGTCATCAAAAGATTCTCATCTCCAATATCTATGTCTCCATCTGGATTTTCCTCGCGAAGAAGAAGTCTTACATTTCAAGACTTCTCAGTTCTTCATCAATCCTTGAACGATACTTTCTTTGCATTTGTCAATCCTTAATTGAACAAGAAGAAGAGAAACATGAAGATTTCTTCGAATTCTAGGATATGATGCATTCCATCATTGTCCTGGCCGCTTATTATTTCATCAGTCGGTCCAGATAATTGGTTTGAAATATTTTTTACTAAAACAAAAAATCAGTGTAAAAATCTACCATCACTATAATAATCACAGATTTTAACTTGAAGAATTGTATTTGAATGAAAAATAAAAAATTTAATTTAGGAAAAATGATGCAGTGATTGATGGTAAAATATAGAATGTGTTATAAAATATAAGATGGATAAAGAATTCAAGAAATAAATTAGAAGAAGAAGAAGAAGAAGAAGAAGAAGAAGAAGAAGAAGAAGAAGAAGAAGAAGAAGAAGAAGAAGAAGAGACAATTGTTTCTCTTGATATGGTTAGATCCATTATGGGTAATCTCTTCCTTTTACAGGCAACATAAGAGAAACATATAAAAATGAAACTGACAATATTTTATTTATGAGTTTTTACTTCTAATGTAAATGGGAGAGCTAGGAATAAAAGAATTAGAAGTGGAGAGAGTTAGAAAAGTTACGAGTAAAAAATGGTGATATCTAAATTATGTATTTACAACACTCCTCCTTATGTGTCCACCATATAATAATATGCCTCATTCAAACCTTACTAGGAAAATTTTTTTTGGGAAAAAGTCTTAGTGAAGGAAAAATAACCATCTTGTAAACAAGCTTCTTGAATGTTGTAGTAGGAAGTGCTTTAGTGAATAAGTCAGCTAGATTATCACTCGATCGAATTTGCTTCACATCTATATCTCCATTCTTATGGAGTTCATGCGTGAAAAAGAATTTTGGCGAGAAATGTTTTGTTCTATCTCCTTTTATATACCGTCCTTTAAGTTGGATGATACATGCCGCATTATCTTTGTATAAAGGCGTAGGCTTATCTTTGATTGAGGATAATCCACATGTTTCTCTGATATATTGGATCATTGACCTTAACCATATGCATTATCTACTTGCTTCATGGATCGCGAGTATTTCAGAATGATTTGAAGAAATAGCCACTATAATTTGCTTCACAGATCGCCAAGTTATAGCTGTATCATTGTAAGTAAACAAATAACCAGTTTACGATCCACCCTTATAAAGGTAAAAAAGGTAACCAACATCTGCATATCCAATTAGTTGTGATTTTAATGTCTTTGAATAATATAGACTCATGCCTATTGTTCCACACAACTAATGGAATATGTGTTTAACTCCAATCCAATGCATTCGAGTTGGTGAAGAACTGTAGCTGGCAAGTAGATTATCAACAAATACATGAGAGCACCAATTGCACTAAGATATGGTATTTCAGGATCAATGACTTCTTCATTATCTTCTCGAGGATGAAAATGATCTTTTTTAATATCAAGTGATCTTACAACCATCAGAGAACTCAATGTATGAGCTTTATCCATATAAAGCGGTTCATAAATTTTTCTATGTAAGTCGATTGATGGATTAATAATCCATTTGATAAATGTTCTATTTCTAGGACCATACAAAATTTGGTCTTTTCAAGATCTTTCATTTCAATTTCTCTTTTCAGATAAGTTATGGCCTTATCCAGATCTGCAGGGGTGCCAATTTTAGATAAGTTATGGCCTTATCCAGATCTGTAAGAGTGCCAATAAGATTTAAACCATCTAATGGTGAACCCTGATTCTGATCTCTTAATGAAAATAAATGGACAAATTAAATTGTTCACATACCCTTCTTTCAAAAGGTATTCACCAAGGTGATTATACCACATGTGCCCAGATTGTTTCAAACCATATAAAGACCGTTTTTAATTTAATTAAACATATGTTACAGGATTTTGAATTATATGTTTTAGGCATTTTATATCATTTTAAGATTTTCATATATATATATTTCAATGCCAAGTGAGGCATACAAGTATGTTACTACCACATCCATAAGATTCATATTAAGTTGTTCTATAACAGATAGACTAATTAAAAATCGAAAGGTAATTTCATCCAGTATATGGGAGTAGGTCTCATCATAATCAAGATCAGGTCTCTGTGAGAAACCTTGTGCTATGAGACGTGCTTTGTGTTTAACAATTTCATTGTTCTCGTTATGCCTTTGTACAAATACCCATTTGTATCCAACTGGTTTTGCACCTTTGGGTGTTTGGACTACAGATCTAAATACTTCTCATTTTGAAAGTGAATCGAGCTATGCTTGTATTACTTCTTTCCACATTGGCCAATCTTTTCCGTGCCAACATTCTTTGACAGATTTTGGTTCAAGATCTTTAGGATCCTTTATAATATCAAATGCCACATTTTATATAAATACATCGTCAATGATTTCATTATGATCTAAACTTTTTCTAGTATTGGCAAAATTTATAGACATCTCTTTATTATTGTGTACTTCCTCTTCTTGAGAAACAAATTCTATGCCCTACAATTGATCAGACATATCGTTTATTTTATTTGGAGTGGCATCTTCAAAAGCTTCAACTCATTCATAATTTATTTATCTTTTTTCTTCTGGTTCATTTTATCTTTTGATCCAACAAGTCTACCACGCTTCAGATGTACTTTACTAATGAGTTGTCACTCCTACCGGGAAATCAATCCGTGTTGGAGCATTGGCAACTGGTATGTGTGATTTAGTCACTTTCTTTGTATCAAAAAATGCATTGGGTAATTGGTTTGCAATATTTTACAAATAAATGATCTTTTGAACTTTAAGAACACATTGATTTGTACGAGGATCTAGAGGAGATAATCATAAAGCATTCCAAGAAATTTCATATCTATGTTCTAGATGTGACTTCTCTCACCCTAATTCTAGATTTTTAATTATTGAGGGAGATTCAAAGACAATATAAATCTCAAGCCGTCTATGAAGATCCATTTTTGTGCGTTGGGGTGGGGAAATTGGAACATATACAACATAACCAACAGTTCTTAGATGAGATATATTGGTTCTTGTCGTGAGGCAAATTGTATCGGTGATTACAATTTGTAAACAATGGGCCTTATACGTACCAATGATGCATCAGGTAATACAACATGTCTCCAAACATAAATAGGTATTTTTATCTCGTTAGTACTGTTCTAGCAATTAATTATAATCGTTTAATCAATGATTTTGCTAAACCATTTTGAGTATGAGTATGGGCAACATGGTGTTCAACATCAATTCCAATTGTCAAATGCTTTTGATGCAAATTTACCAACATTATCATGAAGAATCATCTTAATTGTATAATCAGGAAATTGTGCACGTAATCGATCTATTTGAGCCAATAATCTAGAGAAAGATGCATTACGAGTGGAGAGAAGACTTACATGTGACCAACGTGTAGATGCATCTATTAGCACCATATAATACTGAAATGGACCACATGTTGGATGTATAGGCCCATAAATATCTCCTTGAAAATGTTGTAATAATGTAAAAGATTTTCTCACAACTTAGTTAAAGATGGCTTGATAATCAAATTGCCCTCAGAGCAAGCTTTGCATGAAAAATCACTGGACAAAAGAATCTTCTAGTTCTTTATTAGATGTCCATGTGAATTTTCTATAACTCTTCTCATTATTATGGATCCAGGATGACCTAATCGATAATCTCAAAGAACAAATGTCTTTGGGTTAGTAAACTTATGACTCATCACATTATTTAACTTAATTGAGCTTATAATTGCATAATATAACGCGGAGGACAAAAATGGAAGTTTCTCCAATATTCTCTTCTCACATGAGGCATATGAAGTAATGCATATATACTCCATATTAATTTCATTAAGTGTCTTAATATGATAACCACAAAGATGAATGTGTCTAAAATTAAGTTCAGGATGAGCACCGATCCCGAAGTGGACCTCTTGGAGTCCTTATCAGCTTGAAAATCTGAATATGTATACCCGTTATATTCAAGTCACTACCTAAATACACAAGCATGTAATTTCTTATTCTTCTATTATATTTGAGGATATGCTTGACGGCATTCCAATGCTCGATTTTAGTATTAGATTGGAAACGACTTACTACATCCATGGTATAGCAAATATCAAGTCTAGTGCAAGCATCGCGTTAATGAGGCTTCTTATGACTGAGGCATAGGGTATTCTTCTCATGTCTTCCTCTTCTTGAGGAGTCTTGAGAGACTGCTCCTTGGAGAGGTTAACTCTATGTCTAAAGCGAATATATCCCTTCTTAGAGTTTTGCATACTGAAGCGATCCAATATCCTGTCAATATAACATGCTTAAGAAAGTGTCAATTATCTGTTCTTCCGATCTCGAAAGATCTGAATACCTAAGACAAAAGCAGTTTCTCCAAGATCATTCATGTCAAATTTCTTTGTAAGCCAAAACATGACATCAGACATTTTTCCTACATCATTCCCAATGAGTAGAATATCATCTACATACAAAATTAGAAAAACTCAACTTCCTTTCGTGTATCAACTTATAGACACATGGTTCATCCACCAGCAGTTCAAAACCATAGTTCTTAATAGTTTCATCGAATCTAATATTCCACGACGATGATACTTGCTAAAGTCCATAAATGGACTTCTATAGTTTGTAAACTTTACCCCCGTGGCCTTTCTCCATGAACCCATCTGGTTTAGCCATATAAATGCGCTCTTCAAGATTGTCATTCAAAAAGGCAATATTGATGTCCATTTGCCAGATTTCATAATCAAAGGAATCAGCAATGGATAAAAGGATTCAGATTGATTTAAGCATGGCTACCGATGGAAGATATCCTCGTAGTCTATACCTTCTTTTTGGGTGTAGCTTTTGACTATTAACCTAGCTTTGAATGTATCTACATTCCCATCTAGACATCTTTTCTTCTTATAGATTCATTTGCACCCTACGGGTTTTATCCCTCAATGAGGATATACATGTTTCCAAACTACGTTCGAGTACATTGAATGTATCTCAATGTCCATCCTACCATAAGTTTGCTTCAGGGCCATCCATGGCCTTCGAGTAAGAGATTGGTTCATCTGTGTCCTTGTCTGAAATAACTGTCACCTTTCAGGTTGTCACACAACTCTCCCACTACGTTGAGGCTCCATAGTCTCTGGCTCTTATTGTGGTTCTTCCATTATTAAATCGGAAATAACTTTTGATTGGGGAGTCGGTGTTCTCCCACTCAATAATTCCTCTAGCACAACTGTGATTCTCGGTTGTACACTTTTAATATAATCATCTTCGAGAAATGAGCATTCGTGCTAATGAATGTTTTGTTGTCAGTCGTACTGAAGACGATATACCCCTTCGTTCCTAGAGGATATCCTACAAACATGCACAATTCTGAACAACTTACCAACTTTCCTGTCTTCATCTTAGAACATGTGTTGGGCAACCCTATATTCTAAAATGGTGAACGGACTACTTTCACCCATACAATCTTTCATATGGTGTACCAGGCACCGTCTTTGACAAAACTTAGTTCAGAATATATGCTGTTGTTAGTGAGGCATATCCTCAGAATGAATCTGGGATGGATGAGTAACTCATCATGGATCTAACCATATCCAGCAGAGTTCGATTCCTTCTCTCTAGCACAACATTTTATGGCAGCGTACCAGGTGTTGTAAGTTAAGAAAGAATACCTTCTTCCTTAAGAAAGTCATCGAACTCTCCTAACAAGTACTTCCCAGATCATATTATTTTGATTTATTTTTCTAATTTCTTTTCAACCAAGGCCTTATCTTCTTTGAACTTTTCAAAGGTTTCATACTTTCGATGTATTAGATAAACATGACCAAAACATGAGCAGTCGTCAATGAAGGTTACAAAGTATTCATAACCTCCTCTTGCTTGGACATTCATTGGCCCACATACATCACTATGTATAAGTTCAAGGCATTGAGTGGCTCTTTCACCTTTTGATTAAAATATTCTCTTGGTCATTTTGCCTTCTATACACGATTCATATGTTGGTAGTGAACTCATACTTAAAGATTGCAAAGGACCATCTTTCACAAATCTTTTAATCATGTCTAGGCTAAAATGTCCAAGACGTAAGTGCCACAGATAGGTTAGATCGACTGAGTCATACTTTAACCTTTTACTATCCCTATGTGAATTATTATTTACTTCGGCGTCACAAATCATGGGTACTTTACGTTCTACATGATACAATTTATTAATCATTCCTGCGACAGTAATTAAGTAATCATTTCTAAAAATATCAATATCTTTGTCAATGAATTTTAAATCAAATCCTTGCTCAATCAATGCACCAATAGAAATCAAATTCTTCCTAAAACTCAAAACATAATAAACATCATGCAAAATAATAAAATATTTCTCAAAACATAATTTAAAAGTTCCCACTGTAGCGGCCGATACTATGCTTCATTCCCCCAACAAACACGCCCTCGTCAAGTCTTTTGATTTCCTAAACCCTTGTAGGGAGCAACAAATGTGGTTAGTAGCTACATAGTCTACAATCCAAGAAAACATACAGTCAGCTACATAACAGGCCTCAATAACCACTACTATACCTTTGAGATACTCTAGACAGTTGCGTTTCCAATGACCAGCAGCTCCATAGTGATGACACTTGTCTTTCGACTTATCTACTCTCGCGGTGCTCTTGCCTTTGGCAGCTTTCAACTTCTACTTCTTCATTTTCGTTGGACCCTTTCTCTGTTTCTTCTTAGAGCTAGAGGTGGAGGGCTTATTTTCAGTAAAGTTAGGCTCTCCAGATTTCCTCTTGCCCTTTAGAAACAGGGTCTCAGCAGCTTGCAGCTCCTTCATGAGCTCAGGAAGTGAGTAGTTCAGCTTATTCATCAAATAATTAGGCTTGAAGTTCTCACAGGTACTACGCAAGTCTTTAGGATCATATCCACTTGAGTCTCGCCATCTACCTGAGAACGAATGATCTCCATCCCGTTCAGATAACTTATGATCAACATCATATGTTTTCTGACAGGAGTTCCAGATTCCATCATGCAGTTCATGAAGTTACGCACATATATATGTCTATCAAGCTTGACGACCATGATCCCCAAACATTTTAGTGATGTTTTATATCATATCAGCGGCGGTCTCAAAGTTCTGATGTTGCTGTTGCAACACATTACTCATAGATACGATGATGTAACATCTGACGATCTCATCAGAACGCAGCCAAGAAGCATAAACATCATTTTCCTTTTGAGTCGATTCAGCAATTGGTTCAAGGGGACAAGGGGTACTGAGAACAAACTTATACTTTTCTACCGTCAGCACAATATCAAGATTTCATTTTCAATCCACATAATTTTCAATGTTGAATTTGTTCACGTTAAGAATAGTTGAGAGAAGGGATAGCAACATGATTACTGAAAAGAATAAATAAAGTGGTGTAAATAAATGCTTAATCTTTTAGGAAAGTATGCTGCATGATGCAACTACTAAATATTTTAAAATTCATTAAAAACATTTTCTCCATGATGTTATGATAAAAAACAATAGTTTTTCTCATCGAGGGATGAAGTCCAAACTATCTCCTATTGCATCGACACTCCTCTCGTTTTGTTAATGCTCAAATGTCTCCACATTGACTAGGACCTATAGGGGGATTCCAACGTAATTTAGTGTAAGTGTTTAACCAATGCATCGACTTTTAAAGGTTGCTATGAACTAACATTCTATCTATGGGATGGCACTGCCCCACAACTCCCTTTAGAAGTCTCAGCTTCTAAAGCAACTCAATGACTCAAAGCGACACGATTACAAAGTTTTCACATTCAAGTGAGGACCGCTACAGGCGGTTCTAACCTTTCCTCGTGGCACAGTCGAGTTTGCATTGGAGAACTTGGGAACGTTTCAACATAAACGACCCTCCCACTTAGTTTTTGAAAAATTAATTTTTTTTGGTTGTTTTCAAAAAACATAACCTTTATTAATTTGAAAAACATGATGAAATTTATAAATCCTTTATTATTTTTATATCCTAATTTAAAATCATAAGCATTATAAATTTTGCATTGTAATTAAATAATAACCATTGTCAACTAATCTACAATGATGCATGTACATGCTACATGACAATTTGATATTGACATATCCCTAATTCATATGGCATGTTATATGATGATGCACAATTAAAATTATATCATACATTTAAATTTAACCTCCCTATTGGCTCATTTTTAATTACAACTCATAAAAGAATAATCAACAAATTACAAATTAATTTATGAACTAATCTCCATGGTGTCTGCAATTTGCTCCTTCGTCTCTTCGTTGTCACACCATTTTGTAACACTTTACAAAATATTAGTCTCATTTTCAAAAATAATTTTGAATTTAAAAATTTAAATTTTCCAACATATTTTTACTTTGATAAACAAATTACCAAGTAATTTGTAAATTGATTTATTTTCACAATAATTTTAAAATAAATGATAATTATACAAGGGTTGAAAAATTTATCAAATTAAATTAAAATTAAATAAGGGACTAAAATTGTTTTTTAAATCATATTTCAAATTTTGAATGTAAAAACCCTAGGTTTCCCAAAATCATGGGTTTCCAAAACTTATAGGTTTCACAATCTAATTATGACTCTACCGTGCAAAGGACAACATATGGCAGCAGCAGTGAGCGACGGCCAATGGTGAACAGTACCAGTTGAATAAAACCAGCATGAATAGTATCACGTGAACAGTAGCACTTCCGGCATCTTCTCGGTGGCTGTCCGGCGACTTCTCGGTGGCGGTTTCGAGTGATTTCCGGCGACGATGAATTTACAACAATTACAATAATTAAATTACATAAATTTGTATGCCTCAAAATTGGTGTACATCAATTCTAAATAAAAAATGCCTAGAGTCAATGGTTTGGGATCCAATCACAAAACATATTCAAAATAATTTTGAAACTACCATACAAACATATGCCAATATTCATAAAATTCATGATACGTTCATTTTAATTATCTGTATGCATAATTTAAAGCATACACTTTGATATCAATTGCTGGGATCGATCAATTTTAAAATTAAAAAAAATTAGATTTGAACCACGAACGGTTCGTGGGCAGAATATAATTTTTTTATTTAACTTATTTAATCATATTAAATAGTTTAAAACCAATTTTAGATTGATCATGGATATACGATATTAAAATGAATAGATTAAGAAAAAATAATTTTCACCTTTACTCTGTATCAGAGAGTTTCTGAACTAGGGGAACTCCCTCGAGCGTTCTTTATGTTCTTCAAGCTTTAAGATCAAAATCACAAACTTGATCTTCCACAAACGATTTTCGAATCAGTCCACCAACAACCACACTTTAATTTCATAAATATATTTCAGAAGAATTATACATAGAAATTTGAGGGTGAGATCTCAAAACGATTGGAAAAAAATCAAATCTTCCCTTCTTCAGATTAATTTCGACGGCGACAGTAGTAAGAGGAGAAAATGTTTTTCTCTTCCTTCCACGTGTGTTGATAACAACAGTTGTATATTATCTTCATTATATCTTTGCAATCAAATTGCTATTAGATATTTATAAAAAAAAAAAGTAATTTTTGATATTAACAAATATACCCACATATTATAATATTTCCAAAAATTCCCCTTATTATCTATTATTGACAAAAATCATATGACCTATTAGAGTTTTAGTTGTATCAAAATTCATCAATCCAATTAAAAAATATAATTGATCATTATCAATTAATTGATTAATTTATTTTATTTAACTAATTACCTAATAATTAAATAATAATAAATAATTAATTCAATACAACAATTACACTTAAGTAACTTAAATGACATCACCTATCACATATGTGTGTAGGGAATATGCCTTGGCACCAAAACACATTTTGGTTTAACTTAGTTCATTTTTCTATTCCTATTCTCTAAACTATTTATGAGACCAAATGGACCCACATGAACAAAGCTTAGGAATCAAATATCTGAAGAATTTAACTCCATTAATTCCCGACCTATTTAATCTTGACATCGTACGACTCCACTATAAGTTTGATGCCGAATCAACTCTCGATTCATGCGCGCTACATTTTCTGTTGGTGTAAATAAACTCTATTTATTTTCACGGGCCACGACATATTTTAACATAATATCCATCATGAATATTCGTAACAAGAGCGGGATGTAAAATTATCATTTACCCCTCTTACTATTATTTCTTTAACTTCTTTATTGACTGTGAGTAAGAAAGAAATTATAGTAAATTATCTCGTACAATTCACAAGTCTAATTCAATAACTCATTTCATTGAATATTTGGCCAAGTTAATTTATTCACACACCCATCAATAAAGCATAAGGTGATACTGTTGCTTTCGTAATCCAACCACGAATTTCCATATCTGTGAGCCGAGGTATTGCCCGCCAGTTCAAACTCACTCATTTTTCATATCAAAGATTGCAACTAATCAAGTCAAGTTACGTATTCACCTCATGATTAAGGTAAATATGAAAATACCATTAAGGTGTAACAATTAGATTTAGAGTTAGGTGAACATTTTTTAGTTCTAAACTAATTTGTTACCAGTTTATTCAACATGTTCGTAACATGACTGGGTTAACCATTTGAGTCTCAATTCTTATACCCCAAGACTGACATCCAACGGTTCAACCTAATAATCGTAATATGATTTGATTTTTCAGTCGATCCTAAGACTGCAAATATCGCTCTGAACTATTTCAAACGAGTTCGTCTAGAGACGCTTTTGTCTTCACTCTTCTTTCGTTGATAATATTTTCAGGATTTGAGTAATTTATAAACACGCTTTAATTTAAAATAAAACTTTTAATTTATTCATAAAAATTCAATAATACAAATGTTTGAAAAATAATTTAATACAAATAAATAGTTATTACACGCTATTTTATGGACATATTCCACCAATATGGTGACTACAAATACATTTTGTCTAAAAAAACTTTTAGTGATGAAGATAATACTTCGTTGCTAAAAGGAGTTTATAGTAACAAAAGTTCTATCGTCGCCAAAAGTTTAGGCACCAAAGGCTATATTTCTTGTAGCGGTTGTAGGGAGAAAAAGCACCTAGGCTAAAACACACTCAATAATAATTCTGAACAATGCTCAATACTCTCATTTCTCAAGTAGGGCCCACATTAAGTCCAAACCGAGGACTTCTCCGTGACTGAAGTCACCATGATGACCGAGACACTCTCCACAACCAGATCGATGGATACGACTCCACCTATACTTACACCACCGAGGTCACACGGATGACAATGTATTCTTATACCTAGGATCGTGGCTACTCGAAATAGCGGATATCACTTTTCTGTCACGATAAGATATAATAACCAGTTATACAAAGAAATGATAGACATACATCAAATTTATCAGACAATATTAATGGTTATTAAAGAGATTAAGATGATAACCAGTATATCCTGATCAGAAAATATTTTCCATGAATATTTCTATTCCTTATCAGAATAAAAAAAAGATACACTAAATTTGATCGTTTGACTAATACAAAAAATTATTATTAATATATGATAATCATCATCAAATAATTTTTTTTTTCATATTTTTAATATTATTTTAAACATTCTATTAACTATCCGAGCCTAGTTTGTGGGGGCATCCCGTGTTAAAGAATCATGCAGGAAAACGAATGATGAGATCGACAAGAAAGCTGGAGAATTATTGCGGAAGCTGCTGCGACAAATTATTCATCGTTACTGAGAGTCGAGGCAGCTGACGTTAAGAAAATTACTGTTGCAGCCGATCGTCGAGCATCATCATTGCCGTGAAGCTGTGATGGTGTCACCAAAAACTTCAGGCCACCGCGGTCCACCGTCAAGTTTCAAGTAACCGCGGTCCAAGAACAAGCCATCATCATCAATCACGAGAAGCAATGAGACGACGGATTTTTTTGGCAAGGAAACTGTTGTAACCCATTAAAAAATGTTGAGAAAACCATGAGAACCGACGAGAGCTGCGCGCAGTCAAGGAGCACGATAAACTCCGTCCACTCCCAAACCCCGGCTAAGGTACCTCTCAGGTCTTGGATGTTTGATAGGTTTGACGCAAACGACCCCCATTACCAAACTAGGATCTCAGATCTACTATGATTGACACATTTTCAGACTCCAAAATGCCAGCAGAAATGTTGAGATGTTGATTTCTAGTGGTTTGAAGCCTATTCTGGCCAACAACGGCCCCCAGACGAAAACACGTGCCGCACGCGCCTCCAGCGATGACTTCCTCCTCTTTTAGTTTTTAGGGTTGCCCTATACCTGGTCCATGTCCGCGCGGAGCCCAAGAGAGCTTGCTGCAATGTCCCATGGAGAACAGAGGAAGGCCCACAGCAGCCCAGCGCGCGCAGCCCACAACTGAATGCGTGACCCGTTTGAGACTCGCCCGAGCTCCACCCGTTCTCGCCCGTTTACCAGGCTAGCCCACCCGTCGAAGGCCTTTACTCCATAGCCTTTGCACCTTTCGGAGTTAGGCGTCCCCACAAAGGCAGCCCAAGCCTCACTCATTCATGAAGCCCAACTCCGCCCAATACTCTTCATAATCCATGTCCAACAAGCTCTCCACAAAATAAAATAATTATTACAGAACTAATTCCAATATCAATACAATATTTAAGGGAAGATTTATTTATGTATTATTTATATTTTACTCAATGTAATATATTTGTAAAAATTCTCTTCAATTAATTTACACTATTTGATGTGCTTTTAATGTCAAGAGAATAATGTAATTATTTTCATAAATATTATAGATCATTTTCGACAATAGCAAGTTTTACGATCAGGACGCGGACCACACAGCTCAAATATAGATTATCCTGAATTTTTATATTCTCTCAAAATCACCAGTCACATCGCTGATCTCTATTAAAAATTGTAGGTACGTTATTTATTTTGTATGCTCAATTTTATTATTCTTTGAATATTTTTAGATGATATTAAGCATATGAGCTTATTACAAGTAACGAGATCCTAGAACATAATAAAAAGTCTCAAAATCTCATAATTATATTACTACTATGCTTCAACATGAGGTCTATAAATCATTTTGGTTCGCTCAGGGGATAAGAAACTAAAAATAGAAATAAAATGTAAATTCCTTAGGAATATACAAGTATAGTTAAAATGCTCCCGCGAGAGAGAAAACATAATTATTAAGACCCGAGAGGTCATGAAATATGCAAACGCTCCCATGAGAGAGCAAATATAATTATCAAGATCCGAGAGTTCATAAATATGCAAACACTCCCACGAGAGAGCGAACATAATTATTAAGATCCGAGAGGTCACAAAATACTCAAATGCTCCCATGAGAGAACGAACATAATTATCATGATTCGAGAAATCACAAAATACACAAACGCTCCCACGAGAGAGTGCACATAATTATTGAGACCTGAGAGGTCACCAATTATGCAAAATGGTCACATGAGAGAGCAAGCATGATTATTATAAACCAAGAGACCAAAGATTACACCAATGCTCCCACGACAGGGCGGGCATAATTATCAAGACCGTAGAAGTCACAGATTACATAAATGCTACTAAAAGATATCAAGCATAATTTATCAAGACCTAAGAGGTTCATTACCCTGACTGATTAGCTATCACGGAGTTAGAAAAGAAGAAGAACGAAAAATGGAGGTTATATATAGACTTCACTAACATGAATAAAGTGTGCCCAACTGACGGCTTCCATTATTAAAAATAGATCAATTGGTGGATGCTATAGTGACTTCTCCGGAGTTGGGCGAGCTCGACATCAGATATGAACCCCGGATCACAATCAACGCTCAAATACTCGTTGACTTTATGATGGAGATGACATCATTCCAAGAGAATGAGGGATCAGGCAGTACAAAAGATGTCATGGAATATGACACGATGGATAAAGGCACGAGGTCATAGAACCCTCAGACGAAAGACCTCAACCAAGTTGACGACCTAACAAGGTATCATTACCACTTGAGATAATCTAGAGAAAAGACCCAACATTGAGCAAAATGACCACGACAATATGTCGTGGCACCCGAGGTCATAGAACACTTGGGATGGTAGACCTCATTCTAGACCATGGATAGATGAGGCTTCCTTATCACTTAAGATGATTTGGATAAAGATCTCACATATGGCGCCCAAGTTCATGGAACCCTCAGATGGAAGCCCTCACCATGACTAGGTTGTTGGATTGAGTTTTAAAAATTTGAGAAAAAATCCTTGAACCACGAATTCAAATTTAAGCATATTAAATATTAAAATCATACATCCAATTATGCATCCAAATTTAAACGTATTCAAAAAGGTAGAAGTGATTTATACCTTTTCATTGTATCGGAAACTTTCTGAATTGATGGAATCCTTATTAAATGCTTTGTGTTCTTCGATCTTCAAATCCAAGAACTTCAATTACTCTTCCCACCAGCAACTACTCGTTGGATTCAAAAGTATATCTCGTAAGAATGTTACGAACTACATGAATAAATCTATAAGATTCAAATAAAGCTCTTCACTAATTAAGTTACAACACCCATCACATATGGGTTTATGAAATACACATTGGCTCAAAACACATTTTAGTCCAACTAATGTTATTTTTTCTTTTCCTGTCCTTATGAGCTACTCCTGAGATCGAATGGACCCACATGAATAAAGCTATAGGATTCAAATATTCGACGAATTTATCTATATAATTTTCTGATCTATTTAATCTTGACATCGTACAACTCCACTATAGGTTCGATGCCGAATCAACTCTTGATTCATGGGCGCTATATTTTCTGTTTGTACAAATAAATACTTTAATTTCATGGTCCACAGAATATTTTAACATATTATCCTTCGTGAATATTAGTTTAAAAAGTGGGATATAAAATTATCATTTTACCCCTCATGTTATTATTTCCTGAACTCATTTATTAACTGTAAATACAAAAGACATAATAGTGAATTGTCTTGTATAATCCCCCATGTCATATTCAATGAAAAATTTCATCAAGTACCTAGCCGAGGTAATTTATTCACACACCCATCAATAAAGCATAAGGGGATATTGTTGCATTTTGTAATCTAACCATGAATTTCTATATTTGTGAATCACGCAACTCCAACATAGTTGAATCACGATCCCAACAATCAAGGTATTGTCCGACAATTCAAACTCATTCCTTTGACGTTTTGATCGTAACTAACTAGGTCGAGTTTTATACTCACTCAAGGATTAATATAATTAAAAAAATACCCTTAAGTTGTAACAATTAGATTTGGAGCTAGATAAATGTCTTTAGTCCAAACTACTTTGTTACTAGTGTATTCAACATGTTCTACAATATGTCTAGTCAACTGTTAGAGTCCCCACTCCCATCCCCCAAGACCTTCATCATTTGGTTCAATCTAACAGTCGTAATACGACTGCGAATAATGTTCTGAACTATTTCTGAAGAGTTTGTTTGGAAGACCCCTCAGTCTTTACCCTTCTTACGTTGACAATAGTTCTAGGATTTGAGTAAACGCACTATACTTTTTAGAAAAAATTTCATTCATTCATTAAATTCAGTAATACAAAATATCAGAGAAATAACTAATAACTCATAAATAGTTACTATACCTTACTTTATGGACATAATTCTAACAATATCTCACTTAAACTAAAGTAGGTGTGTACAATATTGTATCTCCATGCCCTCTAGATGACCATCAAAGACTTTACTAGTTAAAGTCTTCGTGAATAGATCTGTCATATTGTCGACCGTCGATATTTGTGTTACTACAATATCTCCACGCTGAACAATCACTCTTATAAGGTGATATTTACACTCTATGTTCTTAGATCTTTTGTGGTTCCTTCGTTCCTTTGAGGTTGCTACAGTCACATTGTTTTCGCAATAAAGTGTCATGGGCTTGTCAGCTTCTAGAACAACTTCTAGAGTCTTCAAGAACTTTCTAAGCTATACAGCCACCTTAGCAGTTTCACAAACTGCCACATATTCAGCTTCCATGGTAGAATCAGCAATTCAAGATTTCTTAATACTTCTCCATATAACTGCTTTACCATACATGATGAACACCGATCCTGAAGTGGACCTTATAAAATCCTTGTATGCTTTAAAGCCAGAATTAGTATACCCCATCGTATTCAGGTCAGTACATGTATACACAAGCATGTAGTTCCTTGTCCTCCTACGATACTTAGGGATATGCTTAACGACATTCCAATGTTCGATTCCAGGATAAGATTGGAAATGACTCACCACGCCCTCGGTCTACCAAATGTCTGGCTACTGCAAAGAATCATATACATGAGACATGGATGTGAGTAGGAGACAGGTCCATCATGATCCTTATCTAAGACTGCTCTTAAGGCATCTCCATAAGACATGTACTTGTCAGGTTGTCCCATAAACCTCCCACTACGTCGAAGCTCCATAGGCTCTCGCCCCTGTGGTTCTTCCATTTTTGAATCAGAAATAATTCTTGATTGAGGAGTGGGTGTCCTCTTACTCAATAATTTCTCTAGCACAAGAGTACTTCTCGGCTTCACACTTCTTATATAGTATTCTTCAAGCAAAAGTGCATTCGTACATACAAATATTTTCTTGTCAGTTAGACTATAAGAAACATACCCCTTCATTCCTTTGAGATATCTAACAAACATGCATATATATGATCGACTGGACAACTTGCATGTCTTTTATTTCAGAATATGTACTGGGCACCCTCATATCCTAAAGTGGTTAACAAATGACTTTCGTCCATTCCATCTTTCATATGACATGCTAGGCACCGTCTTCGAAAGAAATTAGTTCAGAATGTATGCTGTTGTTTCCAAGGCATATCCCTAGAATGAATATGGGAGGAATGAGTAACTCATCATCGATCTAACCATATCCATCGGAGTTTGATTCCTTCTTTCTGACACACCATTCTGTTCTGGAGTGCCAGGTATTGTAAGCTAAGAAAGAATATCTTCTTCCTTAAAAAAGTCTTTAAACTCTTCTGGCAAATACTCTCCACCATGATCAGATCGTAACGTTTTGATTTATTTCTCCAATTGCTTTTCGACCATAACCTTGTACCCTTTGAACTTTTCAAAGATTTCAGACTTTTAGTTCATTAGATTAACATGTCCAAATTGTGAGTGGTAATTAGTGAAGGTTAAAAAAATATTCATAACCTGCTCTTACTTGGATATTCAATGGTCATCATACATCACTATGTACTAGTTCAAGGCATTGAGTGGCTCTTTCACCCTTCGCTAAAAAGGGTCTCTTAGCCATTTTTCCTTCTATATAGAATTCACATGTGGGTAGTGATCTCACACATAAAGTTTACAATGGACCATCCTTTGCAAGTTTTTTAATCCTGTCTAGGCTAATGTGGCGAAGACGTAAGTGCACCTAAGAGGTTAGATCGGTTAAGTCAGACTTCAACCTTTTGCTATCGCTTTGTAAATCAATATTTACTTCAGTGTCATTTATAATTGGAACTATTGGTTTACATAAAACAGTGTATTTATCAAACATGTGATAGTAATTAAGCAGTTATTTCTAAAAATACCAATATCTTTATCAATGAAATTCAATTTGAATCCGTTCTCAACTAAACTAGCTACTGAAATAAGGTTCTTCCAAAAACTGAGATATAATAAACATCACGTAAAACCATAAAACTGTTATCAAATGACAATTTAATATTCATAGATATCGTATAATACTAGTTCTCCATTTCCCCAACGGAAGCTGAACTTGCCCTCATCAAGCCTTCTGATTCCCTGAACCCCTGCATGAAATAATAGATATGGTTAGTGGCTGCAGAGTCTACAATCCATGAAAATGTAGAGCGGACCACTTAACAGGCCTCAATAACAAGTACTATAATTTTAGATCTCAACTCCTTGAAATAGTCTAGGCAGTTGCGTTTACAATGGCCAGTGGTTTCACAATGATGACACTTGTCTAGTTTTGCGAAGCCCTTACCTTTCGCAGCTTTCGAGTTCTACTTCTTAGCCTTCTTCGGACCTCTCATGTTTTTCCTTTTTGCGCCAGATGTGGAAGGCTTACTTTAAGTAAAGTTTGCACCAGTCTTCCTCTTGCCCTTCAGAAACAGGGTCTCAGCAGCTTGTAGTTCCTTCATCCGCTCAGGAAGTGAGTACCTCAACTTATTCATTGAATAATTAAATGTGAAATTCTCAAAAGTGTCAGGCAGAGTCTCAAAGATCATATCAACTTGTGTCTCGCCATCTACCTCAGCACCCATGATCTCTATCTCATTCAGTTAACTAATGATCAATATCATATGTTCTCTAACAAGATTCTAGGTTTCATCTTGCAGTTCATAAAGTTTCACGCATCAACTGTTTGGCTTGATGACCCTGATCTTCGAACATTTCGGTGATGTTCAACATCATATCAACGACGGTTTCCATGTTCTGATGATGTTGTCGCAACACATTGCTAACAGAAGCTAAGATGTGACATCTGGCGATATAATCAGAACGCAGCCAAGAAAAATAAGCATCATTTTCCACTTGAGTCGATCCAGCACTAAGCTCAAGGGGGCAAGGGGTGGTGAGCACGAGCTTGTTCTTTTTTACAGTCAACATGATATCAAGATTACGTTTCCAATCCGCATAATTTTCACCAGTAAGTTTGTTCGCGTTTAAGATAGTTGAGAGAGGGGATAACAACATGGTTACTACAAAAAAATTAATAGGCGGTGTAAATAAATACTCAATTATTTAGAAAATTATGATGTATGATGCAAATACTTAAATATTCAAAAAACAAATAAAAAATATTTCTTCCATGATGTTACGATCAACAACGATAGCTAGTGTCATCTAAGGACAACGTCCAAGCTACCTCATATTGCATCGAGAGTCATTTCGTTTGGTTAATGCTTCTCAAAATGTCACTACATCTAGCTTAACCAATCATTAATGGTTTTGGTCACCTTAGCCCCAGTGACTAGCCCCTATGAGAGATTTCAATGTGCTTCGGTCTAAGTGTTTAACCAACGCATCAGCTTTAAAGGTTCTCATGAACTAACAATCCGTCTAGTGATGGTCCTGCTTCACCACTTCCTTTACAAAGCTTTAGCTTCTTAAGAAGCTCGATGACTCAAAGGGACACGATTTCCAAGTTTCTCCCATTAAAGGGAGGACCGTTAGGGCGGCTCTAAATAATTTCTCATGCCACGATCAAGTTTGCGTTGAGAACCTTGTAAACGTTTCAACGTAAACGACCATCCCACTTTATTTTTGGAACAAATGGATTTTTTGTTATTTTTTCAAAATTTATAACTCTTTATTAATTTGGAAAAATAAAGTTTTGAAAATTATAAACTTTTATAAAATTCACATTATATTTAAATTATAACCAATTATAAATTAAACTACAATAATGCATGTACATGCTACATGACATTTTGATATTAACATATCCCTATTTCTATAATTATAACCAATTATATATTTTGATGATGCGAGATCAGTAATAAATCATCCATTCAAAACTAACCTCCATATTAGCGCTCATTTCTAATTACAACCCAAAAATTATAATAAATAAATTATAATTAATTTAAATACTAGTCTTCATGACGTATGTAATAGTCTCCTTGTCTTTCAGGAAGTTTCACCAATTTTGTAACTCTTTACAACAGTGCAGTCCTAATTTCAAAAGCCAAAATTTTGATCAAAACCATTTAATTAAGAAAAACTATTTTCCTAACAAAATAAACCCTTTAAAATCATTTTAAAATTTAAAATTTAAAAGATAAAAGATAAAAGATAAATAGATAATTATCTTTTAAATTCAAAAGATAAACTAGATAAAATGGATAATTATTCTTTTGAATTCAAAATCCAAAAAATAAAATGATAAAATAGATAATTATCTTTTGAATTCAAATTTCAAATGATAAATAGATAATTATCTTTTGAATTCAAATTTCAAATGATAAATAGATAATTATCTTTTGAATTCCAATTTCAAATGATAAATAGATAAAATTAGATGATTATCTATTGAATCTTCATTATCTTTTATCCATTTAAAATCTAAAATTCAAAATTTAAATTTTAAAGATAAAATGTTAGATTAGGATTTTTGTGAATCAAAGGATTTCATAAACCCTAATTGTTATCGCTTAGGGTACACAAACCCTAATCACCATGCAAGGAACGACAGAGGACATCAAGAAGTGGCGTGGCACGGCAGTGGGCGGCGGCTGTAGTGGCAGTGACGGCAGCGGTGGAGTCCGACGGCGGTGATGGCAGCAGTTTTGACGGTGACTTTCCGAGGTAGTGACTGATTTCATAGAATTTCAAAAAATATAACTTTTGCAAGAAAATAAATTACATAAAATCTTATGCCTCAATTTCAGCGTACATAATATCTATAATTGAAAAGCAAAACCCCTAGAGTTAATAGATCGAGGTCCATTCATAAAATACATTCAAAACCATTTTGAATCTACCACACAAAAATATGCCAATATCACAACATCCGACGATATATATGTTTAATCACAGAATATGCATAATCAAGAAATCAAAGCTCTGATACTAATTGTTAGATCAGATTTTAAAAATTTAAGAAAAAATCATTAAACCACGAACAGTTCGTGAGCGGAATATCAAAATTTTTTACATCAAGTAATTTAATCGTATTTAATATTAAAATCATATATCCGATCATGCATACAAAGTTAAACGTATTCAAAAGAGGTAGAAACAATTTATACATTTTCGTTGTATCGAAGACTTTCTGAATTGATGGAATCCTTATTAAATGATTTGCGTTCTTCGATCTTCAAATCCAAGAACTTCAATTAGTCTTCCAACCAACAACCAAGTGTTCGCGCCAACAACCGCTCGTTAGATTAAGAAATATATCTCGCAATGATGTTGTTAGGAAGTAAGTGTGGGCTCTCGAAACAACTGAGGAAGAAAAAATTATTTTCTTCCTCTATGAATTCGGTGGCAACAGTAGGAGGGGGAGAGAGAATTGTTTTTTTTGCTCTGTGTGATTAGGGTTGTGTCAACACACTTAGGGAGGCAACCCTAATGCCATCATTTATACAATAATTTTAAAATTTTCACATATACCCCATATATGTGTAATTTCTGAAATTCATCCTCATAATCTATAATTGCCGAAAATTACATCTCCCGTTAAAGTCAGTATTGTGTCTAAATTCATCAACCCAAAATTGATAAATTTAAATTGATCTCCATCAATTAATTAATTAATTTCTCTTATTTACTAATTATCTAATAATTAAAAAATAATAAATTAAAATTAATTTGAACATCAATTAATTTATCTTCACTAATGAAGTGACAACACCCCTCACATATAGGTTCAGGAAATATACAATGGCTCAAAACACATTTTGGTCCAACTGATATTGTTTTTTCTATTCTTGTCCTCATGAGCTACTCTTGTGACCGAATGTACACACATGAATAAAATTATAGGATTCAAATATCTGGTGAATTTATCTCTATAAATTTCTAACTTATTTAATCATGACATCGTACGACTCCACTATAGGTTCGATAACGAATCAACTCTCGATTCATGCTCGCTATATTTTCTATTGGTGCAAATAAATATTTTTATTTCACGATCAACTGAATATTTTAATATGTTACCCTTCGTGAATATCAGTAACAAGAGTGAGATGTAAAATTACTATTTTACCCATCTTGTTATTATTTTCTTAACTGTTTTATACAATTCCTCATGTCTTATTCAACGATACATTTCATTGAGTACCTGTCCATGCTAATTTATTCACACACGCATCAATAAAGCATAAGGTGATGCTGCTGCATTTCACAATCTAACCATGAATTTCTATATATGCGAATCACGCAACTCTAATATAGTTTAATCATGATCCCAACAGCCAAGGTATTATTCGGCAATTCAAACTCTCTCATTTGGTGTATCAAAGTTCGTAACTAACTAGGTCAAGTTTCGTATTCACCTCAGGATTAAAGTAATTATGAAAATACTCTTAAGGTGTAACAATTAGATTTAGAGCTAGATAAATGACCTTACTCCAGACTAATTGGTTACTCGTCTATTTAACATGTTTCACAACTTGTCTAGGTTAACCGTTAGAGTCCCCACTCCCATGCCCCAAGACCGGTATCCTTTGGTTCAACCTAACAGTAATAATCAGACTCGATTGCCCAGTCGACCCTAAGACTGTGAATAACGTTCTAAACTATTTCAGAAGAGTTTTTCTGGAAGACCTCTCGGTATTTACTCTTCTTACGTTGACAATAGTTTCAGGATTTGAGTAAATTATAAACACACTTTTGTTAATAGAAAAACTTTCATTCATTCATTAAATTCAGTTTATAAAATGTCAAAGAAATAACTAAATACTCATAAATAGTTATTACACCCTACTTTATTGACATAATTTCAACATAGGTGAGGCTTCCTTTTCACCAAAGATGATTAGGAGAAAGACTCTACATAGGGCAAAAGGATTACAATAATATTTCATGGCGCCCGAGGACATTGATCTCTCAGATGAAAGACCTCACCGAAGACCATGGCGAAGAGACATCCTTATCACATAAGATGATCTGGATAAAGATCCTACTAAGGGAAAAAAGACCTCATCCAAGGCGACGGCCTAACGAGGCATCCTTATCATATAAGATGATTAGAAAAAGACCCTACCTAGGGCAAAATACCTTGATAATATTTAGTGGCACGTGAGTACATGAGATTCTGGGATGAAGTACTTTGATAACTGTCATAGTCGCCAAGAGCTCATAACTTACCTAAGACGAATAGGAGAAAAGACCTTACATACGATAAAAGGACCACTGTAATATTCCATGATACTCCAAGTCGCATAGATGACTAAGGTACACAAAGTCATCCAGATGACTGTATTTGATCCAAAGACACGCGGATGATTATAACACCCAACATCACCCAGATGACTATGGGACTCGAAGTCACAAAAATGACTATGATACCCCAAGTCACACATATGGCTACGTACCCCTAGTCACCCAGATGACTAAACAATGTAAGTCACGTAGATGACTATATTACTCTACGTCACATAGATGATTAAGGTACCTGAAGTTACCTGGATAACTATGGTACCCAGAATCACAATTATGAAAATGACACTCAAGTCACAGTGATGACTATGGTATCGAGATTAACAAAAAATCTCCCAAATCACAAAAGATCTCGGTGCTCTACTGAAGATGACTCAGAAGGATCTCACCATCAAGAATTAGTCAAATGTAATTTGAATAAATAAGGAAAAGAAGGCTCCAAAACCTACCGCTAGAAAGCGTGAGCATTGATGAATTACGAGTTATGCTCGTAGACATGTCAGTACATAAAGATACAACGACGAGCTCAATAGAGCAATCATTATATTTCAAATCAAGGATGTCAACGACAAGACCGAATATGAACCTATTACTTAATGGGATACAATTGTTTAATACCTTGGGGGTATATAAGCTAAAAACCTTCCATAAGTCAAAAATAATGCCAAACACAGGACATTATGATGGGGGCATCACCCAAAGATACTCAGAAGTCCTTCGTTCTCCAAGAAAAGAACCACTCAATCTTCATCAAGGTTTGCACAAAGACACCCGTTATACCAGAAAATCACTATTAATTTTAGACAACTGAATCACTATATGACATAGATAGATAAAAAATGACTATGATACCCCAAGTCACGCATTCAGTTATAAAAAAAAGTCAATAACCAAAGCATCAAAATCAACGGTTCCCAACCATGACTTGGTTTCTGAAAATATAACTCTGCATGGTAAGAAGAACACTTTGAAGGCACACCATGGGTTGTAATAACTCCATCATCTGCCACGCGACATGAGATACCAAAGTAACGTACCAAATACATGGTCAAGTATAGATCAATACAAGAATGCAACGTAGGATTTCAAAAAAAAATCCTACCCTTGAAAAGATTCTATAGCGTCACAACGTCAAGTCAACCTTATAGTGAAGTAATCCTAACGGAACGACGTCTTACTACCTACCCAGATCAAAGGGATTTAATCTTAACACCAGTCCTCACCATACGCTTAGAAGAAGGCGTAAAAGTTTAGTTGTGAGGACCACCGATTAATCTCAAGCAAGCTGACTGTCATATGAAAATCATAGGGATTTGATCCCGATGATTACTTGGAGAAACTCGCACAAACCTGAACCATAGAGCTTCAAGTCTGACATGGTCACGCATGTCGTCACATGAAGAAGTCGAATATTGATCAAGATGACAACCGTTTTACCAAGAGAAAATTGACAAATATGAAGAAAACTTGCCTCAGACATAAGATGCTCTTAGACACCATCATGAACCAACAACAAATACTTAGATATTTGGACACAAACTCTACTGTTTCATGATTTCAACGCCAACATATGATTAACCCGATTAAGTGCAAAGACAGAGTCTTGGGCAAAAGCTCATGGCTCCCTCCACATCATACTTCTTGACTCTATCGCTATACTCCAGACTCAAGAAGTGGGGGCAAACTGCAGGGGAGAAAAAACACCCGGGCTAAAGCTCACTCAATAATATTTTCGAACAAGGTCCAATACTCTCATTTCTTATGTAGGACCCACATTAAGTACAAACCCTGCAATCCTCCGTGACCGAAGTCACCATGATGACCGAGACACCATCTACGACTAGATCGATGGACACGACCCCACTTATACTTACACTACCGAGTTCACACAGATGTCGAGGTAATCTAATTTCTAGGATCGTGGCTACTCGAGATAGCCGATATGATTTTCCTGTCACGATAAGGTATAATAATCTGTCATACAAGAAAATGTAGGCACATATCAAATCTATCCGGCAATCTCAATGGTTATTAAAGAGGATAAGATGATAACCAAAATATCCTGATCAGAGAATATTCTCCATGAATATCTCCATTCTTTTTCAGAATAAGGAAGAAGATACACTGAACCTGAAAGTTTGACTGATACAGAAAATTATTATTAATATATGATGATCTCCATAAAACGGTAAGAATTCTCCATATTGCTAATATTATTTTAAACACCATACTGACTTGATCATCAGAGTGTTGTAGGGGGACGCCCCCGATGCCCTGCCTACTACTTTTACGATCGTTCTTGATTTTTTCAGACCCCTAGACGAATTACTGAGCGACTCATGGCGATTCACTCGACAGTCGATGCTAGCATATTTTTTGCATCAACAATGGTTGTTAGCCTTTGATTTTTTTGTAATCTCTTGAGGTATGCTCCTAGATTTGTGTATTTGTGTTTCTTTGGTTAATATAAATTTACCCTTTTCACAAAAATAATACATGTTTTCAGCTAAGAGTTATAAAGAAGGAGAAATATATGGTCTTGAGGAAATAGGGCAAATATTAGAAAAAAATATAATAAAGCTTTTCACGAAATCTTATAATAAAAATTTGAGAGTTTTTAGACGGTCCATAATGTGTGTGTTATTATTTGAATTTTGTAATCTAAATAGTTTTTGAATTCCTAGTTTAGATATGTGTGTTTTTTCAAAGGTAGGTACACACGAGGCGAAAATTATGTGTTATTAAATATATAATACAATTGCCGTTTAAATGTTTAGGGTGTCTATTGGTAAATAATTATGTGGCATTCCTAATCTATGAATTTGTAAATGGACATTCATCCATTCTTATAATTGCAAATTCATTAGGGGCTTTTGACATAGATGACCTTATTATATAATTTATAGGTAAAAATTACACACTAATTTATTAGTATACAAAAACAACACTTTAAGTTACGAAATTTTAAGTTATTTATAAATTAATCATTTTACCTTTCACTTTTGTAACCACCAATAATAATTTCTTATTACTTTTGTTTTTCTTATGTTTGTTTAATGATATTTTTCCATTTCTCTTAAATAATTTCCTTTAAAACACTTTATACATAAAAGAAACCGCCATTCTTTTTTTATGCGTCCTCTACTCTCTCTCTCTATATGTATGTATGTATGTGTATATATATATATATATAGATCTCATATTGTTTAATTTTTTTGTGAAAAAAATAATATTAGAATTGGAGATCTCCACGGCCCTTACTCGTTTAAGTCCTTAGTTACTGTTATGCTATATTTTAATGTATTATATTTTTCATCATTAATCTATCTTTATTGGACGTTGGCCAAAAGATAGACATCAACTTCAGTTTACAGTCAATCACATTTTTAGATGAGTGCAACAAAATAAATTGGAACTATGCAAGTAAGTAAATAATCTGTCAACAATAAGTAAGATATATGTTTACTTGTTTGAATGTGAAAAATAACTTGTAAACTAAACGAAAAATATAAAAAAATTAATGATTTATACGGTTTTATTGTAGATTTGGCAAATGTTTTTGAAGCATGTTGAATAAGTTTGAGTGGAATTTGAGAAATATCATAAACAAACATAAGGAAAAAATAAAAGTAATGGAAAGTTACACTTGGTGGTGACAAAACAAGTGAAAGGGTATAGTAAGTCTTTAAGTAACTTAAATTTATATATATGTATATATATCTTTAAAGGGTAATTCTTGCATATAAATTAATAAAAAGAGTCATCTACTACAATTTTCTTGAGTTAATTGGAGTATATACATGGAGTAGATGTTTAAAATCCTTATTTCTGAGGCATTCTAGTTTATGATAGTTTTGGTGGTTATAAAGTAAATGAAAGAGCAAAATAGTAAGTCCATAACTAACTTAAATTTTTTAAACTTAAAAATGAAGATCATTTTTACACACACGCCCACACGCGCGCGCGCACACACACACATATAGTAAAAATAATCATCTACTACAATTTTCGTTAGTTAATTTGAGTATATTCATGGAGTAGATGTTTGAAAATCCATATTTCTGACACATTCTAGTTTATGATACTTTTGGGCCTGTGGGCTTGTATACCCGGTCTGTCAATGTCTTTTATTCAGATAAGCAATCTGTTCGGTTCTTTGAAAAATGAGACAATCTTGTTTAATCTGGATAGTTCATTTCAAGAATGGACGGTCCAAATTTAATATTTAAAAAAATAGAAAAAAATAAAAATTAAATTAAATATTTCCCATCATTTCGACAGACGTGCTGAGATGATCGTGGCCGTCCAAAATGGACGAGTTTTGGGAATATATCACTTTATTCATAGTTAACCCAATATTGTCCTGTACTGCCTAAATATGTTTATTTTGTGTAAATTATGTAGCCCCAATATTTATCTTGGTAACACTTAAGTTTAAAGACCGATTGGTTTGAACTTTGTAATTGTACTTTACTTTTTTCTTGTACAAGAAAAAAAATTATCCCAAGAACATACAAAATTACTTTTATTTCCACTCAAGCTCCTGCGGTTACTCGAACCTACACCTGCGAGAATGTGTTGTAGGGTCTGAAAATTCCGTGCCAACCAGGCTCGTCAACACAAGCATGAAAGGCAATACATCAATCATAGTTAATAATGTATATGGCTGTCTAATAGTTGTCCAAAACATGAATAAACATGTTTGAAGGCAATCGAGTTTCGGTGGGTTTCACATACAATTAAGCAATGACCATAAGCTTGGTTTCCTTCCATGAAATTCAACTAGCTGGTCGGTGCCTATTGTTTTGCCTATCTGTAACTCCTTTGACTAGGGCACACATCATGATGTTTTTGTCTTTTTGCTTGGATTTGAGCTGATTTCTCTCATGGAGAATGCAAATGTGGAATCTAATTGGTTCCAAATCCAGACTAGTTATCAAGAGTTCATCTAGTATGTTCCTTCAAAATATGTGGAAACTTTAGTATCACTAATCATATAGTTTAATTTGTTAGAGAATGAAAAAAATGGTCATATAGTTTAAGCGTAAGTGGTGTAAGTGGTGGAGTTTATTGATTTTAAAAGAATGAACTATAAATTAAAAGAGAATGAGAACAATGAAGGAAGGAGAGATACAGAGAGAAAGAAATGAACAATAGAGAATGGAAGAAGAAGAGAAAGAAAGTATATTAATTATTATTATTATGGATTGGTTGAGTTTAAATTTACTATTATATTTTTTGTTAGAAAGAATGTTTATTTTGTAGTTGAAATGTTAAATAACATGTTAATGAGTCCTAAACAGACTTTGTAAATCAAATTATAATAAGCAGTTTTACAATAATTTAGTACTGTCATGTGCCAAATATTGTACAAGTAATACATTTTTTTAACTATTACAGGAGCAAACACTAGACAATATTATTTAATTCAGTACAATATAGTACAGTCTGACAGATTTAATACAGTACTATCCAGTACTATTCTAATTGTCAAACAAGCCCTAATTGTGTTGAATGTTTATGTTTTCAATTTAATTATTTTTGCTATTTTTTTTGAAGTTTATAATTGTAGCCGAACCTGTTACAAGTAATCAATCGAACCGATTACTTCAGTTTCATTCGATTCGGTTCGATTCTTTCGGTTACATCTTTTCAGATCGGTTCGATTCGGTTCAGTATATTAGGTAACCGGTAAATTCGGTTTGATTACAAAAATACCTTACTAACCGATCGAACCAAACCGTGCACACCCTTAATCTTACACTCTCAGTCTCACATACATCATTTTTGCCTTCCATTAATCATATCTCTGTCCATCTTGTTTTTCTTGCTTTGGTTAATGCATCACCTCATGTAACACTTATATGAAGTAATTGAATAATGAATCATTCATCTGTATTGATATTGGGTTGATACTAATATTGAGATATGAATTTGCTTATTGATTTTTTCTGATATATTTTATATTTGCCAATTGCTGCTATAAGGAAGAGAGGCTACAACTTGTCGTTTAAATGTTGAAGATAAGCCGGCATGCCAATACTCATGTCCAAATATCATAATTGCATACAAGAAAATTGGCAAAAACAAGTGTGTGTGTGTGTGTAAGGCACGTTAGCTGATAATGTTATTAGAAAACTAGCTGATAAGATCTTGTTTTGCATTATTACTTGGATGTTGTGGGAATGAAAATATCAACAACTTCTTTCATATCAGTTTCTAATTTATAGAAACACATAAATAAAGCACTACACGCAACTATATATATGCCGCTCTCTAGTATGAATACTTTTATCCTATTAACTATTCATCACGTGCATTGCACGTAATAATCAAATTATGTCATAAATTTTGTCTTCTGAAAAAAAAAAGTTTTTCATGAAGATTGTGCGCGTTTTAAATTTTAAATGATATGAAAACTAAAAATAGTGTTTTTTTCCAAATAAAATGTAATTAATAACTATTTTATTAGTTTCATGTCAAAAATTTAGGACAAAAGAAAAAACGTAATGATACATTAGTCAATCAAAAGTTTTTTACCTCAGACATATTTTGTATATTGTTAGTATCCCGTTTGAATGCCAAACATTTTTTGATAAAGTCGTAAAATATATTGTTACCTATATGATCAATCGATGAATATGATAATAACATTAAAAGAGAAATATGAAACATAAACAATTGCATGCACTAATATTTATAAAAAAATTAAGTCGATAGAGTGATAGATGAAGGCCTCCAATTTTTCGGATCAAGTAAGAGAATTAAAAATCTGAACTTTAGACCCTCCATTATGCAGAAATGTTTGGCTACCAATTGGGTTATTATAATTCATGTGACAAAGACCTCCAAATTTATGTTAAAGGAGAAGTTATTGAAAGAGGTTTATTAGTTAGTTAGTTTAAGGGTGTTTTAGTCTTTTGGTTTTTATAGCCCTTGGTCATCTTCTTTAAAGGGTTGTAAACTTTTTGTTGTTGGCTAATGAGAATTATACTTTCTTTCTATTCTTCTTCCCTTCTCTATCGTTCATTCATTTATCTTTGTATCTTTCCTTCTTCTTCCTTTACTGTTCTCATTCTCTTTTATGGTATCAAAGCAATCTGACGAGCTTCAACAATGGCCGATCTCACTGGGAATCAACCTGTTGAAAATCAAGAAAATGAACAAACCAAAATTGCCACCCAAGTCAATTCGCAGACCATCTCCTCCACCAGTTCGCAATTTGTGCCCACTTCTTCTTCTTCTCTAGGGTAAGAAAATCAAACTTACGTTCACCCCATTCAAACCTATGTTACCCCTATTACAGAACCTTCTTCTCCCTCTCCAATTTTTCTTTTGTCCAATAATTTCTAACTAATCTCGATTAGGTTGGATTCCACAAATTTCATCTTGTGGAAGTACCAAATTTCATCCATTCTGAAAGTCAATCTAGTCTTCGGGTATATTGATGGCTCCAACAAATGTCCAACAAGATTTATCAAGAATGTCAATTGGGAAGATATAAAGATCCTGGACTCGAAGTATAGTCATTGGGTTGCTCAAGATCAAGCACTGATGACGTTAATTAATGCAACACTGTCTCCAACAACCTTGGCATATGTGGATAGTTGCAGGAGATCCAATGAAATCTGGGACTCAATTGAAAGAAGGTACTCCTCTATCTCACGTACCAATATTGTGTAACTCAATACTGACTTACAAACAATGAAAAAGAAGGCCACGAAGAAGATTGATTGTTACATTCAAAGAATCAAAGAGATAAAGGATAAGCTTTCTACTGTGTGTCTTAATATTGAGGATAAAGATATGTTGATTTACACAATTAATGAGCTACCTAATGAGTATAACACCGTTAGAACTTCTATAAGAACTAGAGCAGAGCCCCTAAATCTTGGAGAACTTCATGTTCTCCTTAAAATTGAAGAACAATATCTTGAATCCCAACACAAGCAGTAGGATAATCTTCTACAAAACATAACTTTTCATGCCACCATTAACAATTATAGAGGCTCAAATAGGGGAAGATGTTTCAAGAATAACGTTCGAGGGAACATAAATAGCTATGGTAGATCAAACTCTAGTAGAGGTAGAGCATAAGGTTAGAACTCTAACACATCTTCATCTTCAATTCTCGGAGCACCACCAAATCAGAATTCAGGCACCTACAAGAACAACCTAACTTTAGCCAAGATGGACATGCTAGCACATAGCATACCAAGATTGAATGTCAAATATGCCAAAGAATGGGCCATAGTGCAATAGACTGTTATGACAAAAAGAAATTCTTCTACTAAGGGAGAAGTCCTTCCTCCAATCTTTCTACTACGGCAGCAATGAACTAGGATGCCAACATCAATGATCCTCAAGTATGGCTCACTGACACAGGATGCAACACACATCTCACTCCTGATTTGACCAACATACTCACCGATTCTAAGTACCATGATGAAGAAGTTGTGTTTATATGCAATGGTCAGTCTCGCCCTATTACTCACACAGGTTCAAACATATTTCACACTAAGACTAAGTCTTTTCCCTTGTCTCAAATTTTTTCTACTTCTTAACTCTCATCTAATATTCAATATGTTCACAAGTTCTATTTAGATAATGATTGTCTCTTTTATTTTGATTCTTTTCTCTTTTGTATTCAAGACAAACAAACATGAGAAATTCTGCATAAATGACCTTGTGTCAAGCCTTCATCCCTTCCCAAGCTTGTTGCCTATCTTAGTTCCAAGAACATAGAACAACTTTGGCATTCCAGGCTGGGATACCCTTCTAGTAACATTGATGTTTTACAAAGGTTAAACTTCCCTACACTGTTTCTAATATTCATAAATATGTCTGTACTAGTTGTATAATGAATAAATTGGCATGACTTCCTTTTAATGCCTCTAAACATTAATCTAATTCTGTCTTATCTCTAGTTCACAATGATGTGTGGGGACCCTCCCCCACAACATCAACTTTAGGTCACAGATATTATGTTCTCTTTATTGACAATATGTCATGTTTTACATGGTTCTTTCTCATACTTGATCAATCTGATGTTTCACTGTTTTTAAGAAGTTTAAATGTCTTGTTGAGAACATGTTCTTAAACAAATCAAAACCTTAAAGACATATGGTGGTGGTGAGTACACCAATCATGTTTTTTAAGAAGATGTCCCTCAGCAAAATGGTGTTGCTAAGAGGAAGCACATGTATTTGGTTGAGGATTAACTATGCTTTTGCACCTGCTATTTTTTTATAAATTGAATGCCAAGTGTTGTCTTACATGATGAATCTCCTTTTGATAGACTTTTTGGTCAAGCTCCTGATTATAGAATGCTTAGGATCTTTGGGTGTGCTTGTTACCCAAGCCTCAGATCCTATATGAAGAATAAAATTTCTCCTAAGACAGTGTAGTGTGTATTCTTAGGTTATGCCATGGAACATAAATGGTATCTTTGTTTTGATAAGGTAAATAACAAAATTTACATTTCAAGACATGTGATATTCGATGAAGGTACCTTTCCTTTTGCCTTATCTGCTAACATTAACGTGTCTACTTCTTGTTCTGGTTATGCTCTTCCTACTATGAATCATGATTCGGTTTGCCTTTTTGAGTCTCATTATGTCATATGTGCCTGCTAATGCTTCATCTAGATTTATAGATCCTTTTATGCCTGCTTCTCACACTATTGCTTATGTGATTTTTAATATTCTTAATGATATACTAACTGAGATGCACTCTGATTTACATCATGTTGTTTCTGATATAAGTAATACTTCTCTACCTTCTATTGATCGTACAGTTGTTTCTCCTGCTGAGCATATGGTTTTAGACACTAGTTATGATTCTGGTGGGCATATTTTCCATGTTAATGACATTGTTTTTACTGAAACTGCTAATTTAGTTCCCTATATAAATTCTAATTCATTTCCTAATATTTCCAATGCCCTAACCATTGATTTTCCTATCACCATACCTCACCCTTCCTCCATTACTCAGCTTGTTCAGTCCAGACACCTAATGCAGATTAAATCTAAGTCTGGGTATCTCCATAAAGAAAGCTATTGCTACATTTGATCCTATTTTTGCACCCTTATACACTGAACCATCTTCTATCACTTCAGCTTCTGAAAGTCCAGTCTGGGTTCATGCTATGCAAACTGAATATGATGCTTTTCTCTTACAAAACACTTGGACTTTAATTTCCTTACCCCCACATAAGAATCTTGTAGGATGTAAGTGAGTCTATAAGTTGAAATATAACTCTAATGGTTCTATTGCTAGATATAAGGCCAGGTTGGTGGCTAAGGGGTCCCACCAACAACATGGTCTAGACTATAGAGAGACATTTAGCCTTGTGGTTAAGAAACCCACTATAAGAATACTTATTTCCTTAGCTACCTCTTTTAATTGGCATTTGAGACAGTTAGATGTTAAAAATACATTCTTACATGGTTCTTTTTCTGAGAAAGTCTATATGACTCAACCACCTGGATTTGTTGATAAATCCCATCCTCATTTTGTTTATAAGCTTCATAAATCATTGCATGGTTTAAATAAGCTCATAAGGCTTGGTTTAATATATTTACTACATTTCTTACTTCTATTGGTTTCATTGGCTCTCAAGCTGATACTTCATTGTTTGTTCACACTACTTCCACCTCTCTTACTTACATCTTATTGTATGTGAATGACATTATTATTAATGGCACTAGTACTAGTTACATAGACGAAATTGTTCATCTACTGTAACCATAATTTGACATGTGTGACTTGGGTCATATAAAATATTTTCTTGGTCTTGAAATAAGTAAGACTTCAATTGGAATCTTTGTGAACCAAAATAAATATGCTAGAGATATTTTGTTAAAAGCTAGTATGCTAGAGGCTAAGCCTTTCCATCTCCATGTTCTTCAAAGTCTCCTTTATATGGACATGTTGGCTCTTAATTTACTAATGTTACTCTTTATAAGAGTCTTGTAGGCTCTTTATAAGAGTCTTGTACGCTCTCCACTATACTTTAACATTTTCTAGACCAGATATATGCTTTGCTGTTAATAGGGCGTGTCAATTCATGCATTCACCAACAAAAACTCATTATGTTGTAGTTAAAAGGATTCTAAGGTATGTCCCATGTACTATTGACTATGGCATCATGTTTAAATCAGGTTCTCTTACTTTGTAGGCATTCTATGATGATGATTGGGCTGGGGACCCTTCAGACATGAGGTCAACTTATGGCTATGTCATTTTCCTAGGTCACAATGCAATCTCTTGGAGTACTAAGAAACAAACTACAATAGTTAAATCATCAATTGAAGTAGAGTATAAGTCCTTAACAAACAGTGCAACTAATTGAGTTGATTGAGGCAGTTTCTGATGGACTTCCATATGTTCCAGAAGCAAGCATCAACTCTGCATTGTGATGATACTTTAGCAATTTTTATGGCTTTCAATCCTATTCTACATGACCGTACCAAACATGTAGAAATAGACTACCATTTTGTATGTGAAAGGGTAGTCAAGAAAGACCTCACTATCAAACATGTGCCCTCAAATTTTCAACTAGCTAACCTCTTTACAAAACCTTTCCCTTCACTTTACTTCATCTTTCTTCGATATAAACTTATACTAATGCCTATAATAAGTTTGAGGGGGGTGTTAAAGAATAAGTCATTTGAAGAGGTTTATTAGTTAGTTTAGTTTGTTTAAGGGTGCTTTAGTCTTTTGGCTTTTATAGCCGTTGGTCATCTTCTTTAAAGGTCATAATGTAAGATAATATTCATACAAAAATATCCATTTTCTAAGGTATCACAAAATAATCTTTCATGTCCATGACATAAATATCATATAATGCTCATCCAACAAGGCATCACAAAAGAATCATCACATATATCATATATGCTCCTTATAATGTCTATCCACCGAGGCATCACAAAAAACATCACACCAAACATTTGTAATTCACCATTTAATGAAATATCATGCATCCACAAGATAAGTATAAAAAGAAGCCTAAATTTATCTCTGACGGAGTAGTTTTGCTACAAATGCTCGCTTGCGGTCATCCTTCAAAGATCTGAAACCCAACACATTTCTGATTTTGCTAGAATGAGAGTAAAGGCATCAATCTCATCATCAACAGAAAGCCTGAAATTTTGTAACTCTTCAAAATATTCATTCTCTGCATAAAAATTCACCATTCCAGTCTTAGAAACCATATTCTCAAAACTAATCCTAGTGAATACCTCTCGAGTACAATCAACTTGTCCACAAACATAGTAAGAATCAACAAGAGCAGTCCCAACAAAAGCATTAGAACCGTATCCAAGCTTATAAATACAACCATGAATTATCCAGCCCAACTCTACCCTTGTTGATTCAAACTCAAGAAAAACTAATTTCTTCTATTTTGAAATTTAAATTGCATAAGGAGACCAATTGATAAGCGAGACTATCAATAATCTTCTTTAATTTTAGCTTTTCAAAATCGTAGTAAAAATAAACGGGTTAAACTCATGTGGAAAAAACAGGTCTAACGAGAAGAAAACCAAAGCAAACACAGATTTATAAACGAAAACCAAACACAGATCTAACGAGAAGAAAACCAGAACAGACACATATCTAACGAGAAGAAAACCAGAACAAACACAGATCTATAGATGAGAACGCAGATTAAAAATCAAACAAACACAAATCTATGGAAAAATTAGATCCATCGATAAAAACCATAAGCAACGAGAAGAAGAAGAAGATGAATAGGCTTACCAGGAAGAAGCGGTGGAAGGAAGAAGCTTCGTCGGCGGCAGGAAGAAGATGTCTTCGTGAGGGTCGCGAGTAGATGTTTCATGAGCCTTAGTCCCGTTTAGTCCCCTCTTTTAGGAGGTGACTAAATTATCCTATGTGGATGAGACTAAAGAGTCTCATCATATTAGCTAGTACGGACTTAATATTTTTGTCAAACGTCAGACAGTACTAAAATAATATTATCCTATCTTCAGTACTGTAGAATACGGATTACCAAGTAAGCCATTGACATATATGTTTAAGTAATAATTATGTTTATTTTTTATGAAGTTCATTAATAATATATGTCTAATTAAAATATATATATATATATATATATATATATATTAAAAAATGATTGTAATCTGTTCGAACAGATTACATATAATCAAACTGAAAGTTTGATTATTTAAATTAACGAAACCGATTATCATTATTATAATAAAAGTATCGAGCTGCCTCGGTTCGATTCGGTCTATTCTTAAAAATTATGTAAACTTCTATCTAAGACAGTGAGAACGTCACACATGATTGGTCCCAACGGGGTGGGATTAAGAATTAGTAGTCAAATCAGACCCATGTGGAGGCCACGTGGAAATCCAAAATCTGAAGTTTTTGGGTGAGTTGGCTGTATTCTGATGTTGATCTTTTCATGTGCGTAAAGTTTTGGCATTTTCATTTCTAGACGTGTTTCTTTTCCTGCCTTTCTATGTGTTCGACGAAATATCTGAATGAATTCTCATTCTTTTAAAAAAAGATATCCCAAACAGACAAAAATGAATAAACTAACAATATTTAAAATAAAAGCAAACTAATTGCATTTTTTCTCTGTTGGTGAATCAGCTTTGTTCATTTGTCTGGTGTTTTAGTCCCAAGGATGATTATATTAGCTGTTATCCTTGAAGTCTGTTATTTCACGTTGTCTGACTTTGTCTACTTATGCTGGTTAAAAGGTTATATAGTAATCCTATAATTAACACATAAGTTGTATTGAGTGGAACAGACTTGAGCATTTCAACGTAAAACTATGATAATTAAGTTCATTGTAAATGAATTTGGAGGGTGTAACTGTATTTTACCTGTGAAGTTAACAGTGATAACTAATTTAAAGGGAGATTAACCAACAAAAAAAAAACTAAGAGAATAAGTGATTAAATAGTAAGAGAGACATATCAACCCTCCAAGAAAAGGACCCTGAAAGTTCAAACGTGTCCTTCAGGCTAATTTCTGTATAACATGCTTTTATGGGGACCATATGTCTGCTCTGTCCAGTAACAGATAACAGTGGCTCAGGCATTGTGTTATAATATGTAAATAAAACAATGTGATTGGTTCTTTTGAAGTTCCCTCTCTGTGTTTTTTTTCTTTTAAGATTGGGGAAAGGTATGGCATTGATGAGAGGGCACAAGTGGGTCAATAAAATTGATACAAACGAATATAACAAAATTGGAAGTTTGTTTGGATTCCCAGAAAGCTATTTTCGACAGCAATCAACTATGTCCCTAGATATATTGTCTTATTCTGTGTAGTGGTTCAATTTTTTCGGACTTGTGTTCAAGTGCTTATCAAGGAACAATATAAAATGGTTATTCATAAAACTAGTGAAAATCAAGTTTAAAATTTCTGTAATTGTAGATCATATCCCCCCTTCATTCTAGAAATATCTTAAGTTTTGTAGGAAAATAGTTATGTATAAAAATATTTAGCTGCGGCTTCTATGGAACCAGCTGCTATAGTTATATATATGATCAAAAAGTTACGTTTACATGACTTGTGTACTCTGATTAAGGTTTTGTAGCCTTGAATCATTTTTCTTCTTATGATCAACTTATCCGAGTTAGTTTGCATATACCTCCATTAATCATTCTTCGATGATCTTAAGGACGGAGTCTGTCACATGGCCTGATACATTTAAAAGTTATTAAACTCCTAAAATGCTCCCAACGAGAATCAAACTCTCGTTTACAAAGAAATGAAAAGCACCTCTTCCCCCGGTTGGACTAATCCATGTGGGTCTATGTTTTCAGGCATAATTAGGGTTTGATTGAAGACTAATCTAATACCTAACTTTCTATGTTGCCTCTAAAATTCACAGGAATTTTATGTTGATTGCCTTCAATATTTTAGATTAATCTAGTACCTAATTTTATGTTTGTCAGAAATTTAATGGAATGTCAAGCTAAGGTGACTCATTTCGACAATCTCTCATATTATGGATGTAATGCTTAATCATTTGTACAATTTTCTCATCTTTAATTACTTAATTTTATATACACTAATGATTACAATTATTTCTTTTGCGCCTGACATGTACCATGATGAGAGTATTGCGCCTCGCCCCTACTCACCAAATGTCATCCACCGTATCTACGTTAAGGCCAAACTCAAAAAATATAGGATGAATGTCCTCAAAACACTAATTATTATTATTTGATACAACAAAAGGTAACAGTTTCAGAGCTATCTTCTATATTAAATTTGTTTAATCCACTAACCTTGTTATGTAATAGTATATGCTATCATTTCCCCACTTCATGTCAACCAAGAGGCACTACAATTGCATTAGTAATATTAAACATAATTAAAGTTCATTAATCTTGTTCTCTTTTGCCATTGACTAGTTCAATTAAGTTTTAGTTAGTTTATTTTGGTTAGTGGATTACCTGAATAAGATAAGCAAATGTTTCGACTTTTTATTCTTTTTTGGGAAGATTAATGTGGCTGGAAAATTTTTGGTGGATGAGTAAATATATTAATATTTGACCGACCAAAGTAAAGTAATCTTTGCTGTTTCTTTTTACGTATTTTAATTTCTTGGTGTTCCCACTAAATTAGTGGTAATAATATTAATTAATCCTCTGTTCAATATAATATGATATATTTTTTTTCCAAATTACAAATTTTAATTAAGCTAAACATATCAGACTAACTAAGCTCCAGTTGATATCAAGTTGAATAATATTGCATGTTCTACTCCTTAAACACTTGTAAAATAAAGGAAAATTAAAGTCTCATAATAAGCACAAAAAATAGTATGATTATATAAACCGGTCCCAAGAATTATAAAATAATAGATGTATTAAGTGATATTATATAAGTATGTGGTCACTAATACTAAAGACTTTCGTTTCAAGCTTTTCTTTCTAATTTCTCATATTTAATTAACATTTTAAACACATTAGAGAAAGTTGGTTTTCCCATCCAATGAAAGTGGATAAAGTAACAAACCAATTAATTAATTAGATACAATTAATGGGAAAAAAATCAATAAAAAGTGATAGTTGATGTCTCGTCAAAGAGAAACACAATATACTATAGCTAAATTACTTTAATAATTTAATAAAATATAGATAACTTCCATTAAAGGGTTAATTGTATAGAATTTGAATATTTAATATTTTACATCACCAATTTTCTAAGTGGAAGCTATGATGACCGAAACTTCAAATTTTTTGTCCAAACTAAGTAGCGCAAAAACATTTGAACACTCAAAGTTAGACGGTGATAGATATGGAATGGCAAAGAGTTTAGGAGTTCACTATTTGATTCGGTTAGATTTTTCGTTAAAAATCAAATCAAATCGAATTAAATTGTTAAATAAAAATGAATTGAATTAAATTTTTTTTAATTTATTTGGTTCTCTAATTCGGTCCTAGTGTTGAAGTAGGGACCTTTTTCTAAATGAATAGGATCGGTAGTGCTTATCGTTATCTTTGTGGTATAACACTACAAGAAAATATAATATTGCAACGGTTATGCAGCGGCGATTTGTTAAACCATCATTAAATATTTAAAAAGAGAAGTAATTACGATGGTTTACCGAACCGTCGTAAATGTGGGATCTATTCTGACGATTTAATACAAAGCGTCAGAATTGTCTAAGGTATGTCGACGGTTCTAATGAACTGTCGGGAATAAACCTTTTTTACACACATATTGTGAGAGATTAGTTTAACTATCGGGACAAAGGTGCTTGTTGGACCTTTTGTTGCGACGATTTGGCCAAACCGTTGCATTTGAGTGAGAAACTCGGCCGGTTTTACCGACTGTTCGGTTTACACACATATTGTGACAGTTTAGATTAATCGTCAAGACAAAGGTACCTGTTGGATCTTTTGTTGTGACAGTTTGGCCAAACCATCGCATTTGAGTGAGAAACTCGGTCGGTTTTGCTGACGGTTCGACTGAGCCGTCGGAATATGTTCTATTGCTACGGTTTTAAAAACTGTAGCAATAGAAAACCCTAAATTAATTTTAACGACCCGCGATTGCCTTACACCGTGACCTCATTGAGATGTCAATCATCACATTCAGATACTCGATTGGGTATTGACTCTCCTACTGAATCTGGAGGATCAAATCTATATCATGATATGAATATGAAAACAGAAGGTTGTTCTATTTAATTCAAGTTAATTGACATAATAAAATAGTGTTTCATTTAATTATCATAATATTATTTAATATTTTGTTAAATAGAACCATCTAAGTGGCGTATGCGAGGACGAACGCAGTTGACATCTATAAGGTCCAGATCAGGCGAGGATAGAATACATGTGGCTTTCAATGCTCAATGCCAGGTCATCGGAGCTAATAAAGGAAAGTTTGTAAGCTTTTGTGCTACCATTGCTAGACGACATAATATTTTGCCCATACAATATGATTGGAGGCATGTGTCGTGGTATCATAAAAATCAAGCTTTGGAAATAGTGAATGTATGGTTGCTTGAACATAAATATATAAATACATATACATATATATATATATATATGTATGTATGTATGTATTTAATCATATATTTCTTTTATCGTCAAAATATGTTATAGAAGAATATCATAAAACATATGTTTTGACATCCTTAAATGCAAATATGGAAGGATGAAAAGAGCAGAATAAAAAATGAATATATGACGACATATGAAAGGGAGGAAGAGGTATTAGAACATTGGAATGATGGTATTCCAAAAGAGAGTTTTGTTGCGATAATTCTAAATGCTACTCGGAAGAAGGAAATGTATATTTTTTTACTATACACAATGATTAATTGTATGTGAAATAAATTAACTTTTATTGATCTTTCATAAATATAAAAGTAAGCTGCAACTAACGGAAGATCACGGAACAAACTAAAACACCCTCACACGTGGGAAGTACCAATATACCAACGAAAATAGCAGAAATGGTAAATTTTAAACTTTATAATTATTTTAATAAATTTTATTTTAAGTATATTTAATCATATGTTCTCATTTTTATAGACAGAAGAGCTTCAAATAGAGCCCTCAAGAACGGAGCTATTTGTAGCCTCACATGAACGGAATGATGAAACTTATGTAAATAAAGAGACTGTAAACGTTGCAATAAGTATAAGTTGTAATATTAATACCAAGTTTTTAAATAGTTATTACATGTTTACTCATATTAAGTCTCAATTTTATATTATAGGTCAAACTTAAAGAGCACATGAGTCAATTTTAAGATGATGATTATGATCTAATTTCACCAAACGACGTGCTCTCACAAGTATTGGGTCCAGAACATCTTGAACGAGTGCGTTCATAGGACTCGGGATAACTCCATCTCAAGTATTCTCGCATTATCGTGTGGAATCATCCACACAAGATTCTACCCGTTTAGCAAGTGAGCTAGAATCCCAACGTGCACGAGTAGTTGAGTTAGAGCCTCAATGCGCACAAGTTCCTTAGTTAGAGGCTGAATGTTCATAGATGCGTGAGAAATATGACTAGCGCAGACTGAATGTTTAGAGATACGCTCCCAGCCAAGCTTAATTATGAAGTTTATGCAAGACTCTCGTAAAGACTAGGGTAGCCTTTTGTTGTTTAACGTTATTTAGTACTTATGAAATATATTGTTATTTCAAATTTGTATACTTTGAACTCATTGGATAATTTGTATTGATAATCTATTATATTTTAGATATCTAATTGATGATTTAATGCTATATAATTATGAGCTCTGTAAATATATAGAACGATACTGCTCTGACTATTGTGAAAATATGTACCATGTTAAAATTGTGTTTATATATAGGAATTTTTAGGAATAAGCAGAAATAGAAAGGAGTCTATGAACACACTATTTTTTTACGACGGTTTAAGAACCGTCATACAAAATAGCCGAGGATAAATTAACAACGATTTTCACACTGTTATAGTTAGACTCCTTTAACGACTGTTCTAAATTAGAACCAACATATCAAAATAAACTTTTCCTTCTCGTTGAGCATCTCACGACAGATGATCGTTTAATATATGTAATACACTCATCATGCATTTCGTCATTATACCATAATTTTCAGTGAGTAGATAGTTGAATAGTCTTCTCTTTGACTCTCCCTAAGCTGCTATATTGTTCACATGAGAGAGAATCTATATCTCTGGAATTTCGGAGGGCACACTTGCCATCTAATGGCGGCCAATGTCGGAATCTGACAAGACCAGTTACTGTCCCACTCCTTCTCTCTCACGTGGTATATACATTTGATGACTGTTTAATGTTTTTTTCTTTTTACTTTTCTTCATTATTTTGTAGTGAAATGTCAACGTAAAACTTTATTAAACAATAACCTTTTAAACTTCAATTGAGGGGAAGTGGTGTTGATTACCTCTTTGACTAACTAGCCTATACTACACATATGCGCATCTTTTTTAAACAATGTAATGCACGGTTGTCGATTTTAATATACTAATTAAATTATATCTGTGGCGTACGTTTTGTTAATAAAAAAAGTTTAAAGAATATATATTTATTTGTAATTAAAATTAGAATATCATAATTATATTTATTATCACTTTAATAAGTCTTACTCACTAAAAATTCTCTAATTAAGTTAATTATTTTAGAAAATCATATGTGCACACTCTAGGATACGTGATTTTAATTTGATATAATTAATACATTATTTCTTTGATTTTTATTTGACAAAAGAACGAAAAACATATTCTATTTTTTAGTTAATTGATTTTTTCTAAAATATTTCGTTACGAAAGAAATAAAAAAAAATATTATCACATCTATAAATAAAATTTAAAGGAGTCAAGACATACACCATTATAAGAAAAAAGAAAAATTATCTAATATTAATGCACTATTAAGAAATTTAAAGGGTAATATAATAGTTGTAAAATATGGAGTGGAAAAAAACGTCTAAAAATGATTCTCATTCTTATCTCACTTTTAATATATTAAAGATTATAGATATAGATTGTAGATAATCAATTATTAATTACACATGTAAATTAGAATGATAAATTAGACAATGCACCAATAATAAGTGGACAAACTTGTCTAAAAATGATTTCATTCCCTCCCCACTTTTAATATATTATAGATTATATATTAAAAACTCAAATAAAAATTATTGATCATTTAGTAATTAAGAAAATCAAAATATATAATTACATAGGGAATATATCACTTACATCTGTGTGTTTGAAGAACTCGTTCCAATTATATTTGTTATAAATTATATCTAAATGTTCTCATCTAGTTGGCAATGTGACTTCAGATAAATACATCTTTATACAATTGAAATTACTATCCAACTGTTGCCATATGATTAGAAAAGTTACCCTCATTTGAATATGTTTCAGACTTGATGATGTACTTCACTGTTGAAGACTAATTTAAAGTCAATGTTAGTTATCGAGATATTTTGATGAGTTGTTATTAAAACTAGTCTTTTGGTTTGTTTAAGTTGTTTCCTCCTTTTTAGCTATTCAAACTTTAGGCTGAGATATATGGTTGATTCGTTGTTCCTTTAAGCCTATAAATATAGGCCTCTGACAGAGTTGTTAATTATTCGACCACAAGCATAATAAGAGCTATTAGAAGTTTTTCTCTTTTTCTCTGTTATATTTTCTCTCCTTTCCTGCATTTGGGCTTTTCAAGTTTCCGTTCATTCCCAATATTCACTTCATTTGCCAATGTTTTATAATTTGAAAGGAATGAAGTTAGTTTTCAAAAACCTATCATTTTATAATATAATAATTAAGAAATTCCTTTAGCAAAACGAAAGCAATATATAGCAAACTGATTTTTTACTTAAACATACCATATTAAGCAGTTAGTAGTTTTGGCAGAAGGCTGTTTAATAAGAAAAGAACATATAACTTTCAAGAGATATAATTAAACAAACAAATTATGGCTGAAGATAACACAAATGAGACATAATTAAAAAAAAAACATATTGATGATCAAGAGAATGATATTGGTAGTTTCACTCTGTCAAATGTGTCTGATCTAAAATGCATGTGGTTTAAATTAAGTTTTATCCTTCTCTCAATAAAATTAATATTTTCTTAAAAGGGTTTTGTTTTAATAAATGATCTAAATGTATCACTTTATTTATTAAAGAGTAATAAAGATACATATATCTACTTTATTATATGATGTACATTATACTATAAATAAATTCTAACCTATACTAATGTGTAATTCACACACTCATTTCATGTATAAATTATAAAACACAAAAGAATCATATGATGTAGTAAAAGTAAGCTTCAAGTCTTGTAATATAATCAGCACTTCACCTATATAACCATAATAGCTTTAACTTAAATAAGAAAAATAATAAATAATTCTATTGCATGGATTTTAATGAAATGTTACAATGAGTTATCTTGAAATTTTTCTATTATAATATTTATTTTATTAAATCATTAATAAATGAAAAAGAAATTATATCATAATATACATAAAAGCATTCATATTGAGAAAATATATTTTTAGACAAGTTTATCCTCATTATTCCTTAAAATCACCAAACTATCTTTCAATTTAAAATTAAATGTCATTATAGAGTAATGGAGCTATTTAATTAAATAATTAATTCACTCTTTTAGTTACATACTTAATGAAGCACACTTAAGACTTCTTTTCATACTCGTTATGGACATTACGAGTTTTTGGTCATGCCTTTTTGTTAGACCAATGCCCTTGTCGCGTTCATGGACTTGATGAATCGGGGGATCATTTTGTCATTGTTTTCATAGATGACATCCTTATCTACTGTAATTCTGAGGGAGAAGACGAGGAACATCTCATAATCACACTTCAAGTTTTAAAGGACCATAGGTTGTATGTCAAGTTTAGTAAGTGCGAGTTTTGGTTATCTAGGATTGCCTTTTTGGGACAGTTCTTTCAAAAGAGGGTGTATATATGTGGATCCAGCAAAGCTAGAAGCAGTATTGAACTGAATCCATCCAATAAATGTTAAAGAAATTAGGAGTTTCTTGGGATTAGCAGGCTACTATTGGAGGTTTGTGGAGAAATTCTTTAAGATTTCTACATCGTTGACCAAGTTGAGGAGAAAGATTGTGTGATACATGTGGTAAGAAGAGTGCCAAAAGAGTTTCCAAAACTTAAGCAAAGATTGGTTTCAGCCCCAGTCCTTACTGTGTCCTTTGGGAGTGATCGATTTGTTATCTAAAGTGAGGCCTCACGAGTGGGCTTGGGTTGTGTTTTGATGCAGGATGGAAAGGTTATAGCCTATGCGTCCGGAGAATTGAAAAGTTATGAACAGAACTACCCAATCCATGATTTGGAACTCGCAGCAATGGTGTTTGTTTTGAAAATTTGGCGTCAGTACCTCTATGGAACGAGGGTCAAGATCTACATAGATCATAAGAGTCTGAAGTATCTTTTCACACAGAATGAGCTTAATATGAGGTAGTGAAGAAGGTTAGAACTGGTCAAGGACTATGATTGTGTGATTAACTACCACCCTGGAAAAGCAAGTGTGGTAGATGCATTAAGTCAGAAATCAGGCTCTCTTGCAGCCCACATTTTCACTCAGAAATTCATTCTGAATGACTTGAAAAGTTTGGAGTTGGAAATCTTGGTCCATGAGGCTTCGACTATGCTTGCTCAAATGACAGTGCAACCTACACTTCAGGATAGAATACATGACACACAAAATGAGGAGCCGTTCTTAATGAAGATTACATCAAAGATTGGGAGCACAAAAAAGACATCAGAATATGAAATTTTATTCGAGAAATCCTAGTATACTTGGAATCATCCTGTATGATTTTTAGAATTTTTTAGGAAACCCTATTTTAAGTTGCATTGGTTCTTACCGAGTAAGCACGTAGTGTTAGTTTTGGTTTTTGGGTTATCATTTTGTACCGAATGTATATAGTGCTTTTGTTTCAAGAGTTTCACTTTCGCAGTCATTTACGAGCGATCAAATAAGTGAAATCTTACATATGTAACTGCATGGTTGCTTTCCTGTGTCTGAAAAATGTGGACTTAACGTCGATTTTTTCTTCCTTGTTTGGTTATTATTTTTTATGATGTATTTGTTATGCTATTATACTGTACTCTAAATGATGATGTATTCTATGATTGTGAAATTTGACATAGTAATGTGATATAAGATATGAAAGATTATTGTATGATCACGAAACGTAAAACATTGTATGCTATTAGAGCCATGTACTTACCAAACCTATGTATGTGTTACATCATACTTTGGGAGAAGGTCTCTAAATATGTTCTGGTTAATTATGTGAGAAGACAATTATTTTAACTGGTTCCACCTCATCGAAGGTGCGGAATGGTACTCGTGAGAAATGTCACTTGTACGTACCCTACAAATCTTAAAAAATGCTTTGGTTAGTTATGCGGGAAGGAAATTACTGCAACTGCTTCCACCTCTTCGAAGGTGCTGGATGGTACTCGTGAGAAATGTCACTTTTACATATCTTACAAACTAACAACTTACCGACTGATAATTTGCTCTGAGTGTGGTGGCTAGTTCTAACGGAAGTTGGCCAACGAACTCTATAAAAAAAGTTATGAAGGATCTAAATAAATGAACATTGTGTTCGTAAAACTCTGTAAGATTCAATGATGTACATATCGTATGCGATTTCCTTTGTGTGATGTTATGTATGTACGGTTTTACTTACTGTGTATATTTTTATCCTCATTCTATTTTATTCTAAAATTTTCAAATGAGGAGGATATTTTCGTATCGGATGAAGTCTAGAGTCTCTGGCACGGGACTAAGTCAATATGATCCTTTTTGGAAAATATTATAAGTTTTACGTTATTTCATTAAAGTTTAACAACTCTAATTTATTTTCTTTCGTTAGGCAATTATGACTAGTAATATGTAGTTATTAGATGTTTTGAATTTTATCTTTATAAATGAAACTTCATTTAAGTATTAATTTACTCTTGATTACTTGTAAAAAAAATTGACCGAGTTTCCGCGAGTTTGTTTTGCCTAACTATATAATAGAATTTTGGATAAAAATTCTGGGTTTTTAAACATCGAGTATGATGAAATTTGTTCCATTTGTGATTTTCCCACCTAGATTCTATTCGAATAAGAATAACTGCATTAGGAGATCACTGAGAGTGAATTGTAATCGAGGGCCAGACAAGGGAGATCACTTAATTTAGGACCATAAGGTATATATTTTAACAGCTAAGGAAATAAAGCATTTGCTTTAAAAGTTATGGGACTAAACTGTGCAACAACCATAGTTTTAAGAGGCTTCAATGACCCGCAAAGTAGGTTACATGATACGTACATATGTTTTCCATTTGATAAAAGTAAGGGATGTTTATGTGGGGACCAAAAGGTATATGTTTTTGGACAAATAAAGATACACGCTTTGAAAATTACCTATCCGCTTTTAAAGTTTTAGAATTAAAGTGTCCAACAACTCAAAGTGAGAGGCTCCAATGGCTTTGACCTTTTAATACTTTAGTGTTAAGGGGTCCACTAAACTTCTAACCCGAATTAATATCCTCTAACAACAAATGTAGTATGGCTTGATCTACGCGGCCTAATCTAATACGGATGGCCCTGATTAAGCTGAATTGAAAAATTGATAAAAATAGATGTTTTTTTATTTTTTAAATTTTTTGTCAATTAGATGTGGCTCGTCCAAATATGAATGGACAGTTGAGGTGGCCAACTTTGTGTCGCTGGCTCTGCCAATTATAAAAAATTCAGATCCTTTTAACCCAAATTATTTGGGATCCAATGACAGAGGGCTAGTTCTTCTCTTAGGGATTATTGATCAAGTCTAGACAATGTAAATAAGAGCAAACTGTGCATAGGAGCTAAGGGGATGTGTGACATCACATATGTGCAGTTACAAGTGTGATAAAGTCTTAGTAAAGAATAAATATAGTCTGAGAACATGGAGACTGGAATCTTAAGAGTGAATGACGAGCATTTTGAGTCATCCTATAGAATGAGGTAAAATGCTCTTGGACTAGTTATTATAATTTTTTGTAATCATGTAATTTATAGTTTGATTCGACATACATTAGATGACATTAACAATATATTTTAAACAACTTTTATATAAATTACATCTATAATAGTCATTATGATATGATGTAATGATATAATTTATAGTCTGATTTGACATATATTAGATAACATTAATAATATATATTTAATAACTTTGATATATGAAAAAAATAATTGACGGTTAAAATATGAATGAGATATTAACATATTAATTTGTGTATGTGACAAAATTGTAATGAACATGATGAGATTATTTATGTAATTCTAATTAAGAGAGAATATTATATTAGTAAGCTTAATATTTGTTTACAAAAAATATTTTGAATCATATATTATCAAGTTAATATACTTTATATTTTTCTAACAACCACGATTATCAAAAGACTCATGATATTCGGGAAAAATGGTTAAAGATGAATTAATAAGTTAAATGAATTTTATATTTTTTGAGGCCTTGAAATGGTCTACTATATTAACTTTTAACATTCAAAAACTAAATAAGTAATATGATTTAATTTTCATTCAAATACCTCCAAAAAATATCATCTCTTTTTAATTCTGACCATTTTGCTTTTTATTTTCAGATAATAGAATGTGATGAAAATAAATAGTTATGTTAACCTCATTATTCTATTTTGTAAATTGACATATTGAAAATACATATATTAATAAAGATAAGTAAGATGACATATGTTAACAGTATTTATAAAACTTTATACTCACGTGTAACACACATGTAAAAAATTAGTAAAATATAAAAGTGGGGATGTACTGAGAAAAATATTTTTAGACAACTCCATCGTCATCTTCTTATAAAAATTTCTAAATTGCCATCTAACTTAATATTAAATGTCATTGTAGTAAGGAACTTATTTAATAAATTAATTAGTTGTGATTTATTATATTTTAATGATACCAAAATTATAATTTATAGCATGATTTACATTAATCACACATATGGTGGATGATAAAAAAAAATATCTCTTGACAATTCAGTAAAAGTGAAAAATAATTGAGAATTAAAATATAATACAATGTAATTTACATGTATAAATAATTCATATACATTTTAATTGATTTGGTGTGGTGGGTGGGTTTAACTAAAACCTTACTAACATTTTTATATAAAATTATAGGACATTAATGAATTACAGTGAACTTAGTATTTGATCAAAATAGTATATATTATTTCTCTTAAACTTCAAAATCATTGAAATAGCGAAAAGTTATATGAGGTTTATGGTAAATTTACATGATATATCATTAATCATTATATAGAGACTAAAAATATATAGTCTTTATGCTAATTATTTATTGAATGAATTATACATTTATTTAGTAAATTAATTTACATATGAAGATAATTTTTAGATTCAAATTTTCATTACATTAGAGAATTTAATATTGAGTTGAGCCACGTGCATATCACGCGTGGTGCTTGACTAATATTTATTAAACTCTTTTAAATAACAAATAATTAATAAAGGCTAATAATAAGACAAGATCAAAATAAGATTATAGATAATTGATTTGGAATATATATTATTTGCTCCGAATTGAGGATGATTGTATCACTAAACGTCTAACATTTTTTTATCAAAATCATTATACATTTAACTTATCTATGGGATATCAACTATTTTCTCGCCAGTTACAAATTCTACATGGACTTGAACTTATGGTATATTCAATATGAGTATGAAGTTTAACTACTTGTGTCAAACTACTTTAGGATGATTCATATTAGATTGTACTTATTCAGTCAGATTAAACTGTATAAGACTGGACTATTCAATATTGTGTCATGCGTTTGATACATGATTGAATAAGAAAATTAAACAAAGATATTTGTCATATATTGATTAAAAAAATTTCAATATTAAATTATACTTTAAGTCATTGACATCCAGTATTGAATAATTCTAGGATGACTAAGTAATTGACAAAATTTTAAGTGACTAAGTGATGCGACACTCATTCAAAAATTAATGTTTTACAACTCATTCAAATGATTTAACAATTTAATCTATGAATTATTTATCATTTGGTTACTTAAAACTTGACTAAATATTTGATTGTGTAGAATTACTCTTCAATATTTATTTCAAATAAAATTATTAGATATTTTATAATATATAATATCAACCCTTTAAATGTAAAATATTAATATCAAAGATTGTTTTAATTTTCATCATTTTATTTTAACCTATAAATATGATTCCTTGATAATTTCTTAAAAATGTCATGGTCACAAATATTAAATATTTTAATTTGTGCACAAATAATAGTTTGAATATCTATTTTTTTTAAAAAGTGATGGTAAAAAATATTAAAACTTGAGTAAATAACTTTAATTATTATCTTTTGATACCAAAAATCCGAATAGTATGAATACGTGCGTCCTTCCCTTAGCAAGAAAATCATCTTGGCCTAGGAATCTGCAAAATACAAATAAAGGACCTAGAAAGCGAGGAGAACCGAGAGTAGTTTCCTCGCCTAAGGGCCTCTGAATGCTAAGTCAGTATCCTGGTATAATTTTGGTAGATTTTTCGAAGGAGATAATTTTTTACCTTCTTCTGGAGTAGGTGAGGTATTTATACATGAAGCCTTGTGGAGCTGGTGTGTTGAAGAAGCCTCATGAGTGTGTAAAGGAAGTCTTCTGAGAAGTCACAACTTCCCCTGATTGGATGGATGAGATGCGACCTTTAATGTCGCTTTCCCCTTGAGCTGGCCTAAAATGGTGGTTATTAATGTTTATGTATCTTTAAGGTGACTAACAGGAGGCTGATCTGACACCCATCATGAATATTGGACCTGTTGGGCGTTCGGACCTAATAGGAGGATTCCACGTAGAATGTTACCTTTAGGGGTAATGATGATGCTGGCACTGAGAGTCAAGCGAGCTCTTATTATGGGCTTTATTCTTGCAGTCGCTGATCAACTCAGGTTAGTGAAACCCAAGCTCCCTGGGAGCCGACCAGGTGAGGTCGACTTCCTCCTTCTAGGTGGTTGGGCCTAGAAGCCTTCTCCTCGTATACGCTTCTCGGTGTAGTATGACACGTGGCATTAAGTTATTGATAGTCAGGGAATGCCTATAACAGTTGCCCCCTAAGCTGGCATAAAGTGGTGGTTATTAATGTTGATGTGTCTTTGAGGTGATTAATCGGAGGTTGATCTGACACCCATCATGACAATTAGAACTGTTGGGCGTTCGGACCTAATGTGAGGATGCCACGTGGAATGTTACCTTCAGGGGTAATGATGATGTTGACACTGAGCGTCAATTGAGCTCTTATCGTGAGCTTTATTCTTGCAGCCCTTGATCATCTCAGGTTAGTAAAACCCAAGCTCCCTGGGAGCCGACCAGGCGAGGTCGACTTCCTCATTCTAGGTGGTTTGGCCTAGAAGCCTTCTCCTAGTGTAGGCTTCACAGTGTAGTGTGACATGTGGCATTACGTTATTGGTAGTCAGGGAATGCCTATAACAGTTATCCCATGAGCTGGCATAAAATGATGGTTATTAATGTTGATGTGTCTTTGAGGTGACTAATTGGAGGCTGATCTGACGCCCATCATGACGATTGGAGCTGTTGGGCATTCAAACCTAGTGGGAGGATGCCACATGGAATGTTACCTTTAGGGGTAATGATGATGATGACGCTGAGAGTCAATGGAGCTCTTATCGTGAGCTTTATTCTTATAGCCCTTGATCAACTCAGGTTAGTGAAACCCAAGCTCCCTGGGAGCCGACCAGGCAAGGTCAACTTCCTCCTTCTGGGTGGTTGGGCCTAGAAGCCTTCTCCTGGCGTAAGCTTCTATGTCTAGTGTGACACGTGGTATTACGTTACTGGTAGTTAGGGAATGCCTATAACAGTTGCCACCAAGCGAAGACATGGGAGATTCTACTCGCCCAAGCCTGAATACTCCTTTACTTTGATTCCTGGTCTGAGATGACTTCATATGATGTGACACTAAAAATATTGTTCGTATTAAGCACTCTACACTTGTCTTTGAATCATGTTCAGTTAGGAAACTGACGGTTAATGGGAGTAATTGCCTAGTAGTCTCTGTCACGACTTGTCCGTGCGTGTGTATCACCTCGCCTTTATCGCAATTCAAGACCATTCATTCCTTGGGAGTTGGGGCAATGATGGCGTAGGAACGCGTGCAAAGGAGGGTAAGAGTCACCAAACGCGAGGATTGGTTCATTGATACATCGCTTCATTACAGATGCGTAAGTGACATTTGGTTTTCCAGAACTGTCCTTCCGGTTCACGTAATGGCAGTTCATTGGACGTGGGATCGCTTTAACGGTCCGTATCATGGTTCACTTTAATGCCCATTAAATGAGCAGTTTTCTTCTTCAAGGCCTATAATTGGGCGGTTTCCTTCTCCAAGGCTTATAAATGGGTGGTTTCCTTCTTCATTTTTCTTCATCCTCACCTTTCTAAGAGGGTTGAGATCTTTGCCGACCGTCATTCTTGTCCCCAATTATTCTTTTCTTCTTGCGAGAATAGTAGTTTTCCCTTTCCAATGGCCTTTTTGTTTAGGAGGCTTCCTTTCAAACCTTTTTCAGTTTTCCTTACTATTGATGTTGCCTCCATATCCGATGTCTTTTAAGTGTCGTGCCTCAAAGTCGTTGGTGTTCACTTTACGGCATTTTTCTTGCCATTGATGATCCTGTGTGGTGAACCCTTTCTTTCCTTGGTTACCAGCTTATAGTTGCAAAACCCATTTGTTGCAAAGCATCATCCTTAGAAAATATCTGCAACCTAGCCGGTACTTTTGGCCTTGGATCCATAATGACACAACTTTATTGGTGTAGATATCATATTTTGTCTGGTCCAATAATTTAAATATATACATTTTTATTAGCCTATTTACTAGTCTAAGACAATGTGTGATTTTTTGAAAAACAAAAAAAGCCCAATATCTCTAATAGATAAATAGACTAGGGACTAAAAATATAAGAAAAAAGTTCAAGGACCAAAAAAATAAAAAGGGAGCATAAGAACTAAAAGAGAAAAAAGTGTAACCATAATTTTACCTATAAATAAGGAGGGGGTATTCACTTGAAGGGGGGATTGAAGAGTGATAAAGAGGTGTGATTTTAGAGAGAGAAAAAGAGGTCTTGAGAGAGATAATAGGAGAGACTTTCTAAGAGAGAGAGAGAGTCTTCATTTCTATTCATATTTCATCTTCTCCTATTCTTTTTTAAGGTAGTTTAAATTTCTTGCACATTAGCTAACAATATATATCTTGATCATCATTCTTCATCATCTTTCATTTAAACTCATATAGTATATGCTCTTGTTTCTTTTTTCATAATATGTGTGTGTGTGTGTGTGTGTGTGTGTGTGTGTGTGTGTGTGTGTGTGTGTGTGTGTGTGTGTGTGTCTGTTTCTTCATTTCCACCTTTTACTTTTAATCTTGAGTTTTATTTTTATGCATTAATGATTTTCTTACAAATTTGATAGTTAGATATTTTTGTCATCAACTCAATCAATAAGTATGAAGATAAGGCCTTTGAGGGATGTAAAATAAAATCAATGTGAATCAACACTTTAATGGGTTGAAAGTGTACATTTATTGTAAAAATCTCTTACGATAATTTCTCATACATAAAAATACATAAAATAGAGAGTTAAACATCTATATAAAAATCATTCAAACAATTAAGCTTTGAAAGTTTTTTAATGTACTCATAAGTCTTTTCATTTTTTTAGATCTTGTTGCTATTTTAGTGACACTTGTTTGAACTAGTTATCATCTATAATCATTCATTTACTATTTGATTAGCAACAAGGGAAGAAAGAAAATATTGGTAATTGGTGAACTAAGTAATCCAAAATAAAAAATGGTATATTTACATCCTAGACAAAAAATATTATATTTTGAGATTTTATTGATATTTTCTTAGTGACACTTGTTTGAACTAGTTCTCATCCATGATCATTCCTTGCAATAAAGAAAGAAAGGAAAAAAAGTAATTAGTGAACTAAATAGTCTAAAATAAAAAAATGGTATATTTGTATTCAAAAAAAAAATTTCAATTTTGAAAGTTTATTGATTTTTCTTTAATGACACTTGTTTGAACTAGTTATCATCCATGATCATTCCTTTGCAGTTTGATTAACAATGAGAGAAGAAAAGAAAATAGCAATTAATAGACCGTTTGTAAAAATGGTATATTCTTACTAACTAAGCAATTACATGTGTTAATTATGAAATTAAATACTTTTTGTAGATTAATTTATTAAAACTTAAAACATTAAATATTGATTTATGTATAATAATTAATTATTATTATTATATAAAAAAAAGAGGGTGACATCACCCTTAGTGTCATAGAGGGTGAATCACCCTCTTTTGTTTAAGAGACGGTGATTCCCTATGTTCTTATTAAACATAGCTTATTAAACAGAGGGGAGTCACCCTCTGTTGACAGGCTACGGCCTGTCCTTTCTTTTTTATTAACTAATTAATTAATTATATTTTTTTGTTGCTATTTATTTTTTGTTTTATCTTTTTTTTGTTCCATTCATTAGCGTGTGTTCTAATTTATATTTGTATGTATCTTTTTTACGTGTTTCACATATTATTCATTTCTTATTAATATACACCTTCTCCTTAAATTTATCATATATTTTTATCATCTTTAACATTTATTTTCATTATTCGTTTCTTTTCCCTTTATAGTTGTTATCCCTTCTTATTTCTTCTTTATTTCTGTACTATTGTCATATTATTATGCTTATAATGTAATTCTCATCCAATTCTTTTATCATTAGAACTAATGTTCACATACGTATGATTTAAAATCATAACAATTAGGTTTCAATTTGTTAATTTCTTTATTTAGTTTTTACTAAAAAAATTTGATGAAGGACTTTATAATTTTTGGGATATCAAATTTCTCGAACTATCGAGGTGAAGAGTTATTTTTGGGATACAGAGAGCAACTCCAATTATGCTTTGATTTTAAAAATATATAAAAAAATAAAAAATAAATTTTCAATGATCTTTGTACCACTCATTAAAGGTAATTTATTTTTTTTTATGCAAAATGTACTAAATGGAACACTAAAAAATGAAGTTCTTTAATCTTGTTTTAAAATATAATTTGAATAATACTTGATTAAATTTGGGTAACCATTTTAACAATGGGTGTTGTAGGGTGCTAATACCTTCCCGACACACAAATGACTCCCGAACCAACTTTTGAGTTTTCGTAGACCAAAATATTTATTTAAAATTTAGTGACCAATTACACCCTAAAATGATTGGCAACGTGCCTGCGACGATTGAAAAAAATCATTTTTGAAGAAAATTATTGAAGTTTCCACAGGAGACGCAATCAGTCTAACCATTTTTAGATCGATAGAGTGTCAAGCCAAAATTTTAACATATGCTATTCTTTTTGTGTGATTCTTTGTTTGTTTGTTTGATTTATCATTTTTTTTATTCATGCTTGTAGTTGTGTATAGTTTTTTTTTCTAATGTATATCTCTTTACATAATTTCTAATTCACACACATACACTCGCCCCATACCCAGGCTTTTCCTTTAGGATTAGAGAGAATGAGTAGTGGAATGCCTAAGTGGAATTGAGGTTCCTGTGCAGGCTCATGAAAGTTCTCACTCAGGTCGACCCTATCGGGATACCGTTTGGGGCCTATGTTACTCTATTTGGATAACAATTTGGACAACCTGAGAGCCTTTTAAGAGTTTTAGATCCTAACTACATATATCTAGACAACCTTAAAGCCTCACATAATGAACAATCAAAACCAAATCCTAGGGTCTTCCAATTGTGTTAGGTAGGTCATGTTGAACATTTATGTGGTACTTGATATTTGTCATAATTTGTTTTCAATTTTTTTAAATCGAGTTATCATCATCATCATGGTCGTCGTCATGTCATCATCATCATCATCATCATCATCATCTTTGAGTACTATTGTTAATATTTTGGCATACAAGTACAATAATGTTTTGGGAGCGATTCTTATTTCCCTCCATCTTTTAGAATTGCCATTAACTTCACCCATCAACATTTTTTCTAAACTCATGATTTGTATATAATTCTTCATTTCATGCATCAAAATTTTCATTATTTCTTTTGTGCATTATAATAAGTTTAACTTTAGTAAATGCATCATAGGTTCATCATTTGCTTCATTATTTTATAGGATTTATTTACTCTTTCATGCATTGAAATTTCTTTCATTACTTCATGCATTATAGTTTCTTTATTGCCCTCATGCATATGCTAATGTATTTTTTTTTTCGTTTAAAAATGAAAGAGAAAAAGAAAACATATTGGGGGCGCCTCCATTATCCTTAAAGACCATAATCTCAAGCTAGAATCATGGATGAACAAAAAAATCTATCACAAGAGATAATTGAACAAGAAATTTAGGAGCTAGAAGAACAAATGGTTGGAGTCTTAGAACTTCTTGCCACCAACAAAAGAAAAGCATGTCTTGAAAATCCGCAAAGGGCTCCATCTCCACGAGATCAAAGTCGATACCTCACTTCACCCTCCTGGATTCACTTCATTCTAGTGATGTCATCAAACATACCAATTCCATGTTTCATCAATACCAATAAATGTGCAGCACTACATGTTTCCAAGTCTCCAAGAATTGATGAATTCAAGAAAGTTTGGGTACGACCTCCCAACAGCAGTACCTGACCACAATCAAGTTTTCACCTCACAAAAAGAATATGATCATGAGCGAATCATCATACATGATCTCGATGACCCAAAAGCGCAGAAGTACGTTATCAAACTAAGCAAAATTCCACTTATGAGTGATAAGTTGGATTTTCTAGAAGAGAGGTTGTGTGCTATTGAAGGAACATGTGCATACGGTACCACTGATACCACCCAATCATGTCTGGTCCTAGATATAACCATCTCTCATAAATTCAAAATTCATGAGTTTGAAAGGTATGATGACAGGACATGCCTGGGGAGTCACCTTATTGTGTATTGCAAAAAAAATGCCTACATGCAAGCATGATGATAAGTTGTTGATTCAAATTTTTCTCAAGACAGTTTTATTGGGGGCTGCATCTCGCTGGCTCATCCAGTTGGATGGTCAACATTTTAAGAGATGTAAAGACTAAGCTAACACTTTTATGAGATAATACAAGTACAATATGGACATGGCTTCTAATAATTTTGGTCTACAAAGGTTTAAAAAAGCATACTGGAAACTTTACGGAATATACTCAAAGGTGAAGGAAATTAGCTACTCAAGTATAACCCATCTTGTAAAAAATAGCTAGAATGTTCATCAGTACCTTAAGGTCTTCATGATAGAATGATTGGAAATTCACCAAACTACTTTTCTGATATTATAGTCAGTGCGAATAGAATGTGGGATAAAAAGAGATAGAATTCCAGGAGCTCTGTCAGAAGTATCCTCTACAGAAAATGGGTTGCCGTCGAAATGAAAAGAAGGGGAGGTACAGACAATCAATTTGGGGTACCCACAAGCTGTGAACCCCAGATCGTGCCTTTCAAAGTACATTGAATGACCCAAATCTGTGACATCATGTGTGGCGAATACCATTTAAGTGCCATGCAATTTGGTCGAGTTGACCAGTCTCAAAGGGGAGATAAGAATAACTAACGGTTCGTCCAATACGACCAATTCTGATGTCCTATACAGAATTATCACCACAATTAATATAGAATAACCAGTTGGTGTCGATTCTTAACCAGTCTTTCCAGCCACCATATCTTAGATGGTATAACCCAACTACTCGATATGATTATCATGCAGGGGCAATGTGACATTCAACTAAAAATTGCACAACGTTGGAAGCTAGAGTTCAAATGTTAATCAAAGTCGGTTGGCTAAACTTCAAGAAAGTTGATGATAACTAATAACTAGCCCCAACTCTCCACCAGAGCATGGGAATGCCATGGCAAATTCATGGAACATATCTCTACATGTAAAATGGAACAACTTGATGCTGTGAATGTTTTAATGGTTGCAATATATCGATGTTTTCACATATCATTGTTGGCCTGACTATAAGTTCAATAATTAAGGTATCACAGAATTACCATTGCTTCTTAGGGACCTTCAAGACTAATGAGCTAATGTCAAATTTCTCAAAGCTCTACCCAATATCTGAGAAACTTTTGTCATACACCTTCTTGTCGCGTTACGTCTATTTTTAGTCATCTCATACTTTCAATTCTAGTTTTTTGTCCTATTTGTGTTTCTGCTCATTTTAAAGTTAATAAATACATTTCCAGCTCTTCATTCATTGACGTCATACTCTCGCATCTCTCTCATTTCTTTCCTTTCACCCAATAAACTAACTCACATTAGGAATGATGATTTTGAGAATAAAGGCATAAGCAGTATCAAATATAACATTGTCGATCTTATTTTTAGTGAAGAGACAAATAAAAGTGAAAATAATATTCCTTCTTGTGAATAAAGACATTGAAAAAAGGTGTTATCCTTATCTAAGGTCATGTTCTTGTTGAATTTACTTCTGATTGGAAATGATGGAGAGGCATTCTTTCTGCAATCCTAAACACTTTTATCCGTGCAAGCTCAATTGAGCCTAAAAAGAATCTGCATTTCATGACACACAGCCAATGATCAGTTCCTACACTTGGGCAATTATTATTATTGTTAATATATATGTCTTAAAAGGTGAAAAATTTCTCAAACTGGCACAAACGCAAAAGACAAAGGCAAACAAAAATCAACAAAAAATATAGTAAATGCAAAAAAAAGGCCAAAGCCAAATGAGCCTTGTGATTTTTTTAGATTGTTCTTTACTTTAGGGGAAATTTATTCAACTAAAATTCTAAATGCATTTTCCCATACAGGGATAATTTGTTGCAAAAAGTTCATGTACAACTATCCAATTTTGGTCTCTCATGAAAAAATGTCAAACCCACATTAGGGCAGTCTTTATTTGGCAAAATTCACAACATATAATTGGTTTAGACATATCATTTTCAGGTGAATTTTGAGCCTTTGATATCCTTTCTTTTGGCAGCCTAAAAATCCTAGCCTATATTACAACCAAATTGAAAGTCCTCTCCGGACCAAGAAGATCTATCTACAATAAGAGTATGAATTTAAATAAGTTAGTACCTTAATATATATCTGTCATGAGCAAGACATCACCTCTCAGAAGAAGAAAAAGAAAAAAGAAGAAGAAGAAAAGGAAAAGGAAAAGAAGGAAAAGATGATCACTATGAGTGAGAAAAGCACTATGTGAAATACTTTAATTCTTAAAAGAGTCGTTCCAAAACTAGGAAAATCTTATTCCACAATTTGTTTTCTCATAACCTCTTCAAATCCTTGTTTATCAGCTATTTTATTTTATATCATTGGCAAAAACCTAATACTGGGGCATGATCCAGTACAAAGGGCACACCATTTTCTCTATTATTAGCTATTTTATTTTATATCATTGGCAAAAACCTAATACTGGGGCATGATCCAGTACAAAGGGCACACCATTTTCTCTATTATATGACCCATTTAAAAAAATCATCATAAGATTCTTTTAAATGCTCACAGTCATGCATATTGTTCACACTATCATGATCATCCCACTTCTAATATAAGTCAAGAATTTCATAGACATGCATCATACAAGTTGCTTCGATTTCAAAACATCAAGAGCATTCATTTAAAATCAAAAGCCGCGTTAGTCAACTTTCAAAAATTTTCAAATAATTTTCATATAAATGTTCACAATCATGCCTAGCATGCATTCAAAATCATTCAATTTGCAATGCATAGACATGTATCACATTAGTTGTTTTAATACAATTCAAGTGCATGAATCACTTAGTGATATTCTTTCAAAATCCAAGCATGAATTTCCACATTTAAAGCTTACATTAAACTAGCTTTTATTGTTATATGAGACTTGCATAAGTCAACTTCAAATTTTTTTCATGGCGTCTTTTCAGATAACTTCAAACCCTCTTATATATATATATATACATGTTGACGTTTGTCCCTCTTATTGTTTTTTTACCAATGATGCCTTTTCAAGTTTTCACCATGACCTGGAACTCTTTTTTTCCATGCTGCATTTTTAGGTTCTCACCATGCCCTCAAACTCCTTTTTGTGCCAAAAATCATGCTCTTAAGTAATTTCAAGAGTAATTTGCAATGTCATCTACATATCTAGATATTGGAGGAAAGAAATGGAGAAAGTAAGAATGATAGAGTGAATATTGTGAATAAAGGCTTTTTATCCGATTAAATCAAACCCAAACTGAGTCGAGGTTGAAGCCTATTCCAGGTTCATTTCCCTGACAAATATCTTTGGTTAAATCGAACCCGAATTTATCGCGGTCGAAACCTAGTATCAGCACCTGGTCCATTTTAAAATATCCAGTTAAATTGAACCCAAATTGAGTTGAGGTCAAAGACTCTTCTGGGACCATTTTCCTTTTAAATATCTTTGGTTAAATCGAACCTGATTTTGTCATGGTCAAATTTCGGTGTTAGCTCCGGGTCCATTTCAAAATATCTGGTTAAATCGAACTCAAATTGACTCGACGTCAAAGCCTGTTCCATGTCCATTTCCCTTTCAAATCGTTGGTTAAATCAAACCCCAATTTGTCATGGTCGAAGCCCGGTGTAAGCGTCTGGTCCATCTCAAAATATTCGATTAAATCGAACCTGATTGAGTCGAGGTCGAAGCCTATTCCAAGTCTATTTTCCTTTCAAATAATGTTTTTTAAATCAAACCTGAATTTGTCATGGTCGAAGCCCAGTGTCAGTGTCTGGTCCATCTCAAAATATCCGGTTAAATCGAACCCGAATTGAGTGGAGGTCGAAGCCTGTTCCATGTCCGTTTCCCTTTCAAATATCTTTGGTTAAATTAAACCCGACCTTGTCGTGATCGAAGCCAACTGTCAGCGCCTAGTCCATTTCAAAATATATGGTTAAATCAAACCCAAATTGCGTCAAGGTCGAAGCCTATTCCAGGTCTGTTTCCCTTTCAAATATCATTGGTTAAATCAAACCCGACTTTATCGCGGTCAAAGTCCGGTGTTAGCGCCCGGTCCATTCAAAATATCTGGTTAAATCAAACTTGAATTGAGTTGATGTCGAAGCCTGTTCCAGGTCCGTTTCCCTTTCCAATATCTTTGGTTAAATAGAACCCAACTTTATTGCGGTCGAAGCCTGGTGTCAGTGCCTGGTCGATTTCAAAATATCCGGTTAAATCGAATCTGAATTGAGTATTGGTCGAATATCTTTGGTTAAATCGAACTTGACTTTGTCACGGTCGAAGCCCAGTGCCAGTACTTGGTCCATTTCAATAAATTGTGTTAAATCGAACCTGAATTGAGTTGAGGTCGAAGCCTATGTCTATCGAGGTCCATTTCATAATTCCATCATTTCATAGAGCCCAAATTAGTCGAGGTTTCTATTCTCCTATTTTATATAGTGTTTTATCATACCAATCAAAATATGTATCTAACATTTGTACACCTTCTAAGTTTAGAAGCGTGAATAAAAGGAGACAACTGTAGATACCGTACTTTGTCCAGTCTAATTATTTAAATTTACACATTTTGTTTATTAGCCTATTTACTAGTCTAAGATAATGTGTGACTTTTTGAAAAATAAAAAAGTAGTTCAAGGACTAAAAAAGTAAAAAGAGAGCATAAGGACTAAAGGAAATATTGATTAGCAATGAGGGAAGAAAGGAAATATGGTAATTAATGAACCAAGTAGTCAAAAATAAAAAAATGATATATTTACATCCTAACAAAAAAATATTATATTTTGAGATTTTATTGACTTTTTTAGTGACACTTGTTTAAACTAGTTATCATCCATGATAATTTCTAGTAATTAAAGAAGAAAGGAAAAATGATAATTAGTGAACTAAGTAGTTCAAAATAAAAAATTGTATATTTATATATCATACAAAAAATATTCAATTTTGAAAGTTTATTAATTTTTCTTTAATGACATTTGTTTGAACTAATTATCATCCATGATCATTCATTTAATATTTGATTAGCAATGAGGCAAGAAAGAAAAAAATGATAATTAGTATACCGTGTATAAAAATGGTATATTCTTACTAACTATGCAATTACGTGTGATAATTATGAAATTAATTACTTTTCGTAGATTAATTTATTAAAGCATAAAATATTAAACATTGATTTATGTATAATAATATAATTATTATTATTACTAAAAACGAAAAATAGAATGAAGGTGACATCACCCTCTGTGTCACAGAGGGTGAATCACCCTCTTTTGTTTAACAGATAATGATTTCCTCTGTTCTTATTAAATAGATGGCACTCTACGGACATGCTACGGTCTATCCTTTATTTATTTATTTCTTTTATTTTTTTTTGTTTCTATTTATTTGTTTGTTTTGTCTTTTTTTGTTCCTTTTATTGGTGCGTGTTCTAATTTATATTTTTTATGTATCATTTTTACATGTTTCACATATTATTCATTTCTTTTTATTATACACATTCTCCCTAAATTTATCGTACATTGTTTTATCATCTTTAATATTTCTTTTCATTATTCTTTTTTCTTTTTCCTTTATAGTTGGTATCCCTTCGTATTTCTTCTTTATTTATGTACTATTATCATATTTTTATGCTTATAATATAATTCTCATCCAATTCTCTTATCATTAGAACTAATGTTCACATATGTATGATTTAAAATCATAACAAATAGGTTTTAATTTGCTAATTTCATTATTTAGTTTTCACTAAAAAAATTCAATAAAGGACTTTAGAATTTTTGGGATACCAAATTTCTCGAACTACCGAGGTGAGAAATTATTTTTGAAATACTGAGAGTAACTTCAATTATACTTTGATTTAAAAAGTATATAAAAAATAAAAAATAAATTTCAATTGTCTTTATACCACCAATTAAAGGTAATTTATTTTGTTCATTTTTATGAAGCAAAATGTATCAATTGGAATATTCAAAAATGAATTTTTTTAATCTTGTTTTAAAATATTATTTGAATAATATTTGATTAAATTTGAATAACAATTTTAACAATTGGTGTTGTGGGGTGCTAATATCTTCCCCACACACAAATGACTACCGAACTAACTTTAAGTTTTTGTTGACCAAAAGTTTTATTTTAAAATTGGGTGATCAATCACACCCTAAAATGATTGGTGGCGACTTCGTATTTATTTTCTTCAAAAATGATTTTTTCAATTGTTGATCCGCATCGCATGTACGTTGCAACAATCGGCCACAACCCATCTTCTTCCTTCAGCTTCACCATTCCCATCGTTTAAAACCCATCTCGCAGCGTCAGGGTGGTTTTGAACTTGAGTATAGTTGCTCCCTACCCATTCTTATTCTGTTGGAGAGATTGAAGCCATACAGCTCATGAAGATGTAGATTGAGTTCCCTTTTGGCTTGACTTGAAGAGGACATTAGACCAAGCCAGACTTCTTTCCTTTGGCATCTAGCCATACATTCCTGCTCTTGCTAGAGCCTTTACTTTTTTTTCATCTAGCCAGGAATTCCTGTTCTAGCAAGAGCCTCTCTTTATCTGGCGAGCTAGGATGCAAGCTAGACTTCTCTTTTCTTTGGCGTCCACTTCTTTGGGTAGAGCATAGTTAATTAATTGGGGGATGGTAAAAATATGGAGTAATATTTGGTAAGTATGTGTATTAAATGGTCAAACATTTGGTGAAAAGTAGGTCAATAATACTCAATACATAAAAGTTCAAATACGAGTATTATATGTTTTCGTTTGAAAAATTCAGTATTAAAAATACGCAATCACTAACTAGTGCTAGTTGTAATTCTATGCGTTTTCAGTATAAAATCTCTGAGGTAGTTATCTGTAATCAAGGTATTTGCCTACCGACTGCATTTGTTTTAATAAAAAATATGACCCAAAATATTATTTTAGGCACACCTTTTTTATATCTTATAATGCCTATTACTGGTATAGATACCGCAGGAATACATTCTTATATTAATAACAGAAATATAACTTTTGAATTTATAACTGCACCAAATACTAAAGATTTAGATCAACTAAAACATCTTGTCCAGCATAAAGAAAAACAAATAAATTTTATTCAAAAAGAAATTCAATTTCTTACTATTGAACAAAAGATTTAACAACATTCTATACAGAATAAGATTAAAACTATCTTACAAGATTTCCAAAAAGAAGTTTGCAGTGAAATTCCTAATACTTTTTAGGATAGAAAGAAACATATTATTTTTCTCCCTTTAATTTAAATAGTAATTGTACATGAGACCATGTATGCCAGAATTTAAATTTAATATAACCATTACTATGACCCTCAGTATTTATGATCCATGCTAACTAAATGAGCACTCAATGTGTCCCTATTGAGGATGAAGAGGCAATTAATGTACATTCAGTAAGTTAGTGGTACGTCAACTAAGTTACGTATTGATAAAGTCCGTCGAACATGGATTGCGTTAGGACCGTTGACCCATCTAAATCGTTGATAGACGTGCTAGGTATGAGTTACTCTGTTCCTTGAATTAACTAGATTTATACTGGTTAGCCCCCCACTCAGTGGGTGCGTGTTGTTTAGACCCAGGTTGATATATATATATTAATCTAACAATATATGATGAATATAATAATAAAGATCATTAAAGCATACCTCAAATATATTCATATACATAATCTAAGTTCTAAATAGATTATTTAAAAACTAATTCAATTATAATTGAAATGTCTAGGTTCTATTTTTTTTAAATTTACAATTAAAAAAAGAAAATAGAAAGAAAGATAGAAAAGATAAGAGGCCCAGACAACTAAAAACCCATGCCTAGACCAAATACTTACTAAAAGCCCAGATGAATTGAGAGCCAAACTTAGTAAAGAAACCATATTCTTTTAATATCAGATGATGACTCCCCTCTCGTCGAACAAAAAAACCCTAACTTTTAGACTTTTTAACATCTCTCTCTTAAAGCTTCATCTCTTACAACCACTTCTTGTATCTCTCAGAGCCACTTCTTGTATCTCTCACGACCACTTCATTATCTTCTATTCCATGTATCTGTCTGACGACCACCATGACTGCGACAGACAAGCAAAGCCGGGGTGGGATTGAATCGCGCTAGGACTGAAAGTTAGTGTCGGCATGATGAGGACACGGTGATAAAATCGGTGACGATGATGAATCAGGAGTATGAGATGCATTTTTTTCACCGAATTTGTACTGCCACACTATACATTTACCGTATAATTTGAGTATTATACAATTTATATGTAAAATAAGCGTATTTTATCATATCTTTGACAAAAAATAGGAAACGGACTATAAAATATGTTTTTCAAACATACACATATTATAAACTTATTAACTAATATAGGGCTAGAGTCCCTTCTCGTTTGGTGAGCTAGGATGCAAGCCAAACTTCATTCCTTTGGCATTTAGCCAGGCGTTCGTGCTTTGGCTAGAGCCTCATTCCTGCTCTGGCTAGAGCCTCTTCCCGTTTGGCGAGCTAGGATGCAAGCCAAACTTTTTTCCTTTGGCATCTAGCCAAGCGTTCATCCTCTGGCTAAAGCCTTTCTTTTTTCCTTTGGTATCTAGTCAGGCGTTCGTGCTCTGGCTATAGCATATTCCCGTCTGACTAGCTAGGATACAAGCTAGACTTCTTTCCTTTGGCATCTAGACAGGTGTTCTTACTCTAGCTAGAGCCTATCCTTGTCTGGCAAGCTAAGATGTAAGCCAAACTTCTATTTTTTGTGGCATCTAGCCAAGCATTCCTGCTTTGGCTAGAGCTACATCCCGTCTGGCGAGCTACGATGCAAGCCAAATATCACTTTTTAATCTATCTAGTGAGGTAAAATGCAAGCCAAACCTTACTTTTTATTGTTTTGGAGTCTAGATAGGCATTTCTTCTCTAACTAGAGCTCATTTTTTCATCTGGCGAGCTAAGATACAAGTTATACATCATTTTTTTAATCTCATCTGGTGAGTTAAAATGCAAGAAAGATATCATTTTTTATTGGTTTAAAGTCTAGCCAGACATTTATGCTTTGACTAGAGCTCATTTTCCCATCTAGTGAGCTACAACGCAAGTCATACATCACTTTTTATTATTTTCGAGTCTAGCCAGACATTTCTTCTTTAACTATAGCCCATTTTCCCAACTGGTGAGTTAAAATGCAAGCTAACATCATTTTTTAATCCCGTTCGCCGAGCTAAAATGCATGCTAGACATCAATTTTAAATCATTTACCGCACTTAGCGGAAGGGTCATTTTGTTATTTGACAACTACCACTCAGTGTACATGGCCTATCAGTGTCCACCACACCTCGATGCTGGCCGTTAAAGGAGAGACTAACTCCTCGGCTATCAGTGGGGGGCACCTCGATACTAGCCGTTTAAGGATAAATTTACTCATTTTCTATGGGTGGATGGTGGGGGGCGAGGCGAGGAGCCGAGGACCGACCGGGTCTTTAATCTTCAAAGCCATCATCTTCCATGTTCTATTAGGGCCTTGCATGCTGGGCTTCCTGAGGATCATCTTGTTTTCTCAGTGGAACCCCATGAGATTCTCATTTTTCTCGGGAGTAAGCATCGATTCACCCTAAACGATCTATTCTGGCTACCCTAGTGGGGGAACAACTGATCTGACTGATTCTTCTGATTCCTTTCTTGGATGCCCTCTGGGTAGTTCACCGATCATGGCCTTTCCTGTTTGCCTCTATTCTCGTAGGTCTATCTACTCTATATGGATGCTTAGGAAGATCATGCTCACATGTTCCACCATTAGAAGCTTGGTCCCCATGTGTGAAAGTGGTATAAGAGGTATTGTGATTATTCTCGTCTTCTAATAGGAGCTTTAGATTAGACTTGACCGCGAGCTACTATATCAATTTTGACTCGGTCTACATTTTCCTATATTACTTGACGCGGGACTTAAGGGATGAAACTGTATTAGCTTAGACTTACGATACATGGCACATATATGTTACTTGTTGGGAAGGACCTATTATGGAGAACCGATGCAAGGCTTTGTGTTTCAACTAGGGATGATATTAGACCTCTTTATTTGCCAACCACGAATTTTCATTTGCATGGAAGCTCTATAAAATTGTTAGTGGCCGAAAGGACACAAAGAAGTTAAACGAGAGTGTAGCAACTGGCTTGCTAAGGGTGGCTTACCGATGTTTTCCTTCACCTTCGACAACCACAACATATTGCCTCCCAATGATTCTTCAAAAGTCTTTGCCTTCATTTGTTCTTCAACAATCATGTTGTCCACATTAGTCTGGCGGTATTATGGGTGACCAGGAGTACACTAAGAGGTTGTTCAATGTAGTGTCCTCCTTCAGAACCCTCCTCATTACACAATTCTGTATTTTACATTCTTTGAGTGATTCCAACCAGTGCTTCCACCACTACGCGAAGGCATGACCATCCAAAGCCTGGCTTCTCTTTGGTCTCGATTTCCTTAAAAAGTTACAGTTTTAACTAGTCAAGGTGTCACTTTTCCCCTTCCCGGATGGTTTTCCCCTGTGGTTATCTGAGCGCGTGATGAGCCCGCTAGCGAGCCTTTCAATAGGGGGGAGGATTATTCTTTCGTAAGAAGTCACTATAATTTAGGTAAGGACTAGCATGTCCTTCCTCCTCCTCCTGGTCATCTTAGGGGGCACGACCATCATATCCTTCTTTGTGCGTGGTGTGATCGCCATAGCAGCATGAAGTTCTTCTCTCGGCGAGGAGGAGGGTGGGTCCTTATTATCGTCATGGACCTCACCAGAGTGGGATTACGACGTCAGACTCATTTTTTATTTTTGGAGGAACAAAGGTCTCGAGGGTTTTGAATGTGAACAGTTTTGATGTCATTCCTACAGAAGGCATCGACGTTGACGTCAAAAATCTCAATAGTACGAATACATGAATTTTTCTCTTAGCATGAAAATCTTCTTGGCCTGGGAATTTGCAAAACACAAACAAAGAACCTAAAGAGCGAGGAGAACCGAGGGGTGGTATCCCCGCCTAAGGGCCTCTGATGCGTCTTTAGCTTGATATAATTTTGGTAGAGTTTTCCTAAGGGGAGAAATGATTACCTTCTTCTATAGTAGATGGGGTATTTATACATGAATCCTTGCGGGAGGTGGTGTGTCGAAGAAGTCTCAGAAGCATGTAAGGTAAACCTTTTGAGACGTTACAATTTCCCTTAATTGGATGGATGGGATATGACATTTAATGTCGTTGTCCCCCCGAGCTGACATAAAGTGACGGTTATTAAATGTTGATGTATCTTTGACGTGAGTAATCAAAGTCTAATCTGACGCCCATCATTATTATTAGACCTATTGGGCGTCCGTGCCTAATGAGAGGACGTCATGTGGAATGTTACTTTCGGCGAGTAATGATGACGATGTTGGGGGTTATACCCTCAAAGCATGTGTATTGACATTTTGATATGAAATTTAAAGAGAATTGCATTTTTCTTATAATTGTTCTTTTAAATTATTGTTGAATGATTTATATAAATATCTGAAAATTTCATATTCGTTAATGAGACTATAATCTTGTATTAGTACGAGAGGATTAAGATCATAGATAAAGAATAAATTTGTCAGCAACATGTTAAAGTATGGAATCTTTAATGAATGGTTGCTACTACGGTTCACTAAGCATTATGAATGCGTGTGATCTATATCCGGATCATTGATATGGATAGGCATCTTAGTGAATATACTTCATATAATAAGATTATATATGACATGACCGATGTGAATTAATATCTTTATTAACGTGCCATTTATCATAAAAATTTAATGCACGTCAATTCGATGATCATTTGTAGCTCAGTCTGAATCCTGAGTAGTCATGAACTCATATGCATGTCTACTGAATCTTTTGATTCACTCATTAAGGTCAATTTGTTAATCAGACTAGTGACTTTTGTTTTGGAAATTCATTAATGTGGATGGTTGGGGAAATGATCTTACAAGATTTGAAATCTAAGCTTTCCTAACGGATCATATATTGGTTCTCTTAAGTGTTAATTTTGGAGCTGAATGTTTATTGAGCTCAAATTTATAATAAAATTATAAATTAGCCATTCACTAGTGGATTAGTTGTACTTAAGGATCAAAAGGTAATTAGAAGGGTAAAACGGTAATTTTGACCAGTTCTAATTTACGAACAAATAATTTCAGGACAGAACTACATGAAATGATTATGTCATTGGATTACATCATAATTCTTTGTAAATACATTCTATAATCGCTAATTGTGCAATTCCATATTTATAGTGGGGTACTAATGAATTTAATAAATAAGATTATTTAATTAAAAAATTTAACTAATAATCTGATTTGTTAGAGCGTAGGATTATATGTACATGTTCTCAAAGTCACCTCTATACTACGCTATCTAGGGTGTGAGAATTTCAGGACATGAGAAAATGACTGACTTGTAAAAAGAATTTTTATTCCGGGCAACTACATAATTATGAGATAATTATGTATGATTAGTAAATTAAAAAATAATTAATTGAATTATATATATATATATATATTAAAGTTTTTAATTATCGATAAGTAAGACAAAATATATAATTTGTGAAATTAGATAATTAAATTATTATGATATAATAATTTAAATCATCTAAATCTGTTATTTGTGAAATAACAAATAAGTTAATTGACAAGGATAATCAGATATGTTAATTTTGAAATAACTGATATATAGATAATTATCTGATTAAAATAAGTATTTAAATCACAGTAATTCTCACGTGTCAATCACTGCGCACAATTACAGTGGTTGAAAGAAGATGAGAGCATATGTTGATTAGATCATCAGTTCATCAAACAAGAGTTGAATTGAGAACACGATTGGTGTCAAAAACATTTTCTTCTGTGATTAAATGTTAATCAAATCTCTAAAAGAATAATCATCACGTTCTTTAGAGAATATTCTCACTAAAATCTTTCTCAGTAAATCTTTAGATCTCTTGTGTTGAGAACATCTAGAGACAGGAAAAGTGTCTTGTACTATTCTACATACTCACACACATCCTAGTGCATTAAAGATTGACTTGGAAGATCTTGGTGTGAATCTCGAAGTCCACTGATCGTTGGAACGATTTTGTAGGACATGAGGATCGATCTGTTTTTGCAAGGACACTTGATATAGACTACAAGATTATATGATTCCTACCTTTGTATGTTATAGATTTAACTTATAAATATATAATGGATCCTGACTGATTGAAAACGAGTTTTCAATATATGTTTTAATTTAGTTATCGTGGCATTGCACAAGTTTTATTTTATTACAAGATTCTATTTTTATTAAAAGTTTAATGTTTTAAAAGGCCACGCGCATCCACGCTTCCGCTGCGCACGCGCTGCGATAACCAGCAAGTGGTATCAGAGTCGTCTTTATATATTTATATGTTAAATATTGTGTAAGTTTTCTTGAATTATTCATATAATATGAGATATGTATGATGATGGATGGTTATGTTTTTTGAATGTATGGAAATAATGAATCATTAATTGTATGATGATTATTAGGTTAGGCTTTATTTTAATTTTACTACATCTTGTGTAAGCCGAATTGAGGCGTAGGAACTTTTATAATTTTATTTTAAATATTATTGTAATTATTTCGAACGCGAGAAGGTGAAGAACGCACAAGACGAACAACAGAAATTTACTATACACGCTAGAAATTTACTGTTTCGACGGAAGTGAACAGTGTTGATAGTACTATACTGGTGGTGAACAGTGTTGTCCAGTGTGGCAGGCGGCTTCTGGTGGTGAGACGGGCAACGGTGGGGATGGAGGGCTATCGGAGAGTCCTATCGTTGGTGACAATTGTTATCACATTTTTGGAAAGTTTCTAATAAACCATGCAACCAGCTCTATCACCTAAGTGTTTATTTAAAACCCAAACTCCTTTAATTATCCATTTAAATTTTAAAATTAATGTAATTTTAAAATGAATTATTAGTTTTTGATTTTATGAAAAATAAAAATTTTGGGGTTTATCCTAATTTGACCAAATCAAATAAAATGTTTATTGACTAAGTCAAAGTCAACTATATTATTTTGGTTAAGAAAAATAATTTTTCTAATTAAAAAGGGTTTTGTTCAAAGCTTGAAGATTATGAAGATCGACATAAGGAGGAGAAGACAATATTTGGAAATTTTGTATTCTTGAAGTCCGTTTTGTAATTTTATTTTTTATTTCAAGGGTTGTGATTTTGAAATACTCGATAGTCACTCAGTCCATTATTATTTTATTTAATTGATAAATAATTGTATAATTGTTATGTTTGATAACATGTTCATGCATTAGTCGATCACATGTCATACATGAAAATCTCACACGGTTTTGATTTATTCATGCATCTCATCTGTAGAAACATGATTTATTAGGATTATCCTAATATGTTTATATGTATTGCATTATGAAATCAATTGCATATAAACTGATAGGTATTAACTAATTAAAATTTGATAATCACACCACACTACAGGTTATAGTAACCTTTACGTTAACCGACTTTAGTAAAAGAGTTTTATTAAAGTTTGATGAATATAATTAATTAGTTAATCTAAGTTCACCTAATTATGACTTAGGTGCTTCAGAAATTTAAATGAACTTAGACCAATGAGATTGAATTAACTGATAATTAAATATTCATAGGGTTATTATTTTAACTAGTAATTAATTTAGAATTAATTGATTAGTTAAAATAGAAACACATTATCCTAAAATAGTGAGTGGGAGAAGGTTGATATGTAAATGTAACCTATGGTCTCCATCATTAGTACAACACCGTGAGGTGTAGTGAAGACCTCGAGATGACATTATTTTCATCCCCTAAGGAAGGTTTTGAGCTGTACAAATACTAAGGTTGAACTTTTTAAGAAGATATGAGAAAGTGATGTAGTTTAGTTTTGACCGACCTTAAGGCGGCATATTCTAAATAAAGTCATGAAATCTAAAATGATGGGTTACACTCACAAAATCACAATTAAGCTTTCATCCAGATAGTTGTGACTTGGCCGAATAAGCGATACCTTATTGTTAAAAGAGAAAATATGAGATATTTTAAGTTTTAATTAATAAGGATGAGAATGTCTCGTAGACAGTATGAGGTTAATCTGACCGACCCTAAGACAGCACATTAATCGTTAGATTATTTTATCGTGATTAGCAAATGCTAAATTTATGTGTTTATTATTATTGCATTCATACAACATATTTAATTTTTAAATACTAGATATTTATCAGTTATATTGAATCATATATGTTTTATATTTCAGTTATCAATATTATGTCTACCATGGGCAACCATGTTACTGCTTTACTCGCTCTTGCAAAATTGAATGGTGATAATTTCGTACTTTGAAAATCAAATATGAACTTAATGCTGACTAGTGAGAACCATAAGTTCATTCTTGCTAAGGAATGTTCTGAGGAGCCTGCTGATAACGCCCTAAGAATGTTAGGGATAAATATGATGCTTGGATCATATCAAACAACAATGCGAAGTTCTACATGCTTGTGAGAATGAATGATGTTCTGAGAACCAAGCATGAAAGCATGGAGCCCGCCTATGAGATTATGGAATCTTTACGGTAATGTTTAGGCAGTAGTCTGATCAAAGTCGTCATGAGGTCACTAGAAGCTATATGACAATTAAGATAAGGAAGGGTACTTCTATTCGAGAATATGTTTTGAACATGATCAACATAATGTACGAGACAGAAGTACATGGGGTGACCATTGATGAGCGGACTGAAGTTAGCATCATAATAAAGTCGCTCACACAAGCTTTTTCTGTGTTCACGACCAACTATGTTATGAACAAGTTATAATTCAACGCGACCCGATTATTGAATGAAGTACAGACTTTTTAATCACTTAACCTTAGAATGACCAAAGAGCGCAAGACAAATATTATCGAGTGAAAGTCTTCTTCCAATATTGTTAAGAACAAGAAAATGAAAAAGAACAATGGTAAGGACAAGAGTAAGAAAAAAAGAGTAAAGAAAGCCAAAACATCGCCGAAAGAAAAGAATAACAAGAAAGACAGCAACCCAAAGGAAAGTGTTTCCACTGTGGGGTTGAAGGTCATTAGAAGAAAAACTGTAACAAGTATCTCTCCGAGCTGAAAAAGAAAGGTAAATATAATTTACTTGTTCTTGAAGCTTGTTTAGTGGAATATGAATTGTCATCCTGGATATTTGATTCAGGAGCCACTAACTATGTATGTTCTTCTTTGCAGATGCTTGATTCGTCAAGGGAGCTGGCTAATGACGAGGTCGTTTTGAGAGTTGGCAGTGGTGCGCTTGTGTCAGCTAAAGCATTAGAGACAGTCCGTTTACTTTTTGGAGATAATTACTTAGTTTTGAATTATGTTTATTATATTCTTGGTTTTTCGAGAATTTTGACTTCTCTTTCATTTTTGCAAGAATAGTTATTCGAAGTTTCTTTCATTAATAAAAAGTTTATTATTTCTAAGAATGGATTCGATATGTCATGCTAAAACTATAAATAAACTGTATATGCTTTAAACTGACTGAACGCGCGTTAAATAATTCTGAATTATTCAAAATAGCAAAACCTAAAAATAACAAACGACAAAGAGTTTCTCATGATGATAACACATATTTATGGCATCTTAGATTGTGACATATTAATCTAGATAGATTAAAAAACTTAACAAAGCATGATGCTTTTAGAGAGCTAAAAGTTAGAACTCTTCCTATTTGTGAATCCTGTCTAAAGTGTAAAATGACCAAGAGACTTTTCACAGGAAAGGGCCAAAGAGCCAAGGAACCACTTGAGTTAGTACATAGTAATGTCTGTGGACCGATCAGTGTACAAGCTAGATGTGGGTATGAGTATTTTGTCACTTTCATTGACGACTACTCAAGATATATGTTACAGTTACCTAATGCATCGAAAGTCTAAAACTTTTGGAAAGTTTAAAGACTTCAAGGCTGAAGTTGAAAAGCAATTAGATAAATCATTGAAAATCCTTTGATCCGATTGAGGTGATGAATACTTGGATTTATAATCCAATGATTATTTGTTGGAGTGTGGAATCCTATCCCAACTCACAACACCTGGAACACCACAGCAAAATGGTGTTGTAGAGAGGAGAAACTGAATCTTATTGGATATGGTTAGGTCGATATTAAACTACTCATCATTGTCACTTACATTTTGGGGATATGCACTACACACGACAACTTACATTTTGAATGTAGTGCCCTCTAAGTGTGTAAGCAAGACACAATTAGAGTTATGGAATGGATCAAAACCTAGTTTGCGTCATATCCATCTATGAAGGTGTCCAGCTCATGTTCTTAGACCCAAGACCGGAAAGTTAGACTCGAGATCTGAGATTTGCATATTCATTGGCTATTATTTAGAGACTAGAGGTGGGTATTTTTATAGTCACATTGACCAAAAGGTGTTTGTGTAGACAAATGCAACCTTTCTTGAACATAATTTTATGTAAAACTATAAACCTCGTAGTAAAGTAGTTATCGAGGAATTAACGACTGATGAGATCACATAACCTTCAATTTCTACTAATAAACGACAAACTAGAGAAATCACAGTTTCTGCAAAGGAAACCCCGATGCAACGTCGTAATGGGAGGGTTGTGAGACCACCAGTTCATTATGAAATAGAGGCACATGGCCTAGTGTCAGACACTAATGAGGCCGATCCATTATCTTATGAAGAAGCAATGGATGATCTTGAAAAGGTGAAATGTCAATATGCCATGAACCAAGAAATGGAATTCATGTATTCTAATTATATATGGGAACTTGTACATCCACTCTAAGATGTCAGGCCCATTGGAAGTATATGGATCTTCAAGAAGAAAAAATGTGCAAATGGGAAAGTAGAGACTTTCAAGGCACGGTTAGTAACCAAGGGCTATACATATGAAGAAAGCATGCTAAAATCCATTCGCATCTTTTTGTTCATAGCCGCTAGTTTTGACTATAAGATATGGAAAATGAACGTCAAGACAGCTTTTTTGAATGACTATCATGAATAAAGCATCTATATGATACAACTAGAAAGGTTTGTATAAAAGTGGCAAGATCAGAAAGTATGCAAGTTGCTTAAATCTATTTATGGATTAAAGCAAACATCTAGATCTTGAAATCTTATTTTTAATGAGATTATAAAGTTTTATGGCTTCGAGCAAAATGTCGATGAAGCCTGTGTTTATAAGTACACCAAAGATAAGATAATGGTTTTCTTATTTCTTTATGTTGATGATATTCTACTAATTGAGAATGGTGTAGAAACTTTGTCAAAAGAAAAGAAATAGTTAGTTGAGAAATTTCAAATGAAAGATTTGAGAGAAGTGAGCTATGTTCTAGGCATCTAAATCCTAAGGGATGGAAAGAACAGGTTCTTGGCACTTTCTCAAGCCTCTTATATTGATAATGTGCTGTAGAGATTCTTTATGGAGAATTCCAAAAAAGGTCAACAAGCGACCAGACATGAAATTGTCCTCTCCAATAAATAATGTCCTAAGACACCTTAGAAGGAAGAGGATATGAGAAAGGTTCTCTATGTTTCAGTAGATGGAAGTCTCATGTATGCGATGTTGTGTACACTACCGGACATCTGTTATGCAGTAGAAAATGTCAATCGTTATCAATCTAATCTGGGTTTAGAATACTGGATTGCAGTAATACACATTCTCAGGTATCTTAGGAGAATGAAAAACTATATGCTTGTTTATTCACGTGGAGAGCTGAACCCCACTGGATATACTGATTCTGATTTTCAATCAGACTGAGACGGTCGAAAGTCAACATCTGGATCAGTATTCACCCTACATGGAAGAGCTGTATTCTGAAGAAGTATTGAACAATCCAGCATTGCAAATTCCACTATGGAAGTCGAATATATAACGGCTTGTGGAGCTACGAAAGAGGCGATATGGCTCAGAAAGTTATATTCTCATCTGAAAGTAGTTTCAGATATGGACAAACCCCTGGTCCTGTACTGTGATAATAGTGGGACAGTAGATAATTCCAAGAAACTGAGGAGTCACAAGAGGGGCAAGCACATAGAGAGGAAATATCATATTGTAGAGAACGTGCATCGAGGGGATGTGACTGTTATGAAAATAGCATCGAAACAGAACCTCGCTAATCCTTTTACAAAGACACTTCCTGTGAAAGAGAGATGTCACATTTGCTTTAGGGAAAGTGGGAGATTGTTGGGGGTTACGCTATCAAAGCAAGTGTAATGACATTTTGATATGAAATTTAAAGAGTATTACATTTTTCTTATAATTGTTATTTTAAATTATTGTTGAATAATTTATATAAATATCTAAAAATTCTATATTCATTAATGAGACTATGATCTTGTATTAGTATGATAGGATTAAAATCATAGATAATGAATAAAATTGTCAGCAATATATTAAAGTATAGAATCTTTAATGAATGATTGCTAGTACGGTTCACTAAGAATTATGAATCCGTGTGATCTACATCCAGATCATTGATGTGGACAGACATATTAGTGAATGTACTTTATATAATAAGATTGTATACGACACGACCGATGTGAATTAATATCTTTACTAACGTATCATTTATCATAAAAATTTAATACACATCAATTCGATGAGTATATGTAGATCAGTTTGAATCTTGAGTAGTCATGAACTCTATGCATGTCTACTTAATCTTTTGATTCACTTGTTAATGTGTGTTTGTTAATTAGGCTAGTGACTTTTGTTTTGAAGATTCAGTGATGTGGATGGCTGAGGACATGATCTTACAAGATTTGAAATCTGAGTTTTCCTAACGAACCGTATATTAGTTCCTTTAAGTGTTAATTGTGGAACTAAATAGTTATTGAGCTCAAATTTATAATAAGATCATAAATTAGTCATTCACTAGTGGATTAATAGTACTTAAGGATACATAAGTAATTAGAAGCGTTAAATGATAATTTTGATCAGTTCTAATTTACGAACTAATAATTGGAAGACAGAACTATATGAAATGATTATGTCAGTGGATTACATGAGCGTACTCTGTAAATACATTCTATAATTTTTAAGAGTGCAATTTCATATTTATAGTGGATTAATAATGAAATTAATAAATAAAATTATTTAATTAATGATTTAGTTTATTGAAGCTTAAGATTATAGGTTCATGGTCCCCAACTCACCTCTATACTATGTTNCAATTATATATATATATATATATAATTATCAATTTTTTTAATAATCGATAAGTGAGACAGAATATCTAATTTGTGAAATTAGATAATGTTAAATTATTATTAGATAATCATTCAAAATTTGAATCAACTAAATCAGTTATTTGTGAAATAACATATAAGTTAGTTGATAGGCATAATTATATATGTTATTTTTCAATTAACTGATATCTAGATAATTATCTGATTAAAATAAATATTTAATTCACAGTAATTGTCACATGTCAATCACTGATAGTGTATTGAAAATTGATATGGACTACTGTGGTGCCACATGACACTAAAGTAGTAAGTGTGCAACACTGTAGTGTCACATGACACTACAGTGGTGTCGTGAGGCGCTGTGCTGGAAAATAACACACTGTAGTGCCATGTGACACTACAGTTGTGCACAATTATAGTGGGTCCCACTGTAATTGATAATTTTATAATTAAATATTATTTCAGTTTGTTCCTAAAAATATGATACGTCATTATCTAGAATATATAAAGATATTATTCTAATGACCTAAGTGGTTGAAAGAAGAGGGGAAATCAATTGATTAGATCAGCAGTTAGTCAATTAAGAGTTGAATTGAGAACACAATTGGTGTCAGAATGATTTTCTTCTGTGATTAAACGTTAATCAAATCTCTAAAAGAATAATCATCATGTTCTTTTAGAGAATAGTCTCACTAAAGTTCTTCTAAGTAAATCTCTAGATCTCGTGTGTTGAAAAGATCTAGAGACAGAAAAGTGTCTTTTAATATTCTACGTGCCCACATACTTTTTAGTGCGTTGAGGATTGACTTGAAAGATCTGGGTGTGGATCTCAGATCTACTGATCGTTGGAACGATTTTGTGGGAACGGATGATTGATCAGTTTTTGCAAGGACACTTGATATAGACTACAAGAGGTATATGATTCCTAACCTTATTTGTTATAGATTTAACTTATAAATATATAACGGATCCTGACTGATTGAAAAAGAGTTTTTAATAAAAAAAATCTATTTGGTTATCGTGGCGTTGCGTAAGTTTTGTTTTATTAAAAGAATTGATTTTTATTTAAAGTTTAATTTTTTAAAAGGTCACACGACTTCACGCTTCCGCACACACGCGCCACGATGATCAGCAGATGCTGACATTGAGAGTCAACCGAGCTCCCTAGGAGCCGACCACGCGAGGTTGGTTTCCTCCTTCTGGGTGGTCGGGCCTTGAAGCCTTCTCCTAACATAAAATTATCTAGGTAGTGTGACGTGTGACATGTGACTTTACGTTACTGATAGTAAGGAAATTCCTATAACATTATAATTTTTTTTATTTTTACTTTTTATTATCTCACAATATAGATTTAAATTTTACAAGTCTGCTTTATCATAATTATTGTTATCCAGTCCCTCACCCTCATCTAATCGCTAGTATATGCTCTGATTAATTAGTATGTTGTCTGTCATACTAAAATGCAGAACCATACTAATTAGTCTATATCATATCAACGACAAGACAATACTAATTAGTACTATCATGTCTTCTAAGGCCTCATAAAAATACTTTAATCTTAGAAGTGTGTAACACATGGAACCGATAGAGTGATTGAAACTAGGAAACGTGAGAGAAACGATGGCGGCTCTTAAACAAAATCCTCTCATTTTTTAGTTGAAACAAAAATCTCTCTACTAGATAAAAAATTTCTAGTGCTTCTAGAGTACTGAGGTTTTTTAGTATTCTTTCTATTAATTTAGTCATACATGAATTAATATATATTATTTTTATATGTGAAAGAGAGCATGAGTAGACTATTGAAATTCGAGAATGATTCACATAGTATTAAATGATTTGAATGAATATTTAGTATTTCAAGGATTACTGAAAAAGTTCTTATGCAAGGCATTCATTCTTCTCTCTTAGTGTACCCTAATTACCCTTCACTATACAATACACCTATCCAAGATTAATATTATTGTTACTCTCTTTAATCCAATTTTATTAGTAGTGGAAATAATTGCACTATATGTTATACAACCATTTATTCCTTAAAGATTTTAATCATCTTAATTTCTCATTATATCACTCTCTCCCCAAATTTTTCACATTAGCAATCAACAAAATATAAGCTGATAATTTCTCAAAGTAAACAAAAACAGCTAAGATGACGGGTTAGCATAATAGTTAACTCTTCACATATAGATACTCGTTAAAAAAACTTATTATACTCTCTTCACAGGTAATTGTTTCTTTAATTTGCATGATTTTCACTGTCAATCACGTGTAAAGAAGGTTGTTCAAATTTTATAAAGTTGTTGTTCACCATGAATAGCGCAGTAATTCTAGGGGCAATAGGCAAAGCTAAAAATTTGAAAAATAGAAGAAGGTGGAGAACAAGATGAAAAAAAAACATGGAATGTGAATGTGATATCATAATCCCCACATTCAATTACAAAACGTGGGTGGTAGTCGTGGTAATCCAATTCCCGGAATTGTAATTTTAACAAAAAAAACTACAAAACAAATGCCCGTAAATTGAGGTAGCTCAATCCAGCAAAAATATCAAGTAATTAAAGCATGATTAAAATTATCTGAATAAAAAACATCTATGATATATATATATAAAACTAAAATTTTCACAATGAATCCGTTTAACTACGGGCTATTACCTAGTTAATGACAGAAGAAAACATTTGTTCTCATTTTTTTCTTTTAATTTCTCGCATTTCCTTTCATGGAGAGAATTAAAGATGAAAAAGAGAGTAAGAGATGTAATGAATATGGAATTGATGTGTATTTATGATGTGGGGATTGTACCATTGGTCGGTGGAGTTTTCTGCATAAGGTGACAAACCCTCACAGTAAATAATTGAACATTACTCTTTTTATTTTTCTCACGTCTTTTCCATTTCACAAAATGGGCTGCCGTGTTTATGTTTCATCACCTATCTCATTAGAGTTTACAGTTATTTACAAAATTGTCCTTTCCTATTTTCTTAATAATATTTAGAAATTATTTGAGAAAATTTAACAAAAAATTGAATTACCAGTTTAATTTTCACAAATGATTTACTATTCTAATTATTATTTACCGAATGAGAGAAGAAAATCATCTTAAGTGCAAGAAAATATTTATAAAAAGTAGTTTCGGCATTCATCTTAACTACTTGGTTGAAAAACCATGAAAAGTAAGAGAGAAGTCAAACTTGAATAGTAATAATCGTAACCTTTTAGATGTCTAGTCTCTATTATTCATTGGTAATATACCTAAATTAAGTATCTTTTCCAATTCCAACTCTTAAATTGTCTAGCTAGTCAAATGTTGATTTTTAAAAAGGAACAAAATAATTGCATATATTTTGCTATATACATGAGATGCAATGGTGGAGTTGATTCCTCATCAATTATAAAAGACGTCGGTGATCAGTTCAAAAGGATGAAAGAAAGCTTTACTTGATAAATTAATCTTTATGGTTAAAATTTATAATATCATCTAAAATTAGTATCAGAGTCCGGTAAGTTAATAAGTGTCTAGTCCTATCTAGATAAAGCGGTTCAATTATTATCTGATTCATGATCAGATTGTAACAAGTGGATATTGATGATGTGGTTAGCCAAAAAAATCTCTAGTCCAATCCGGTTGAAACGAGTTAATAGTTATCAGACCAATGCCTGAAGTGTAACAACGAGAGATCGTTGATGTGATCCCATATCGGTAATAGGGTTCGTAGTTAGTTTAGAAGTGTGTGAAAAAATATCACCACAAAAATTAGCGTTTGGAGTTGAGCCCAATAGATATACTTCTTTGATATATCATTTAACTAGCTAAACAAACAAAATTGTAATGTATAGCTTATTATAAATTTTTATATGTAAGAATGGTCCTTAAAATTTTAATATGTAAAAAATGACCAAGCTTTGAATTGGGTTGGTTTCTTTTAAAAATGAAAATGACGCGTTTATAAAATTTAGTGTTTTACTCACTATATAATATTAGTTGGTGAGTTATTTTTCACCTATCATTTTTTATGATACAGGACCATTATTGCCAAAAAGCCTTAGTCATTTGCTACCTAATTTTGTCTTCGTTTCAACATATCCATTTATCAAATTCATGTTAACTTTATGTAGGATACATGTACGTACGGCAAACTATTTGTACACTTATCACCAACGCATCTCATTTATATCTCTAATCACACTTATGACTCATTTTTTAGATTGAACTTCTTCAATTAATTGTAAAAATGAAACACGTTGCACGAAAAATTGTCACATGTAAAGGTTTGTTTAGTACAGTTAGGCAAAAGTACAAAGTAGCGGGCACTACAATAAGTATGAAATGAAAATTTAAGGGCCTAATTGAAAAAAAGTTAAGAGTAATGTTATTAGATTAAAAATCTATATAAAATAAAAGGACTACATCCAAAAATTTACCCAAACATTTGAACGATTGATTACTTATAATTAGATGCATGGATTATATGAAGAAAAACTAGAGTGGTCGGTGGAAATCCATTGCAATGAATGAATTTGTCTTAAAGCACCAAAAGGAAGAAAAGAAAAGGTTGGTTTTTTACTTCTTAGTGATCTTTTAGGAGTGAAGACTGGACTTTTTTGGACAACCTACGACAATTGCAAGTGGGAGTTCTTTTATCTCTCTCTCTCTCATCTCCTTCCCTCCTCTCTCTCTCTCTTTCCAAGTTGGAACTATTCTTTGTATTTGTAATTGCCCATATAAACACAAAACATCTTTTGGGAAAGTTATGGACAAGAATGAATCTCCGGCAAATTAAGAACAGGTTTAAAAAAACAAATTCTTAAGAGAAGAAAATACTTGGGCAATAATTCACCACAAAAAATTTCAATGTGCTAAACAGAACAATGTCCTATTTGTTGTTTCCATATCTCTAGTTTGATGATTTGATTGGCTGTCATATTCCTTTTTTAGTGTGGAAAAGATTGTGTGTTTTGGTAGAGAAAACTAATTATTTCAAATTACATTTTTGAAAGAAGTGGAAATTTATAACTGATTAGTTTAAGCTAACCTCATTTTCAATGAACGTTTATAAATTATTTTATTATTGATAAAGATGCTATAAAATTTTATCCATTTGGGATACATATAGGAGCCGGTAACAGAAAACACGACAATATGAACAAACACAGAGTATATATTGGAGATTAATTAGACAAGACTGTAGAACAATAAATGTGATGTATATCAACTTTAGTGGTCCAGCTGTAAATACTCATTCTGAGTATGTAGCTGCCAGATTAGATAAGTTGGTTATCAAAGTATCTTCTGCATTGGCTGTGGACAGTTTCTTGGCTCAATCTCATGCTGCCACTTGGAGATCTGTTTACAGTGCGTGTGTGCGCATGATTATGAGGTAATATATTAGAATGGTAATGATTGAGTTGGTTACGAGAAAGAGAGAGAGAAAAGTGAGACTAAGAGAGTGAGGGTGAAGTCTCGTGAAAAAGAAAGAGAGATGAATACTATTTGATTGCCAAGAAGAGTCGAGAAGAGATTTTCTAATCTGCATGATCTTCTTTGTATTTCTTCCTTCTACTTCAAGTTTGAAATTATTTTCTCTATAACCATTTGTAACTTTTGATCATATAGTGGATTGACAGTTTCTCTGCTAACTGGATGTAAGTCTATCACCTTGATATACTGAAACTAGTATAAATTTGTCGGTGTTCTTCTTTGTTCTTGTTTCTCTATTAATTATGGAAATTAGTTTACCCGATATATGTGTATGAAAGCATAACAATAAATATTACAAAGGAATGACTTATTAAATTTAAATCCATATTTAATTAAGAGATAATAAAAAGTAAAATTAAAACATTTAAGATAAACAAACTAAAATAATTTAGATGACAGAATCTTGTAACATATAATATAGTTAAAGCAGAAGCATTATAATAATTATAATTCACTAGTATTTTGGGAAAACTAATAAATATTTTCATTTAACTAATTATATTTTACGTGCATAAACAATGAATGAAATTGAAAAAATAATTAATATGATATTTATATTAAAATAGTTGATATTAGATAAAATAAAATACGGAATTTTTTTCTAATTTTTAATAAAAAACTTTGAAATTTTAAGAACTAGAACTACAAAATACAATATTTATAATATATGTCTCAATCAATCTGTAATATATCTCTTATTAACTGATTTATTTTTTATTCCAACATTCATCAAACACGTGACATTATTAAATAATTCAGTCAACTACAATACATTACCTTACATTACTATTTAATTGAATTAATACATTTATGTAATAAGTACCGTTAGAAAATAAATTTACCAACAACACTCTTCGTAGTTCAATTAGCAATACTAATTTAATTTTTCCAAATTGACTATGAAAGTATGATTGATCTAGCTAGAATGTGACATTAAACTAAACTTAAAATTAGAGGTGTAAGCGGTTCGGTTCAGTAGGTTTGAGAACTGTTCAGTAAATGAAAAAAAAAAATTCAGTTTTCAATATTCAACCAAACTAACCAAAAACAAAATATCTGAAGCAAATCCTAACATTTTTGCAGCATCTAATGAAGAGGAGTAAGAGCATGTATTTATATTCAAATTTTACAACATAACAGATGTTCAAAAAATCCAACCCTCACCCTAAAAATTCAAACAACACAAGAAGAGAAAAGAGAGAACATAGGCAGCAATATGAACAAGTCTGAAATGAACCGAAATCGTTCAGTAGCCCAAACTTCAATTCTGTATTCTTTCTTCCACTAACAGTAGCCGCAAGCTTTGATTTGTCAAAATCGAGCATCAAATCGTTCATCTTCTTTACCTTTGATGGACCAAATAAGAGAGAGATGGAAACAAAGAAAGCAGATGGAACGAAGAGAGAGAAAGAGAGAACGTGAAGAGATGTAGCAAAGAGAGAGAGGGAACAAAGAGATGGAGAGAGCGAAGAGAGAGAGAGAGAGAGAGAGAGAGAGAGAGAGATCGCGAAGAGATGTAGCAAAGAGAAAGAAGGAGCGAACAGATGGAGAGAGAGAGTGAGACTGAAGAGATGGAGAGAGAGAGAGAGAGCGAAGAGATGGAGCATAAAGAGAGAGACAGTGAAGAGATAGAGAGAAGACAAAGAGATAGTGAAGAGAGGAGGGAAGACAGACATGGAGAAAGAAGAAGTGGAGATGGTTGGGAGGCTGCGCAAGGTGAAGAGATGGTTAGTGTGGGAGGCTAGGGTTTGACAAATTTACCTCATATAGGGGAGTGCGGTTCGGTGCGGTTTCAGTACAAAAATCACAGACCGAATTAAATCACAAGTGTTTTATAATTTTAAAATCGAACTGAACCGTCTGAGATACTCACACCAACCGAACCGCTACGGTTCGGTCGGTTTTATTGATTCCAGTTGTTTGACTTACACCCCTATCTAAAACTAGCTAGATATCAAAATACATCTTACTTTGATTTCTTGAAGGAACCAAGAAAAAAAAACATCTGTCTTCAATCACAAGTCAAGAGATTTTTTGAACATTTGTGTTTGTTACAGTATTACCATTAAATCAGCAATTGTTAATATTTGCTGTTTAATTAGTTATGTATAAAGTAATTCAAGTAACTGTTTCAATGACTTTTTAAAATCTATATTTTAGAGTCTTATTCGATTGAAACCGTTAAATAGAAAAACAACCGTCTAGTCTCCATATCAATTTTAAAACAATTAAAAAATTGTTTTGTTACTAATTATATTTCCATTTTATGATATGTCCAATATCTTATTATCCTATAGGAAATGATAAATAAAGGTAAAAACTCAAACAACAATAGGTGTTGTTTTGAAACTTCAACATCGGCTTTGCCTGTCATATTATAATACTGTAATACGACACGTCATTAAAGCATTTATATACACTATTAAATCTTAAATCATAAAACAAGCAATGACCTATTTTCTTTATTATTTGACAAGAAATAATAGTGTTTTTTTCACTGATTCTAGGAATGGAAAACAGAAATGAAACAAAGTAAAAATAGTTTAAAAAATGGCCGACAAATGACTTCAAAATAATTTGGTCCCAGAAATTTAAAGGAAAACAAGACATGATGTGACACATATTCCTCTCCTTAAATTAAATCCCCTCAATGTAGGGAGTGATGTCATATATATATTATTCATTTTTTTTATCTAATTCTGCTCAAGAAAATTAATAAAAGATTTTAATGACATTCAAGAAAGGTGTAATGACTAATATTGTACACATATTTTTTCCTTCATATTATCATATTATAGTTTATAAATCTTTTTCTAGTACTGTTACTAGAGTGATCTCACTCTTTATATATACAACAATATAATAAAAGCACATCAACTAAGTAATTTTTTTGTCACATTAATAAAATTTATAAGAATGGAAGATAACATGACTAAAATTTATAAGAATGGAAGATAACATGACTAAAATTTACAAACATTTTAGTGAGAATGTGAAATTCTTGTCTAGTCAAATCCCACTGGATTCATACAAAAGTAATAGTATAACAAAATATATAAAATACTTTATTATTTACATAAAGAGTAGTGAAAAGGGAAGATCATGTCTGTAAAGAGAGATTTCCCCCCAAAAAAAAACGAAACCAGCTGAGCTCAATAACAAACTGTCCAAAGCTACAAACTTGGTTTCCTCCAAAAAAAACATTAAAATTAAAAAAAACCTAATAAAACAAAACATTTGTTAGGGCTTCAAATATTCCAGGAGAATCCGGGGACTGTCTGTAACTCTAACCATCCCTCTGGTAAAATCTCCTTCTTCATACGACACCGTTCTGTACCATATCGAGGAATTTCACTTCTACCGATATTTTCGAATTTCTCGTAACTGATAAAAAATTAACGCCGTCGCCCACACTATGCTTGATTGGCCAAATCGTTGGAGTCTATGAATGTGCCGTGGAATCCATAAGGGACTCGTGAAGGTAACTGAATTGAAGCTTCCATCTGTAAATTCATGGCATTAACGATCTGAAGCTCTGATTTCCATGTCTTTTCGTCGTGGACGAAAGCTAGAATATACCCATCGTCTTCTTTTTCCGAATTGGGGTCTCTTGGAAGAAAAAACGGCTCTCCCCCGTACTTCCTGTCGCCGTAGATGTATTTTTTCACCATTCCCGACGATAGGTCGACTTTTGCGAATCCTGAGACTTTCGGCCATGGTTCTGCAATGGCGAGATAAGCGTACGTGGTTTTCCTTCCGAGTTTGTTTCTGTTCACCATTCCAGCTTCTAAATTCACCTGGTCGAAATCAGAGAGGATTGCTCTGCGTTTCGACTCGCCGGTTTTTAAATTGAGGCGGATTTCGGAGAGGACGCTCTGTAAGCACTCGTCGCATTCGTTGAAGATAGAGTCCGGTGGAGTCATGCAGGAACCGATCACGACGATTTCGTCGGTTTCTGGCTCTTCCCAAGCATTCCATAAATGGAAGCAGAAGGTGTTCGGCGAATTTACCCAGAGAATATCCGAAGCGTCACGGGCGTTTTTGGGTAAAATCCCAAATCGCGATTGCTTCTCCTTGTCGTAAATCACGGGTGAGCCTCCTTTGATCATTTCTTGAAGCTTAAACACCACTTGCTGATCTGGGATGACTACGAAATTCTGTGTAATTGCGAAATCGTGCATCATTGTTGGGATTTCCAGTGGGATTTCCACGTCTGGTGATTTCTTCCCGTCGGTAGAGAATTTGAAGTATTTGAGGTATGGCTTTTGAACGACATCGTAGCTAAGAGCGAACAGTTCTTTCGAATCTGGGTCTACCTTGGGGTGAGCGATCATGGTGGATTTGAGCTGCTCATCGAAATCGTACCGGCCGACCGTTTCGAGGTCGCCTGAGGGACTGATTCGAACTTGGTAAGGCAAATCGTCTTCCGACATGGCGAGGAGACGGTCGTTGAAGTATACTAAGCCTGCGTTAGCTACTCCAGTGCCGTGTTTGTGATCGACGAGACCGAAAACTCCCCTGGCGTAGAACAAAAGAAGGCGAGCTATACCGGAATGTCCATGGAGCTCGCCAATGGCTTTGGGAAAAACGGGGCGACCCAGTTCCCGTTCTTGGATTAGTCTTTGGGTTTCGGTAAACCGGCAGGCGTAGCTGGCGAAACCGGAATCAATAGTGACGGCGTGAACCATGCCATCGCCGTCGAAGAAGTGGTGGCCGGCAACAGGTTCGAATAATGGATTGGCTCCGTTACGAACATAGACGCCATTAATACATTCGGGGATAGTGCCGGTGACAGGGAGTTCGTGGCGAACACGTTGTTCTGGTACCGGGGCGAAGTTACCGGCGATTTGGACTCGCGGGTCAGCAGTTTTCGGAAGAGGGTGTTGGAGCTCGAGTGAGAGTAACGCGCCTTCTACAATGTCTAATGCCATGGCAGCAGCTTTTTGCAGTAAGTTCCATTGTGGGGCTTGGTGGGTGCTGTTGGGAGTTGCAGAGATGTCTTTGGTAAGTACAGTTTGTTGGTAAGGTTGTTTTGGGAACTCAAGTACTGAAGGAGAGTGTAAAGCAGAATGAATAAAGGAGGATTTGTTAATGGGCTTCTTCCTTATGGAGATGGATTTTGAAGTGAAGCCCAAGTCCATTAACGAAGAAGTGGAAGAAGAGTGAGAGCGCGATTGAGGACCAAATTGCCCTTTAACCCAACTACTAGAGTTAGGTGCTAAAGAAGAAGCTGCTGCCATAGCTGTTTCGGAGATTGCTTTAGCCTATGGTGGAATGCTATTATGTTCAAAAACAATGTGAAAACCAAAGAAGAAAGCTAAGTTGGTATATGGGTGTTAGAGAGAGAGAGAAAAGAGAGAGTTTTGAAGAGAAAATGATAGAAAGTGAGGTATAAATAGAGAGTAGGAAGGGTGGTGAGAGAGAATTAAGGGTTTATTTTTGTAATGGAGGTCCACCTAGACATGTTAGAGAAGACCACGTGGTTGTTTTGTGGAAAGGAGATTTGGGGATTGCATTGAAGTCCCTCTTTCAATATGTAAGTGTGGGGTAACCAAACATTTTATTTTTGAGTACAACCCAACTAATAACATTAGAGAGAATCTTAGGAGTTTGTTAAGTATATTTTCACATCTAATATGAAGTTATAACTTAATCTTTTATCAAGTGCAAACAAAATCGAAGACAAAATCTGAGAAAGGTCTAATCATACAGAGAGAAAACTACGTCAGTTGTTAAGTTTTATTTCTCTTATATGTATTTTTAAAATATTTAAATTTTTCTTTTGTTGGATGGTTTCTTAAAGGGATATTTTAAAATATAATCGAAAGATATTTATCATGTCATATCATAAATAGTTTTTATGTGCGTAAAATATAATAATCTTAATTTTTGAATTATCTTACACTCATATAATCATATTCTAATAATTTTATTTTAGAATCATTTACCCCTAATTTTATTCTAAACTATCCCTAATAATCCAATGAATAAGGTTATGGAGAGAATCCCATAATTGGAGGAGTCCTAAAATTAGGAACCAATAAGTGATGTGATTAGAGTGAAACCCACAAAAGAAAAAGGTGACGACTTAACTCTTTTTCCTTTTAATTAGGCATTTCTTTTTTATCTAATCCCGCGTTTCGACCTCTTTTCTAGTCTTAAAAAAGAAACGTCACAACCCCTACCCTCGTTGCCTTTTCTATTCCCTTTCAACCACGAAATCTTGGTCACCTCACTTGCCCCACACGTTCTCTCTCTCTCTCTCTCTCTCTCTCTCTCTCTCTCTCTCTCTGTAGGATGCAGATGGGAGAAACAAAGGCAAGAAAGGTTGGGTGTTCTCCATCAACATCAAATGGCCCTTTGTTTTTGTGTCTTGGACTAGTACATTCCTCTAAGTATTATTATGGTATTGTGTGGGCGTGACTACACTTTGAATAATCTTTGATTTCTTTTGTTTATTCATCTTTATAAGATAATTTAATCTTTCATGTGCAACACAAAATTTATGGACGCCCATGTTGTTAACTACAAGCAACAATGTGTGATGTAGCCAGGGTGAGGCGATAAAGATGAAAAGTTTTGCAGATAGATTTACTAATTAATTATTATCCTGGGAGGATTGTGGGAGCAAGCGTAGAATTTCTGGACAGAAATTTAACCCCCTTAGGAGCTGAAGCTTGGGCTATGTTGGTTAGTCTGAGAGCTGCAAGGGCTGCTGGTATGAATCCCGTGATGGTAGAATCGGATTGCAAAGTTCGGATTGATCTAATTACCTCAAGGGATCATTCCAAACATGAACTTCATAATATTATTTCTGACATTGAGATGGAATGTGACGGTGCGGAGGTGATGGAGGTGCTGCACTGTAGGAGAAGCTCTAATGCTTTGAGTCATCTCTTAGCTAACCAGGCGATTGCTAATAAATCGTTCTTTAGCCGTTTAGCTGATTTTCCGCATAGTTTGATTAAGATCTTTTATAATGCTGACTCTGATGTATCGCTGTATTCTTTTTTATTTTTCTTAAGAATATACCAAGAATTAAGGCATCAATATGATATATTCCTCTCTTGAAATTATCTTGATGCTTTGATCTATGCTATAGGTTAATTAGGGATGCCCTTCATTTGCTAACCCTAGTCTACTATATAGATTTGCCTTCATTTTAGTTATATATATCTCAGTTTTGAATACTTCTATTTATCACAAAATATTGTTCATTAAAATTGGCGTGTGACAAATATATTTTGATCCTTATCGAGCGCTTTTTTTAAAGAAAGAAGTGGTACATTAATTTTCTTTTCTTTAACCTTTTTTGCATTCAAGATTGAAATTAATGGAATTAAATTGGCTTCTTGTGAAAGATAACTAATTAACATGCGAGTAACCCTAGAGTTAGTGGTCATTTTGTTTCATTTCTTGTTGTGTCATGTTTCTTGTTGCGGTCCATGACGAACCCGTCGGAGCCATTGTGGAGGGCCACCGGAAAAAGAAGGATGGAAAGTGATGTGGATAGCTATCCTTTCCCATATAAGTTCATTCTCTAATAATATAAGCCACAGTTTCATATATAGAAACCAATATTTTGAGGAGGTGTTAGCTGTGGAAGTTTTTATTTCTTTTAATTACAATAACCTAATTACTATATATGATTTTTTCTTTTGTTCCTTCATTGTAGTCTAAAGCTTTCATATATGTTTATTTATTATGCTTATTTTTTCTTTAAATAAATTTATTTTTTCCCATATGGATATGGTGCATGAACTAGCTCACTTCAGAAATATACTGATTGAATATTCGAGCTTAAAGGTTGTTTTAGGCAAATCCAAAGGGCAGAACGTATTAAAGGAGGAGAAGTACAGTAGGAACATAATTATTCCAATTAACGAAAATGTATAACATTTAATTATTATTTTCAATTTAATTAATTGAAGGCACTTGTTATTTTATGTGATCTTTTTAAAATATCTACCTATTTATATTCTTTTGGCCGGCCAAATAAAAGGTAGGTGCCGAAATCAAGAATATTTTTTTATGATAAGAAATCCTCTGAACTTTCCCCAATTTATGGGTCATATGGGTTATACAAGTTTTTAATATTTACCCTCGTTAATAACATGATATGAGCTCATAAGCTAATCCAAGTCAAATACTCAACTCCTAGGTTGATACAGGTAAATGAAATTTTACTTTCATCTAAAAAATCATTCTTGTGTAGAGATTTTCTCCCTTTTAAATCAAAAGTACACCTCTCTCTCTAAACATATTACATATAATATAGAAGAATCAAATAGGCCAATCAACTTACAGAGATGTCCATTGCCAATTATTATTGTTTTTTGCTTATTGTAAGTAGTAAGCCTAGTGTCTTGAATGTCATGGATGACTCAACAAAAGAAGGGTGGAATGATTATAAATTTGAAGAGAAAAGATGGTGTGTCGAGTAGATTGAATGGTTGCCATTGGATTTATCTTGAAATAATCCGACATGTTTATTTACATCCATGTGTCCGTTTATAAGAAAATAATCATTTAACTAATTTGGTTTCGGTGATAATGTATGCATGATGCCCAACTTCCTTAGTGCATTTCTCTTTTCCTTTTGTTAATGTGATTCATGGAACATTTAAATATGGTTTTTCTTTTTCTTTTTTTCATTTTCTGATTTATATATATATATATATATATATATATATTCATATTTTTAAGACTATATAGTATGATGCATGGTTTTCCCTTTATAGACTAAATTTGGGGATATAATGACAAATGAGTAACAAAAATACGATATGACAAATGCAATAATTAGAGAGTAAAAGAATTTATTCAAGAAAGTAGTATCTTGCATGTCAGTACAGAATGTTATAATCAGTTACTACATAATAAAATTTATTAGAATAGTTAAGACTATACAAACTTAAACTTCAGTTATTTAGAGTTAGTTTAGTCAGCTTCTATTAGGAAGTTTATCGATTGTTAGTAGTTAGTTTTCAGTTTGTTATTTGTTAAGTCTTTCTCTATATATACTCTAAGTGCTGTATTGTTAAAGGTTAATGAGAATAGTAAATCTTCTTTAGTTGTTACATGGTATCAAAGCCAAATCACCTTTCTTGTTCTTCTTGTCTCTCTCGTCGCATTTTTTTTCCTTCGTCTCTGCTTTCTGTAAGCTTCATCAATGGATGAAATAAACTCAACCGCAAATGCAACAAACTCTGCTGTAAACGCGACTAACTCAACTGATAATTTAATAGCAGCAACTCATTTAGTTTCATCATCCTTGTCTATGATAAGTTCTATTCCTAAAAACTTGATTTCGATAAATATACATTTTGATCGGAATAATTTCATTTTTTGGCGCTATCAAATTCTATCGTCAGTGAGAGCTTATAGTCTTGAAGGCATTATTCTAGGGAGCTCAACTCGTCCTCCTCAATTTGTTACAAAAGTAAACACCAACGTCAATGACACAACAATCTCTGAAGAAGTGCCAAATCCTGAGTTTCAGTCATGGCTGCGAATAGATCAGTTCGTTAAAAGTTGGTTGTTATACTCAATTTCAGAAACAATGTTTGGCCACATTGTACGTTGTGATTCGTCTCATGAAGTCTGGTCAGTGTCAGAAGGAATTTTCACTACAAATTAAAAATCAAGGTTGCTTCAACTACGTTTTCAGCTTCAGTCTACCAAGAAAGGTTCACTAAGTATAAATGATTACGTTATGAAAATGAGGTCTCTTGCTAAAAATCTTTCAGCTTCTAGACAATTAGTAAGTGATGAAGAATTGCTTCTTTATATCCTAGGAAGTCTAGGCAATGACTATGATCCTGTTGTCATTAACTTGACTTCTAGACATGAGTTTGTTTCAATCCAAGAAGCAAAATTTCTTTTACAAAGTCAAGAATTAAGGTTACGGCAAAACAATCATGTAAGTGGTCTTATCGATGCATCTGTAAACACTGCACAATTCAACTCCAATTAGTATAATTCTGCACGGAGAGGTCGAGGAGGAAATGGCCAGTCTAATGGTAGTCAGTATAATAATAATTGGTCAAGAGGTAACTCTGGAACAAGAGGAAGAGGCCGTGACAGAGGAGGTTCTAGACCTGTTTGTCAAATATGTAGGAGAATAGGTCATACTGCATTTAATTGCTATAATAGATTTGAGTAAGATTTCCAACAACCTGAGCAAAACAATTTCAAACAAAATCATGCCTCTTCAGCCTTTGTAGCCTCTTCATCTAACAGTTGCAGATAACAATTGGTATATGGATAGTGGGGCAAACAACCATACCACCTCAAACCTAGAAAACTTGTCTCTTAAGTCAGACTACAAAGGAAAAGGAAATGTGATGGTAGGAAATGGTGAGTTTCTGTCTATTTATCATATTGGTAATTCTAAAGTTTTTTGTTGATTCTAAACTTGTCATTAACTCAGGAAAGGACAATAAACATTCTTTATGCAAATCTAACTCACATACAGTATCTCTTTCTCTCAAGCAAATTCTTTGTGTTCCTTATATTACCAAAAACTTAGTGTTTCAGCCCTTACTAGAGATAATAATGTTGTGATTGAATTTAGCTCTACTTTGTGTCTTATTAAGGACAATATTTCGAGGAAAGTCCTTCTGCAAGGGACTTTTAAAGATAGATTGTATCATTTTCAGCTTCAACCGACTGATATCAAGCTTCTACAAAGTCATTACAACTTCAATCACAAACCTAGTGTGTACTATGCAGCAAACATTCTATCTTTTTCTTCTGCAAATTCAGTTTCTTTAAATTTAAATTCTATCTTTACTTCTTCAAATCCTTGTAAAAACTCTACTTTCAATAATAAGTCAATTGTAAGTGTTGATGCTCAAAACATTTGGCATCAAAGACTTGGGCATCCCTCAAGTTATGTTTTGAATGCAATATTAAGAAAAGCAAATTTGACTTTTACTCCAACTTCCCTTTCTTTCTGTGATGCATGTAAATTTGGTAAAATTCATCAAATCTTTTTCTCCTATTGCTTAGCATACTACCAAACCTTTTGAACTTATACATTCTGACATTTAGGATCCCCACCCTTACTGTCAACAGAAGGATATAGGTATTATCTCACTTTATTAGATGAGTTAACAAGATTTTAGTGGATCTTTCCCTTAAAACTAAAATAAAAAACCACAAGCATTGTTCTTCAATTTAACTCCTTCATTGAAAGACAATTTAATGCTAGGGTTAAGAAATTCTAGTCAGATTGGGGGGTGGGGGTGAGTTCAGACCTTTAAAACCAATTTTTGCTCAATTAGAGATCCATTTCAGGCATCCCTATCCCCACACCCATCAATAAAATGGGAAAATAGAGAGAAGGCATAGACAAATAGTTGAAACTGGTCTTGCCTTGTTAGCTCAAGCAAAAATGCCATTAAAATTATGATGGGAGGCATTTCATCATAAACAGATTACATTCATCTATCATTCAAAGTCAAACTCCATTTGAGAAGTTTTTTTTTTCTATTTTTCCATATTTCCATATTCTAAGAACCTTTAGTAGTGCTTGTTTTGCACTTACAAGACCTTATAGTAAGCATAAATTAGAATTTCACACTTGTAAATGTGCATTCTTGAGCTACTCAGATAATCATAAAGACTATAAGTGTCTTGAATCAAAATCTGGTAGAATTTATATTTCCATTAATGTGTCTTTAAATAAATTGGAGTTTCCTTATCAAATTTTAGTTTCTAAAACTTTAGTTTCTTTAACGACTTTGCACGCATCCCCTTTTCCTAACCCTTTTAAACCTGTGATTCCAAGCTCTCAAATTGATACAAATCTATCTAGATCATCACCTATAGAAGGATGTATCACTCTGTCATTCCAACAGATCAAGTCAATCAGAACAAGTATCTCCCTCTCATTTTACTTTGCCTAATGTTATTGATTTTTCTTCTCACAGTCCAATTGTTCCTTTACAAAATGTTCCTTTTAATGATTCCTCTCCTTGTTCAGAACCTTTTAATGATAGACTAACTGAAATTTTAGATTCTCATGCTCAAAATCCATCTATACATCCTATGATAACTCGATCTAAGCATGAAATTTTTAAACCCAAAGTCTATCTCTCTACTATATGTGAGTTAGAAACTGAACCTACCTCTGTTAAGACAACTTTAGAGCATCGAAAATGAAAAATTGCTATGACTGAGGAATATGATGCACTTGTTAAGAATCACACTTGGAAGCTTGTTCCAAAAACAGTGATATGCATGTTATTCAAAATCAATGGATGTTTAGGATCAAACATAATTCTAATGGTTATGTATTTAGATATAAAGCAAGGCTTCTAGCTAAAGGATTTCAGCGATCTAGTGGCATTGATTATTTTGATACTTTTAGCCCAGTAGTTAAACCATCCACCATTCGTATTATTCTCACTTTGGCAGTCTCATATCAATGGGATATTCAACAAGTTGATATTAACAATGCCTTCTTGAATGGGGAGTTGAATGAAATTGTTTTTATGGCGCAACCACCTTGTTTTGTATAGAAAGATAAATCTGTGTGTGCAAGCTTACTAAGTATTTATATGGCTTGAAGTAAGCAATCGAGCATGGTTTGAAAAGCTACAAAGGGCATTACTTCAATGGGGGGTTTTACAACTCTAACTCAGATTCTTTATTGTTCATTTCTAAGACTTCTACTTCTTTGATTTGATTCTGGTATATGTAGATGATATTTTAGTAACTGGTATGTGTCCTAAAAGAATTGAACATGTTATCTCATATTTGAATCATCATTTTGCTCTTAAGAAGCTTGCCTCCCTTAACTACTTTTTAGGTTTAAGGCATATAGAGATACTACTGGACTTTATTCACTCAAAGCAAATACATAGTTGATCTATTGAAAATAACTAATATAACAGAAGCTAAAGCTTGTCCTACACCAGTGTGCTCCTCTACCAAGTTGCCTGCTCATATAGGTACCCCTTTTGAAGATCCAAATTTATAAAGGACCACGATGGGAGCATTGCAGTACCTCACGATGACTAGGCCTGATATTTTATTTTCTGTGAATAAACTAAGTTAGTTCTTGCAGTCCTGTACCTTAGACCACTAGAAAACATGTAAAATATTACTTAGATACTTAAAATGGACTCTTGATTATGGCCTGCAATTTAAACCAGCTTCTTCTCTCACTTTGGAAGGATTTACTGATGCAGATTGGGCTGGACATGTTGATGACATGCGCTCTACATCAGGGAATTATATCTACCTAGGAGGAAATTTAATCATTCAAAGCTCTAAGAAGTAACATGTACTTGCCAGGTCAAGTATAAAATCTGAATATAGATCTTTTACCTCTTCTGCTATAGAATTCCTTTGGCTCAATTCTTTATTTACAGAGCTTGGTTTAACTATCAGCATTTGTCCTACCTTGTGGTGTGATAATATTGGTGCTAGTATGTTAGCTGCCAATCCTGTGTTTCATTTTAGGACAAAACATATAGAGTTGGATGTCCATTTTATTAGAGAAAAAGTTTTGGCCAAACAGCTTCAGATTCAACACATTCTTACAGAAGTCCAGATTGCTGATGTGCTTACTAAACCTCTTCCAAAAACTAAATTTCTAACTCATCGTGGCAAGCTAAAAGTTGTTCAAACACCTATTAGCTTGAGGGCGCATGTTAAGACTATACAAACTTAAATTTTAGTTATTTACAGTTAGTTTAGTCAGCTTCTGTTAGGAAGTTTGTCAACTGTTAGTAGTTAGTTTTCAATTAGTTATTTGCTAAGTCTTTGTCTATATATACTCTAAGTGTTGTATTGTTAAAGGTTAATCAGAATAGTAGTTCTTCTTTAGTTGTTACATGTATTGATACAAAGTAAAGATTTAAGTTTCCACTCACAACTAACTCAACTTATTTATAGTTTGAATTTGTTAAGTAACATATTAACCACTGGTTAGATAAGTTTCAGTAATCTCATATAATGTAAGAGGCTGTGATGATCTCTTAGTTAAATAGCACCTTTTCTATTTATCATACCCCTCATGGGAAATGGTGAAATTACCACCTTGAACTTGGACTTTAGATAGATAAATGTAGGAGTAGAGATTGTCATTTCAGTAAGCCTGTCACTTGATCAACAAATGGAGCAAATCTGACTTCAAGTTGTCTTTGCAGAACTTTATGTCTAATGAAGTTAATATCTAGCTCTATATGCTTGATTTTTGCATATAGAACATGAATGGAAGCAAGAGCATTTTCCTAGACCTATATTCACAAACTATCGATAGTTAAGTGAGAGATAGAGATAATATTGATTGTAACCGTTAGATCCAAGATACCTTTATTACAACATTTCCTAGACCTATATTCACTCTTTAATACTTGATCTTGACACAATTTTTTGTTTCTTAAAGGAGCAAGATATAAGATTGCCATCATTGAAAACTAGATAAAAACTTGTTGAGCGCCTTTCATCCAAGTTGCCTGCCCATTCAACATCATAGTATGCTTGAATGGTTATAGAAATGGAGGTTGAATATGTAAACCTTATATTAAAGTACCTTTTAAGTACTTACTCTTTTACAAGCTTGCTAGTGAATGACAATTAGTTGATGTAGGTGTTGACTCAACTTGTTGACTATGAAAGCTATGTCAAGTCTAGTAATAGAGAGGTACTGAAGAGAACCTAAAGTGCTTCTAAACATCATGATATCAGTTAAAGGTTCTCCTCATGTAACATATAAGTTTAGGGTGATATCAATTAAAGGTTGTCATATAGTAACAAATAACTGTGCAGAAGAAGTAAATCATTGATATACTTAGTTTTGATAGGTAAAATATAGTATGGTCTATGGAAACTTCAATTCTCAAGAAGTAATGTATTTGTCCTAGATCCTTTAAGCTAAAAGTCCAATTAATTAAGATCTCAAACTAACTTTTTAAATCATAGATAAATTATTCCCTATAAGTAGAATATTACGTAGATCAATAAAAGCATTACTGACTTTTCAGATTGAAATACGAACCGAGAGGCATCAAATTCTAAAGTTTTGAAACCCCATCAAGTAAGAGCAATTTTGAGTCTATCATACCAGACTCTTGGTGCTTGTTTTAATCCATATAATATCTCCGTTAACTTATAAACATGACGTGGCCTTGAATTATCAATGAACCCCTCTGATTGAGACTTAAAACAGATTCTTGTATATAGACATTCAAAAACGTATTGTTAACATTCATTTGCTTCACATCTCAACCAAAAGACACATCATGATGGAGAATAATTCTTAAAGTTGTTGGTTTTAGAACAAGAATGAATGTTTTAGTGAAATCTAGTCCTAGTGTCTGAAGAAAGTCTTTTGCTACCAGCCTGACATTATATTTTGAGATACTTCCATCTTAATTCAACTTTAGTTTTAAAACCTATTTGTTCTAAACCAAAATCATACTAGATGAGTGAATTACTAATTTCTATGTGTTATTCTTGAGAAGAGTAGAGTACTCTTCAATTAATTGTCTACTTCCAATTTGACTAAGAAAGAGCTACTTTGACTAAGGTTGGTTCAGTTGGAGTAGTGATTGGTAACATATGTTTTGTGGCTGTGAAAGCTTTTGGTTTGAGAGTACTTGTCTTTAGATCTGGTAGTCATTGGGTGTGAGGGAGCATTATAATTTGGTTGGGAAGATATGTAGGAGTAGTAAGGTCAATGATTAATTGTTCTAAAATGAAAGAGGGTCAAAATGTATAATAGAGGATTGAGGAGACACTGTTGGCATAACAATATTATCACATGTGTCATACTGTTGTGACGAAATATGATTAGTAAAAGATTTTGCTAAGGAATTACCTTCTATGAGTTGTTTGACATATGCCGATGAAAAAGAAGAGAATGAGTTACTAACAGGATTTGACCATGAAAAAATTGAAGATGACAAGTAGGTAAAGTACTAGCGGTAGGAGAAGTCATTGACAAATTTATGTTACTAAACATATCTTGATAAGGAAACATAGACTCATCCCTAGAAATATACACTCTACCAGAAGAATGCAAGCACTTATGCCCTTTATGATGTGTAGAATAGCCTAAAATAAACATAAATCAGTATGAAAGTCAACTTTATACGGAATAGCATAACCAAAGGTTTTTAAGAGATTATAGTTGGCTTTCAGATTGAATAATTTTTTATACGGAGAAAGGAAAGCTAGAATTGGAGTAGTGACCTGATTTTCAAAGGCTTCCCACCAAATTTGGAGACGCATGGAAGCTTAAGCAAGTAATATTATATGAAACTCTACAACATGTCTATGTTAGCTCCATTTTGCTGATGGACACGAGGGCATGGATGCCTAAAGATTATCCTATACTCTTGTAAGAATTTAAAGAATGGCCTAAAATTCACCTCCCAAATCTGAGCGGAGAGTTTTGAAATTTATACCAAACTATTTTTCTGCACAGTTTCAGAAAATTTAAAAACTTGTGACTTGAGAGTGAGAAGGTACTTCCAAGAGAATTTACCAAAGTCATCCATAAAAAATATGTAATACCTATAGTCTTCTTTTGAAATGTTGGGTGTTGGACCCTATAAAATCAATGAAGACAAGTTCTAATGGCTGTGAAGTAATTTTTTAAGTAGGAAATGGGAGAACATGGTTTTCTCACTTCTGACATGCTATACAAAATGAAGGAGAAGGTTTTAAAGCGTGAATGTTAATCTCAAAACTTGATTCAAGATTTTTTCACTAGGATGTCTTAGTCTTTTATGCCATAAATCTACATAGTTTGCCACATGGGTATAAATACGGTTGACTTTCTTTCATTTATGTTATGATGAGTCAAGCCATTCATCTTTCTGTGATAATAAGTAGTAGAAAGAAGAAATTTATTAGACACAATATACTTTAAAGCCAACACTCAATTGAAAGAACTACCATATAATTACAAGTGGTACTATCAGTACTATAATTATTTGTATGACTAGAAGAATCAGATTTAGACTTGGAAACTAAAGACTCAAAATCTATAGGAAATGATAGAACAGACTCAATATAACCGTTCAATGCGGATGGATTCTGAACTGTTTGACACGTTAGTAAATATAATCCATCTTCAAAAATTATCTTGAGCAGTAGAGTTCACGAAATTTTATCCTTTACAAAGAAAAATCAGAGAGAAATTCAACATAAACAACATTATCTTGAGTTACTGACTAGTTTCTTTTTCATCTCATGTACACAAAGGAAAGAATAGCTTTAATGGATGATGTTTAGGTGGTAGAAAAGTAGAACCAATGTGAGAAATTTAAAGGTTCGTAACGTTTTTAGCGACCAACCTCTCAATTGCATTATACTCTTATGTTAAACTCAAGTTATCTAGATCAGAAGTCACATGATTGGTTGCTGCACTGTCAGCATACTAAGCCATATCTATCATGAATTAGAAGAAGTAATGTAAGTAGTAGGTGAAACTATAAAAGTAGAAGGAATGTCATTCCCATTAAGATTGTTTTGTTGAGAATAACCACTTTGATTGCTTTTCTCATTCTTATAATAGCACAATGCAGCTATGCGTCCATAAAAGACTTTATTCAAGAAAGTGGCATCTTGTATATCAAAATTGTATTACAGAATGTTATATTTGAATGCTACATCTTACAAACTGTTGGCTATTTATATAAAGTAAAGATTGAGGTTCTCAATCACAGCAAATAACTGCAACTGTTGGCTACATCTTACATCACTGATGTATAGTTCAAATCTATTAAGTAACAGATTAACCAACTAAGATGAGTTGCAGTTATTTGCTGTGATGTAAGTGAGTGTGATGATCCCTTAGCTCACTGACACCTTTTTGGCTTACAAGAGAAATATGATAGTAACTATTAGATTAATAAGTGGAAGTAGAGAATTAATTCTACACCTGAGTTTACCTTAATCTAATTACGAGGTCTTTGACGTTAAGCTTTATACATTAACCATTTTCCTCCCTAGTATTTGGTCTATTAAGCAAAATTAGAAAATATTTATTGTAACATAAGCGTCAATAAACAATAACAAAAAATGATACTTTTAACTTGGTTTGACCAATTTGTCTACGTCTACGGTTATCTGATTGCCATCGTTACATTACATACCGTCTAATTAATAATCAACCACCTAACCCAAATCCAATTACACTCAAATTTACACTCAACAAGTACAAAATCATACCTTGAAAACAATAGTAAGGTTAGATAAAAATCACAACTCTTCGATTGGACTAAAACCAATTCACTAGCTTCGAAATCATCTTCAAAATTAACAAAGTTTTCTAGCTAGCCTCTCAATATCATGGAGTATCCGCTTTTGGGATAGGACTCTCTCTCACATCTTAACACTACTCTCTATCTATTAGGACATAGCCTCATCACCACTGGATGCTTCATGATGCTCCATTCAAGTTAGAACCACCTCCCACCCTCTGTCAAAGTAGCGCCGCCGAACCTTATTCATAACCTCTTCAAACCCTAATTTCCTTCCTATTAGAGTTGAAAAACTCATGCAATACACAATACCACACAATAAATTTTCTAAAACAACCGCATAGTATAAGAAACTTGCCTTAAGAAACACTACAACAAATAGAGTTTTACCCACAAAATTTTTAGCGACCAAATAAAATTTGTTAGTCACTAAAGATTTCCTATTGTAATGATTTTTTGGTTCGTCGCAGCAGGCTCTCGGGAAAATAATTTGGATTTAGCAAGCGAATTTTTTGAGACTTTTACCGACGAAAAAGTAAATTCCTCGCAAAAAGGAACACTTTTACCGACGAATTCTAGTCTTGGTGGCGAAAAGCTTTGACTTTAGTGACGAATATATAATTGGTCGCATTTTCCTTGGCTTTAGTGAAAAATATAAGGTTGGTCGCTAAAGCCTATAACTATGTAATTACAAAATCATCCCTAAAACCAAATGCCTAAAATTATCCCTGAAATGCCAAATGCCTAAAATCGTCCATCAGTCCCCATTGACCCCCGTGATAGATTGAGCTTTCCCCTGTGCGACGAGTGATCTTTCCCCTCACCCCCGCGATAGATGGAGTGACTCTATTCCTCACCGTTCACCATCGAGCTCCTCTAATTCCTCGCCGTTCACCATCGAGCTCCTCCGTTGACTGGTCGAGCTCCTCCATTGTCTCTGTAAGTGTAGGTAGCTTAGTGCTTCATTTTTTCTTTTTTCTCTTCTCTATATATTTAAATTAGAGAGAATAGTTGGAATTAGGCATTTTTCCTCTGTTCCTCCCATCTTCTAACTAAGCAATTGTTCTGATTCTTGATTTTCTAGCTTGATTTTCCTCTTTTGATCATACTTTTTAGGGTTATAAAGTTTCATTTTTCCTCTCTTCTCTTCTCTATATATTTAAATTATAGAGAATAATTGGATATATAATTGTGTTGGCTACTTGATTTCTTTTTGTGCTTTTGTTTGTTTTGATCTTGGAAGGGAGATTGGTGAAGGTTGGTAAACGGGTGCTTCCTTGAAGTTTTCACATCTTTAGTCTTAAGGTACGGTTCAGTTTTGCCCTTTTCAACTCTCTCTCTATTTTGATACATGTTCTGTTTACAAGTGAGTAGGACTTTAGTTTTTACATTGGGTTGCAGTTCTTTTATTTCTTATACATGTTCTCGATTCATATACATGTTCTTGTGATTCTGTATATATACTTAGCACAGTTTCTTCATTTTAAAGTTTCATCTTCATCTGGTAGGACTCTGTAATCGGACTCTGTTGCGTAAAATGAAGTTGTTTCCGTGGGATAATCTGAGTTGTTTTGCTTCAGATGTTTGGATTTTTTGGTTTCCAGATTGCATTTGAACCGTTTTGGTTCTCAAGAGGCTTGAGTTGTCAATATATTATATATGATATGTTTTAAATAAATGCAACCACAAAAGCTTGCAATTAAGGGATGTGCATTTCTGTTGTGATTTGTGATCCATATAGAAGTATTGCTATTTGCTTATAGTCTGAAGGTTGAGTCGAACCATTGATTGTTGTTATGGTCGAGTATAATAGTTACAAGCATGCTTGTTCACCTGCCCTCACATTTTACACGTATGTACGAATTGTGAAAGGATGGCCTGAACTTCATGTCATTTCACATCCTGGTTTCACCCAATCGAGTAGATACATAACCTTGCTAATCTATTTGTTTCCTTTATGTTTATTTTCTTTCATCTTTTGTATTGATACTTCAAAATATAAGGTGGATTTGCTGAAAAACAAATTTGGGTTTGATGATGCTTTCACTTACAAAGAAGAACCAGACTTGAATGAGGCTCTGAAAAGGTCAGCAGTAATGGATTTTTTCTAAAACAAGAGCTTTTGGTTTTGGAGATAGGTGCTCAGTAAGATTGATTACTTGTTGAAAACTTAACTGTCCAAACATGGAGTTGGAATTTATTCTGCGCATTTCAATTTCTCTGAAAAGAGGCCCTGCTCCCTCTCAGAAGCAAGGAAATTGTCAAATATTATCTAGTGAAAGTGGATAATCTTATTTCTATTCACTTGGATTCTACCTTATTCCTGATTAAGCTTAGCATACATACCCTACTAGCCTACTAATGAAGCCATGATCAATCCTTTCATAAACATCTAAATTGAAATTTTCATATGGGAATTTTCTCAGGTGCTTCCCGGAAGGTGTTGACATTTACTTTGAGAACGTTGGAGGAAAGATGCTTGACGCGGTTCTAGTGAACATGAGGATCCGTGGACATATTTTCGTGTGTGGAATGATCTCACAGTATAACACAGACCAACCTGAAGGCATACACAACTTAATGTGTATGACCAGGAACAGAGTCCGAATGGAAGGTTTTATTATTCATGATCACTATGACTGGTATCCCAAGTACCTTGACCTGGTTTTGCCTTACATTAAAGAAGGAAAAATTGTGTACGTGGAGGATATAGCTGAAGGACTCGAGAGTGGACTAGGAGCTTTAGTTGTTACACAAGAACGCATGCATGCTTTAGTTGTTAGAAATTTTTTTTGGTCGTGAAAAACCTTTGGCGACCAACTTTTTTTTGGTCGGGAAAATTTTTTTGGTCACGAAAGCCTTTGGCGACCACTTTATTTTTTTGGTCGCGAAAGCCTTTCACGACCAGTTTTTATTTTGTCACGAACGGCTATCGCGACGAGATCCAAAATGTCGTTGCAAAAGACTTTCGCTGACGAAGCTAAAGCTACAAATCTCACGACGAATTTTCGCGACGACTTTTTGGGCTTTAGCGACCAAAATGTTGGTCACTAAAGCCCTTGTTTCTTGTAGTGAAATTTGAGGCACCAAATTCTAATAATGGTATGCATTTGAGGAGGCCAAGTATTAAGAATTAATTTAGATTATTAACTTCATGTTAGATCAGTCCTTTAGCATAAAACAGGTTATGTAATGCATCATTCTATTAGACTTGATCATGCTAGCTAGTATTTAGTAATAGTAGAAGAATTAGAGGTTGAAAATACTTTAAGTTAGCAATAATGTGGCGTTTACCTCCAAAATGCGTAAAACATGCACCTTTCCTTTTCATGTATTAGGGTTTGGTGTGTGACTCTGAAGAAACACTCAATTTGTAGCTTCCGTGGAACATTCTCTTCAAATTAGGAGAGTGTCAATATCCAATGAAACAAATTCCTTTCATAATGTTTTTTTTTTAATTTTTTGTGATTTGAAAATTCAAAATGAGACCCAGATTATACAACTAAACTAGGAATCAAATCGATGAAATCAAATTATTTAAGTATATAAAAGAGTAACATGTCAAAGAGTTAGTATACAATTTGTAAAATTTTTCTTTTCATTTTACTCTTTGTCGTTGAAAATTTAAATTAGCTATATAAAGGCATACAAATTCATTATATATTAATTAATTAATGAACTATTTTATGTAATTTTATCTACTTCAATTTAAGTATACAGAAAGGTCCCATCTCAAAGCGTCAGAATTTGGATTTTTTTTATTTTACTCTTTCTCGTATGAAAAATTAAATTAAATATATAAAGGCATACAAATTTAATCAATAATCAATTTCATTTGATTTCATTTATATCAATTTGTGAGGTATGATTAAATCACATATCACTCGAATCAGTCGTACCCATTCTGGGCCATGTCATGTCGCGGCCGACATGGTTCAACGAAAATAAGCCATAAAATTATTCATAACCATCTCTCTCTAAAATAAACAAAATAATTGTTGAAATAAATCATGATGTTAATTTTGAAGCTGTCCAAGTGAAACTAAAATTATGGGCAAATATCTTTCGAACAATGGGCAATAGATTCAGTACTTAATTAGTACTGTAATTTTTATATGTAGATAGACACACAACGTCTAAATTCAAGTAAACCTAACCTTAATTATGGTACATTAGGTATTACATGATCACTATGTTGAACAACATAAAAAGTATGTCTAATAATTGAGAAATCGTACAATCCAACTTTAAGTGTGCTTAGACTCAACAGAGCCTCATACATTGCACATAGATTGTCTCATTCTATATCACCCCATCGAAAATTACAAATTCAAATGGCATCATCAGAATATTCACCATGGTTTTGTTGCGAAAACCTAAGCCTCTTATTTGAGATAATTATGAACAGTTTCATAGTCTCGGAAACACATGTACAAAATGATATATATTTTGATTTAGACAAAGTTGTTCCAAATATCTTTGATGCAAGTATAGCTTCGATTTGTCGCACTCATGAATTCTCTTCGTAACATGTCCTTATATCTACACAACAAACTTAGAATATATACTTTCCTTATTTATAAGCTAAGGGTCTCTAAGCAACTTGATAAAACTTAGCCAACTCTAGTTGAGAAATTAGTTACACTTTCCATTACTTGTACTAAGCTCTTGTATATTAGCTAAGATGATTTTACCTTTGACACTTTGTACAAGTATCTCATATAAATAGATAACCCTTTACTTCACTTGGTATTGAAGTAAGTTGGCTTATTCTTCTCCAAGAATCTCTCTTCTATATTTCTTTCTATCCTTCTTCATTCTCTCTCATGACAATCAACTTAAAAATAGAATACCTATTCTTTATATGGTATCAGAGCCCGAAGAGAACTCACGACCAATGGCATCGAACACAGCTAACAATAATGCCATGAATGTTGGTGCAACCTCGAGAAGTAATACAGGATTGCAAAGTAATTTGTTTCATAGCAAAGTAGCCACTTGGGATGGTTTATCGCTTTCAAGACAAAACATATGCGCTATGAGAGAGGATACTCATAGTGATCAATAATGAAGAGTCAATTTAACTCACAAGTGGACTACAACATTTTGCCTTGAGAGCCTTTTGTCAATATTATGAAGAGAGATATTATGAAATTCATCTTGTTTAAAAAAAGATTTGTAACTTAGCCAAATAAAAGAAACAAAAGAAAAAACATAGTACAAAAGCATTGTAATGAGAATGCTTCCCAAATTAAGTACTTTGTAATTGAAAGCATTTTGTCACAACCTTCTAGAAAAGCTTGCAAGTTGTAGAGTTATATATGCCAGATCAGTGATGTAATCAATTAATTTGGCCTTAGTCCCTACTCATAAGTGTAAAGAATAGATATTCTATTCTGAAGTTGACTGTTATGAGAGAGACAAAGAAGAATGATAGAAAGAAAGATAGAAGAGAGATTCTTGGAATTAATCTTAGAAAAGAATAAGCCAACTTACTTTAATACCAAGTGAAGTAACGGGCTATTTATTTATATGAGATACTTGTACATAGTGTCATTAGTTAAAGGTAAAATCATCGTAGCTAATAGACAAGATTTTAGTACAAGTATTGGAAAGTGTAACTAACTCTTCAACCTAGAGTTTGTTAAGTTTTATCAAGTCACTTAGAGATCATTCGCTTGTCAGCCCCTCTCATGTTAAAGGGGGATAAAACCACTTTGAGATTGCCTTTTAGGTAGTGAAAACATGTAGTAGATAAGGGTTTAGTAAGTAAATAAACAACTTGATCGACTAAGGGAACAAATCTCACTGTTAGTGACCCTTGAAGTACCTTGTTTCTAACCAAATGTACATCAAGCTTATGTACTTTGTACTAGCATGTAAGACATTATTTGAATCCAATGCTAAAGTACTAATATTGTTACACCACAACATTGGTTTGGAAGAAAAAGAGACTCCCAATTATATATAACAGTAAACTTTCAAATCACTAAGGACCTATATTTACTTTGTGTGCTTAACCTTGACAATACATTGTGCTTCTTTGAAGACCATGACATATGGTTTCCACCATGAAAAATGAGATAGGCACTAATAGATCTTCTATCATTTATGTCTCTTTCTCAATATGAGTCTAAAAAGGATGGAATATTAAATAATGAGGAGTATTTCAGAAAAAAAAACCTTCAATTAATATAGCTTTTAAATACCTTAGGACCCTCTTGTAGGCTTACCAGTGAGTCACAATATGTTTTTATTAGAATATGTCCATAAAGTAGCATGTAATAACTATTTATTTGTATTTGGTTATTTCTCGTACGTTAGTATTAATGAATTCTTATAAATAAATTGAAAGTTTTATTAAAATGTATTTATAAATAACTTAAGTCCTGAAACTTTAATCAACAAACGAAGAGTGAAGACATATGCGTCTCTAGATGAACTCTTCTGAAAAAGTTCAGAATGGTATTCACAGTCTTAGGATCGACTGAGCAATCGAATCCGATTATGAATGTTAGGTTGAACCAATAAATGTCAATCTTGGGGCATGGGGATGGAGAATCAAATGGTTAACCTAGACATATTATGAATAAGTTGAATAGATCGGTAACAAATTAGTTTAGATCTCAAAACCGTTTATTTAACCCCAAATCTAATTGTTACACCTTAAGGGTATCTTTTTAATAACCTTAATCCTGAGGTGAATATGTAGCTTAACTTAGTTAGTTACAATCTTTGATATGTCAAATGAGTGAGTTCGAATTGACGGGCAATACCTTCGACTTTGGGATTGTAATTCAATTAAGTTGGAGTTACGTTATTCACAGATATAAAAATTTATGATTGGATTGTAAAAGTAACAATATCACCTTATATATTGGTGGGTGTGTGAATAAATTAACTTGACCAGGTATTCAATGAATTGAGTCATTGATTAAAACTTGTGAATTGTACGAGATAATTCGCTATTATGTCTTTCTTATTTATAGTCAATTAAGGAGTTTTAAGCAAATAATAACAAGAAGGGTAAAATGATAATTTTACATTCCGCTCTTGTTATTGATAGTCATAAAAGGTATCATGTTAAAATATTGCGTGGACTGTGAAAGTAAAAAGAGTTTATTTATACCAACAGAAAACGCAGCGTGCATGAATCGAGAGTTAATTCAGCATCGAATTTATGGAGATATATTTGCCGGGTATTTGAATCCTTAGCTTTATTCATGTGGGTCCATCCATTTAGTCTAAAAAATAACTCATGAGAATAGGAATAGAAAAACGAAATAAATTGGATCAAAATGTGTTTTAGTGCCAATGCATGTTTTCTACACCTATATGTGATGTGTGTTGTCACTTAATTAGTTAAGTGTGATTATATGTATCGAAATTAATTATTTTATTATTTTATAATTATTAGATAATTAGTAAATAAAAATAAATTAACTATATAATTGATAATGATCAATTAAGTTTATCAATTGGATTGATAAATCTTGATACAACTTAAACTCTAGGGAATATTGCAATTTTCGACAATTATGAATATATGGGGTGAATTTTCAGAAAGTTAAAAATATATGAGTATATCTGTAAATATAAAAAATTACTTTTTATCCATATTTAATAGCAATCTGATTGCAGATAGATCAATGAAGAGATACAGTTGCTTTTTAAAAATTAAGAGAGAAAAACGTTTTCATCTCTCTCCCTCTTGCAGCCGAAAATAATATTGAAGGAGAAAATTTTTTATTTTTTTTCTTCAATCGTTTTGAGAACTCACACTCAAATTTCTACACAAAATTCTTGTGAGATATATTTTTAAAATTAACTGGTGGTTGTTGGTGGACGACATTCACAAATCGTTCTTAGAGTTCAAATGTGTGATTCGGATCCCGAAGCTTAAAGAACACGAAGAACACTCGAAGGAATTCTACTAGTTCAGAAATTCTCTGATGCAAGGTATAACTGAAAAATTGTTTTCAACCTTATCTTCTCGTTTACTGTTAACGTCGGAGTACTGATCCTGTGGCTGACGGTACTGTTCAGGCACCTGTTAACATCGGAGTACTGTTCAGGCACCTGTCACCGCCACTGTCCACTACCATGCCCTGCATGGTGACTAGGGTTTGTGAAACCATAGGCGATAACAATTAGGGCTTAGGAAACCCTGTGATGTTTCGCGATAACCCTTATCCTATTTTTTATTTAAATTTTAAATTTTAAATGGATAAAAGATGATTTTGATTTCAAATATAATTATCCACTTTATCTTTTTATCTTTTGAATTTTGAATTCAAAAGATAATTATCAAGGTTATTTTTTTTTCTTTTTATCTTATTTTTTTAAAAGGAGGATTATTAATGATATTATTTAATTAGAAAAATAGTTTTTCTTAATAGAAGGGTTTTAATGAAAATTTAAATTCTAAAATTTTGAAATTTAAAATTTGAATTTTGAATTTAAAATTTAAAATTCGATTTTATAATGGGAATTGACTCTTGTAAAGAGTTACAAAATAGTGGGACAACCTGAAGGACAAATAGACAATTACTGACGCAATGAAGATTTGTTTATAATTTAATTTATAATTTATTATTCTTTTGGGGTTGTAATTAGAAATGAGCCAATAGAGAGGTTAATTTTAAATGTACGATTTAATTTTATTCGTGCATCATAATATAATATGCCATATAGAACTAGGGATATGCCAATATCTAATTGCCATGTAGCATGTACATGCATCATTGTAGATTAATTATAATAGTTATAATTTAATTACAATGTGAAATTTATAATGGTTATGATTTTAAATTGGGATGTAAAATTAAATAAAGTATTTTAAAATTTCATCACGTTTTTCAAATTAATAAAAGTTATGTTTTGAAAAACAACCAAACATCCAAAGTTTTTCAAAAACTAAGTCAGAGGGTCGTTTATGTTGAAACATTCCTAAGGTCTCCAAAACTTGATCGTCGAGTTGCTTGAGAAGCTAAGACTTCCAAAGGAAGTGGTGGGATAGGGACGTCACATAGATGGACTTTTAGTCCATATCAACTTTTAAGAGTCGAAGCGTTGGTTAAACACTTAGACTAATGCACATTGGAATCCTCACTTAGGTGCTAGTCAATGGGGTCAAGGTGACCAAAACCATTGGTGATTGGTTAAGTTAGATGTAGAGATATTTGAGCGTTAACCAAATGAGAAGAGTCTCGCGATAGGAGAGAGTTTGGCTTCATCCCTTGATGAGCAAGATTTCATTTTTTTATCGCAACATCATGGAGGAAATATATTTTTAATGGATCTTTAAAAATTTAAGTAGTTGCATCGTGCATCATACTTTCCTAAATGATTGAGCATTTATTTACACCGTTTTATTTATTCTTTTTAGTAATCATGTCGCTATCCCCTCTGTCAACTATTCTTAACGCGAACAAATTTACTGGTGAAAATTATGTGGATTGGAAATAAAATCTTGATATCGAACTGACGGTAGAAAAGCATAAGTTTATGCTCACTACCCCTTTGTCCCATTGAGCCTATTACTGAATCGACTCAAGAGAAAAATGAGGCTTATGCTTCTTTGTTGCGTCTGATGAGATTGGTAGATGTTATATCTTGGCATCTATGAGCAATGTGTTGCAACAACATCAAAACTTTGAGACCGCCGCCGATATTATGTTGAACATCATCGAAATATTCAGAGATCATGGTCGTCAAGCCAGACAGACAGTTGTATGCAACTTCTAAATTGTAGGATCGAATCTGGAACTCTTGTCAGAGAACATATGATGATGATCATAAGTTATCTGAATGAGATGGAGGTCATATGTGCTGAGGTTGATGGTGAGACTCAGGTGTATATGATCCTATAGAACTTTCCTAGTACATTTGAGAACCTCAAGCTTAATTATTCGATGAATAAGATGAAGTATTCATTTCGTGAGCTCATGAAGGAGCTGTAAGATGCTGTGACTATGTTTCTGAAGGCCAAGAGGAAGTCTGGATTGGCTAACTTTATTGAAAGAAAGCCTTCCGCCTCTGGCTCTAAGAAGAAACAAAGAAGAGGTCCAAGGAAACCTAAGAAGTAGAAGCCGATAGCTGTAAAAGGCAAGAGCACCATGAGAGTAGACAAGTTGAAAAATAAGTGTCATCACCATGGAGCTGCTGATCATTGGAAATGCAACTATCCAGAGTATCTCAAAGGGTTGTGATCTAAAAGTATAATAATGGTTACTGAGGCCTGTCATGTAGCTGACTTTATTTTTTCTTCGATTGTAGACTCTGCAGCTACTAAGCATATTTGTTGCTCCCTGTATGGGTTCAGGAAAATCAGAAGGCTTGACGAGGGCGAGTACAGCTTCCGCTGGGATAATGGAGCACTAGTATCAGCCGTATCTTTGAGATCTTTTAAATTACATTTTGAGAAATATTTTATTATTTTACGTTATGCTTATTATATCACAGTTTTTGGGAAGAATCTTATTTCTATTGGTGCATTAATTGAGCAAGAATTTGATCTTAAATTCATTGATAAAATTTTTAGTTTTTTTAGAAATGAATGTCTAATTATTATTGCACGCATGTTTAATAAACTATTTCATGTAAAATCAATAGTTCCAATTGTATGTAACACATAAGTAAATAATGATTCACAAAGGGATAGTAAAAGGTTGAAATATGACTCAACCGATCTAACCAATTTGTGGCAGTTAGCCTTGGGCATATAAACCTAGACATGATTAAAAGACTTGTGAAGGATGGTCTTGTGCAAACTTTAAGTGTGGGATCACTACCCACATGCGAATTTAGCAAAATGTGAAAGAGCCACTCAATGAATTGAACTCATACATAGTGATGTATCTGAACCATTGAATATCCAAGCAAGAGAAGGTTATGAAAGAATGCCTTTTTTCACTGATGACTACTCACATTTTGGTCATGTTTATCTAATACACCAAAAGTATGAAATCTTTGAAATTAAAAGTTCTAAGAGTATAAGGCCTTGGTTGAAAAGCAATTAGAAAAACAAGTCAAAACACTACGATCTGATCATGATGGAGGGTACTTGCTATGAGAGTGCGAAGACTGTCTTAAGGAAAAATGTATTCTTTCTTAGCTTACAGCACCTGGTACGCCAAAACTAAATGGTGTGTTAGAGAGAATGAATCGATCTCTAATGGATATGGTTAGATCCATGATGAGTTACTCATCCCTCCTAGATTCCTTGGAAACATCGGCATATATTCTAAACCAAGTTTCATCAAAGATGGTGCCCGGTACACCATATGAAAGATGGTATGGACGAAAGTCATCTATTAACCATTTTAAAATATGGGGGTACCTAGCACATGTTCTAAAATCGAAGACAAGAAAGTTGGTCAGTCGTTCAGATTTATGCATGTTCGTAGGATATCCTAAAGGAACGAATGAGTACATCTTCTATAGTACGACTGGCCTAGAAAACATTTGTTAGCACGAATGATCATTTTCTTGAAGAAGATTACATTAAAAGTGTATAGCCAAGAAGCATAGTTGTGCCAGAGGAATTATTAAGTGGGAGGACAACTACTTCCCAATTAGAAATTGTTTCTGTTTCAATAATGGAAGAACCATGACAAGAGCCAAAGCCTAAGGAGCATGGACATAGTGGGAGTGTTGTGTGACAACCTGAGAGGTATATGTCCTATGGAGAAGCTTTGACAACTGTCTTAGATAAGAACCTTGATGAACTTTTCTCCTACTTAGAGGCCATGGCTGGTCCTGAAACAAACTTATGGCAAGAAGTCATGAACGTTGAGATACATTCGATGTACTCGAACGGAATATGAAAGCTTGTAGATCCTCCTGAAGGTGTAAAACTCGTAGGATGTAAATGTATCTATAAGAAGAAAAGAGGTACGGATGGGAATGTAAAGAGATTCAAAGCTAGGCTAGTAGCCAAGGGCTACACCCAAAAGGAAAATATAGACTACAAGGATAGCATCTCACTGATGGCCATGCTTGAATCCATCTGAATCTTTTTATCCATTGCTAGTACCCTTGATTATGAAATCTGATAAATGGACATCAAGACTTCATTTCTGAATGACAATCTTGATGAGCGCATTTATATGGCTCAACCGGACAGGTTCATGGAGGAAAGCCAAAAGGGAAAAGTTTATGAACTGCAGGAGTCCATTTATGGACTTAAGCAAGCATCACGATAGTGGAATATTAGATTCGACAAAACTATCAAGAACTATGGTTTTGAACAGTTAGTGGATGAGCCCTGTGTGTATAAGCTGATACACGAAGGGAAGATGGTTTTTCTAGTCTTTTACGGAGATGATATTCTTCTCATTGAGAATAATGTAGGAAAATTATCTGATGTCAAGATCTGGCTTGCAAAACAATTTGATATGAAGGACCTAAGAGAAGTTGCATTTGTCTTAGGTATTCAGATCTTTCGAAATAGGAAGAACATACAATTAGCACACTCTCAAACATCTTACATTGATAATGTGTTGGATCGTTTCAGTATGAAAAACTCCAAGAAATGATTTCTTCTTTTTAGACATGGAGTCAGCCTCTCCAAGGAGCAGTCTCCCAAGACCCTTAGAGAAGAGAAAAACATGAGAAATATTCCCCATACCTCAGCAATAGGAAGTCTCATGTATGCGATTCTTTACACTAGGCGAGATATTTGCTGTGTCGTAGGCGTGGTGAGTCATTTCCAATCTAATCTTGGAATCGTGCATTGGAATGCCGCCAAGCATGTCCTTAAGTATCTGAGGAGAAGAATGAACTACATGCTTGTGTATTCAGGTACTGTCCTGAATATGACGGGGTATATTGATTCTGATTTCCAACTAGACAATGATTTTAGGAGGTCCACTTCAGGATCGGTGTTCATCCTGAATGGTGGAGAAGTTGTATGGAGAAGTACCAAGCAATCTTGCATTGCTGATTTTGCCATAAGAGCTGAATATGTGGCAGCTTGTGAAGCTGCAAAGGAGACTGTATGACTTAGCAAGTTCTTGAAGACTCTGGAAGTTGTTCTAGACGCTGACAAGCCCATGACACTTTATTGTGATACAGTGGGGCTGTAGCGAATTTTAAGAAACCTAGAAGTCATAAGAGATCCAAACACATAGAACATAAATATCACATGATTAGAGAAATTGTTTAGCGTATAGACGTTGTGGTTGAACATATTTCGATGATCAATAACCTGACAGATCCATTCACGAAGACATTAAGCAGTAAAGTTTTTTATGGTCCTCTTGAGAGCTTGTAGATAAGAGATTGTACACGCATACTTTAGTTTAAGTGGGAGATTATTGGAATATGTCCACAACGTAGTGTGTAATAACTATTTATTTGTATTTAGTTATTTCTTAGACATTAGTTTATTGAATTCTTATGAATAAATTCAAAGTCCTGAAACTTTCATCAACATACGAAGAGTGAAGATAGAGACATCTCCAGACGAACACTTTTGAGAAAGTTCATAACGATATTCACAGTCTTAGGATTGATTGGGCAATCGAATCCGATTAGGATTATTAGGTTGAACCAATGAATTCCAGTCTTCGGGCATGGGAGTGAAGACTCAAACGGTTAACCTAGGCATGTTATGAACATGTTGAATAGACCTGTAACAAATTAGTATATAGCCCAAAATTGTTTACTTAGCTCTAAATCTAATTGTTACTCATTAAGATATTTTCATAATTACCTTAATTTTGAGGTGAATACGTAGCTTGACTTAGTTAATTGTAATATTTGATATGTCAAATGAGTGAGTTTGGATTGGCGGCAATATATGGACTGTTGGGATTATAATTCGATTAAGTTAGAGTTACGCGATTCACAGATATGAAAATTCGTGGTTGGATTGCGAAAGCAACAATATCACCTTATGCTTTATTGATGGGTGTGCGAATAAATTAACCTGGCTAGGTATTCAATGAATTAAGCCATTGATTAAATCTTATGAATTGTACGAGACAATTCAATATTATGTCTTTCTTATTCACATTCAATAAACGAGTTACGGAAATAATAACATGAGGAGTAAAATGATAATTCTACATTTCACTCTCAAGAACTAGTACACCCTGTTCTCGAAAGCCGAAGAGAAACTAAACTAAGCAACTTGTTGGGAGATTAGGCGGCAGTTGAAAGAGCTGCTCGAAAAGGGTCATGGTTGGCCCAATACATCCTCTTGTGCCTTGTCCCTATCTCTAAAGGGTCTTGGTGCCGAATAAGACTTTAATTACACCACTTCGCTAAAAGAACGGTTTGGTATAATCGCCAGGATTTCAATCAAGATGAAATCGGTTAGTTTGAATGCGTGAAAAAAGAAAAGGTAGACTCAATATCATAGAAATCAAAGACATTGGAATTGGCACCGTCTTATTCGTTTGTAAAAAGAAGACTCAAAAGAAGAATGCTTCGGTAAATAGGCCACTGATCGACATCCAAGCTTAACTAACCAATAGAGATGAGGGTCCAGCAAACGCGTACCAAGCCATTCGAGGACGATGATCTATTCAATTCAGACGAAGAATTTGACACAGGTTCAGCAAGGACGGGGGCTTCATCCCAAAGAAGAAGAGCTAGAGGTGAGTGAGCCTACGAACGACCACAGCTTATCTAATTTATTGCCAATTGCGACAGTAGACTCGAACCGATCGTTTGGAGTGAAAGCCAATATGGGCAAAAGGCTTTATGTTGTCGACCGTAGACGAGGCTAAGATCTATCGTGAATTCTCAAAGCCGGGAACAAAGGGGGGAGATATATTAAAATAAAGGAATTTGTGGATGGATTGACTACCAATGATACAGGTAAAGTAAAGGATTGCTTTGCTTTCTAAATAAAAGGGATTCGCACAATGACTCAAGTAGGGGATTTGCTCCATAGGCCGAAAATAAAACATTTTTTAGAAACATTTTACAGGCCCGACCAAGAGCGTGAAAGAGCTTTATTTAGAATTAGAGTAAGGGCACACTAAGACATTCCTTTTCTTGCAGTCACCGATCTTCGACTAATCAGTAAAGGGGTGCCTTAGGGTTAATTCCACCAGTGTCTGTTTAGGGTGGGGCGGTCTCGAGTACCCATTCCATTAAAGGTCGTTCGAGCGCATGGGTGACTTCAGCGACATGTTGAGAGATATCAATAGTTGAACAAGCAAGTATGGTCGTACCAGATGTAAAATGAACCTAAACTACACAATAATGGCGCAGTCAATAACAACTACGGTAGAGCGATTTATATATGAATGTCTCCCGGTGGACTTTCTTCTTTCTTTTACAAAAGATGAAGATTATTATCACTCTCATTGGAGAGGTTCTTTGTGCCAAAGCCATTTATAAGCACATGCCGAAATAGGGAAGAGATTTTTGAGTACGGGAAACTGACTCTGATGTCACTACAAGCCCACGGTGGAGCACTCTTATTTGTCCAATTTCGTTGTTACTGATATTTACGATGTGTATTAGTTAAAAATGGTTTATTTAAACCAACAGAAAATGTTGTGTTCATGAATCGAGAGTTGAGTCGACATCGAATATTTAGGAGTCATACGATGTCAGTATTAAATAGGTCAGGAATTTATGGAGATAAATTCGCCAGATATTTGAATCCTTAGCTTTGTTCATGTGTGTTCATTCGGTCTTAGAAATAGCTCACAAGAATAGGAATATAGAAAGCGATTTAAATTTGATAAAAATATGTTTTGGTGCCCAACTATATTTCCTACACATATATGTGATGGGTGATGTCACTTAATTAGTTAAGTGTGATTATATGTATTGAAATTATATAGTTTATTATTTTTAATTATTAGATAATTAGTAAATAAAAATTTATTAATTAATTAATTGATAATGATCAATTAAATATATAAATTAGATTGATGAATTTTGATACAACTCAAACTCTAGGGAATATTACAATTTTCAGCAATTATAAATATATGGGGTGAATTTTTAAAAATTTAGAAATATATCAGTATATTTGTAAATATCAAAAATTACTTTTTATCCATATCTATTAGCAATCTGATTGTAGATAGATCAATGATGAGGTACAATTGCTTGTTCAAAAAGCAAGAGAGAACACATTTTCCTCTCCCTCCCTATTGTCGCCGAAAATAATATTGAAGGAGAAATTTTTTTATTTTTCTTCTTCAATCATTTTGAGAGCTCACACTTAATTTTCTACACAAAATTCTTGTGAGATATATTTATGAAATTAACGAGTGGTTGTTGATGGATGAAATTCACAAATCATTCTTGGAGTTTAAGTGCGTGATTCAGATCCCAAAGCTTGAAGAACACGAAAAATGCTCGAAGTTATTCCGCCAGTTCAGAAATTCTCCAGTACAAGGTATAGGTGAAAAATTGTTTCTAGTCTTATCTTTTCGTTTAATGTCGTATATGCATAATCCCAGGTTGTTTGGTTCTAAGTTATTTAATTTGATTAAATAAGTTAATTGATTTTTTTATATTCCGCTCATGAACCGTTTGTAGTTCAAACTTATTTTTAATTAATTTTAAAACCAACTGGTCCTAGTAGTTTTTTCATAAACTTGTTCAATTTGTTTATTATTAACTCAATGCTAGGTTTAGTAATTGCTAAGTACTTAAGCACATCGATGGTTCTCTTGTATAATGTAATATCTAATTAGAGGCTCACCTTCGATTAGAGAAAGCTTGACAGTAGAGCTAGCTAATGAAGAAGCATTTTTGCACCATCTATGTTAGTCATTTTAAGTAGGTCAATAATGCGTACCTCCTCTATGTCAAGTAAAAACCAGAATTGTTTTTGTCTACTTGATCTCTCTGAAAATAATTCCAAAAAGAATGAACGGAGCCATGGTCTATAAGGGAGAAGATTGTGTTTACAGTCTAAATTAGATGATTAACTAACTCCTTATTTCTCATTGTCACCAATATGTTGTCTACACATACCAGAAGGAATACCACATCTTTCCTTTTGTGACAGAAAAATAGAGAAGTGTTTGACTTAGAGTTGATGAATCCCCAATAGATTAAGGTGGTCCTTAACCTATCATACCAAGCTCTAGGTCCATAGTTCAATCTTATAAAGCATTTTGAGTTTACAAACATGTTGAGGCCTAGATGGATAAAAAACCCCTTCATGTTATCAATCATTCTATGAAGGAATATATTGTTGAAATCAAGTTATCTCACATCCCAACTATATACCAAAGCAATATGCAACATTATTCTAACTATAGTAGGTTTAATGACAGGGCTAAATGGTTTCAATGTAGTCTATTCCAAAAGTTTGGTGAAAGCCATTTGTTACTAACCTGGCTTTGTATCTTTGTATGCTTCTATCAGGGTTGATTTTCACTTTGAACACCCACTTACTTCCAACAATTGACATGTCATGTTTCTTGGTACTAAATCCTAAGTATTTTTCTTCAGTAGAGCATTATACTCTTCTATCATAACTTGATGCAAGTTAGAGTCGGTGAGAGCCTTTTTAAAAGTTTTAGGTTCTGTAGGTACGAAATCTGGTGGTAAAAGGTGTTTGGTTACTATGCAAGCTTTGGTCTTTGATATACTAGATTTTGATCTAGTTATCATAGGGTGGCTTGGTTGTATAACAATGTTCACATTTTGGTCAATAGGTAGGCTTATTACCAGGTTTTCAGAAATGTAAAGTAACTGGTGAGATAGAGGTGCAACATGTTTAACATTCAAAGTAGAAATAATTGCATTATTATCAGTATCATGACAAATCTTATTAAGCGAGGACTGAGTACGAAGAGATGCCTAAGAAGTTGATTTTGAGATGGTTGACCTAAGGCATTATCCTATGTTAATTTGTTTAATGGAGCAAATGAGGTTTGTAAAGTGGAAAGAATAGAAGGTGTGCTACTTGGAGAGGAAACAATTTTAGCAAACTTACTGAACAAAGTTGGATAACGGAAGCTTGATTCAAGAAAAACAACATTTCTTAAAATGTAAACTCTACCAGAACTATGTAGGCATTCATATCCTTTATGACCTGATGAGTAGCCTAACAAGATTCACAAATCAATGTGAAAACAAAGTTTATGAGCATTGTATGGTCTAATGTGTGGGAAACATGCACATCCAAAAGGTTTTACAGTTTTATTTATAGTCTGGAATTTGGTTAAAAAGTTACTGATGCAGTTATTTGTACCCAAAGATAGGTGGGGGCGACGTGTTTATCAGAAATACTGAGGTATGAAAGGCTTCTGGCCAATATTTTAAAGGTATTTGAGCTTGTGAAATGAGATTTACGCCGGTTTCAACTAGGTGTCTATGATTTCTCTCAAAATTTCCAATTGGTGTATATGTGGGCATGAATGTCCAAATTGAATTCTTTGAGATTGTAAAATTTTAAAAATGGCCAGGATCCCCCACCCCCCAATATGACTTAATAGTTTTGATATTGTAGTCTAGTAGTTTTTCTATAAATTTATTGAAGAGGATGAACGTCTGTAAGGCTTCTTTTTGGTTTTGAGAGAAAAAATCCAAGAGCATTTGCCGTACTCATCTAAGAAATTGATATAGTATCTAAATCCTTCAGTTGAAAGTACTGGAGATGGCCACTAGAGATCAATATAGATGAGTTCTAATGGTTTTTTTGATTTTGTTTAGACAAAAGAAAATGGAGCATATGGATTTTGCCTCTTTGACAAGGTGTCTATTTAGGAATAAGTCATGTCCCAATTTCATATGTCACACATCTATCTTGGCATGTTTGTTGTTGTTGTCATGTTAACACTCATCTTGATTTGGTTTTAATTTATTGCAGGTTGCCTTCTAATATGCTTTTCATGATACATTAGGATTGAACTTATTCTACACTTGTTTCCTCTGGTCTAGAAGTTATACTGACAGCTACACAGTCAAACTCAGTGCCTAACCCATTCAAGACATGCAAGATAAAGTCATGATCATTAATTGGTGGGCCTGCTATAGCTAATATATCTGTTATACTTCTAACTTTATCATAGTACTCTGATGCTGTAAGTTTTTACTTTGTGCAACTTTGGAGTGAATTCTTCACTTGCATCAATTTGTTCCTTGATTAACTTGCAAAGTGCCTTTCTAAAGAACTACACACTTCAGCTGAGGTATTAGTTGAGTCACAACGCCTAAGACACGCTCATTCATTGATGATCTGAGCCAACTCAACATGACCAGTTGGCTCATCCATGCCAATATTCAGAGTTTTCTTCTCCACTGACAAGCTTCTTGTTTGGTCTCTCTGTTAATCCAAACCGTACTATTCCATCAATATCACGTCCTATTATTGCGGGAATGACTTGGGATCTCCAAAGAACATAGTTTACTCTGTCGATTTTCATAGATACTGAGCTGCCACTACAAGAAAAACCTAATATTGGGACGGTTATACGGCGACAGTTTGTTTAACCATCGTTAATTGTTTAAAAGCAGAAGTAATTGCCACAGTGTATTTAACCATCGTAAATGTGTGATATGTTCTGACAGTTTTATGTATACCGTCAGAATTGGTTATGATATGCCGACGGTTCCTATAAACTGTCAGAAATAAACCTTTTTTATAGACAAATTATGACGGTTCAGCTGAACCGTCAGGATATATGTAGCCATTTTTACGATGGTTCAGTTGAACCGATGGGATATATGTAGCCTTTTTTATGACGGTTCAGCCAAACCGTCACATTTGGTGAGAAGCTCGAGCTTTTTTCCGATAGTTTAACTGAACGGTCCTGATATAGGTGCTTGTTAGGACTTTTTTTTACGACGGTTCGCCCAAACCGTCGTATTTGTATGAAAGTCAGCCATTTTTGTTGACGGTTCAGATGAACCGTTGGGATAGGATCTATTGCTACGGTTTTAAAAATCGTAGCAACAGAAAAACCTAAATGAATTTGAACAACCCGCGTTTTTATTTCTTGCCAATTTTCCCTACCTTCTTCTTCCCCATTTTCCCCTGCGACAGGCTCGTGCTCCTTCTGCCTTCCCTTTCTTCCTGCAATAGTGAACTAGCATGCTTCTTCACACTCATGGTCGTGAGCGCTCTATTGTGGGTTCTCACACTCTGCCATATCCTTCTTCTTTTAGAAACAAATCAATTTATCTCTCTATTTCCCTAAACCCGAGCGCGAGTGGTCTTCCCTACCCCTTGGCGATCTTGGTTAATCTTCAAATCATCCATAGCTAAGCTCTCCAACTGATGGAAATCGGTAATAGAAATTAGAAATCAGTCGTAGTCAAGCTCTCTGAAGGAGCCAAGATCCCTTACGCCGCTCCTCCCTCTACCAAGGTATTCATCCCTAACTACTAGAAAAACTTCGTATTTATCTACAAAAATCATAGCTTTAATTGAAAAAAGAGAGGAGAATTATAATGGAGAGACATAAACCTGCATATATGCATGATTTGCTTGCTGCTTTTTTCCAGTCTTTTAATGAAAATTGATACATATCAATTGTCGTTTTGAAGCTTTTCTAAATAAATTGTGCTAAATAACATTGTTAGACAGACTACTCTAGTTTGTGTGGAGCCATCCAGCCAGCTGTGTAGCATTAGGCTACTCTTAAGCATTATTTGTTAGCTCTCCCCATCAGATTCATCTATCTCTGCCCTTGGTGTGACCCACTCTCCATCTCTCTGTATCTCTCTCTAACCCTATCTCTGTCCATCTCTCTATGATATTTTCAGCAATATTCAAAGGTAATTTTGACTACTGTGATGGATTTTGGATCAATTTTTACATTTTTGAACTTATTTATAAAATTCTATTTTTGACTAATGTGATGGATTTTGATGGTCAGTGAAAGTTTTCTTTCTAAGCTTTTCTTGGTTGAATGAGTTCAGTGCTTAGATTCTGTTCATCCCCTCACCAACTTTCTTGGCCAGAACTTCTTTGACTTCAATTTGTGTCATGTTCCCTTTGAGAATGTCATGCATTGGATATTACTTACTTTAATTTGTGTCATGTTCAATTTGTGTCATGTGCCCTTTTGTGTCATGTTCAATTTGTGTCATGTGCCCTTTTTTGTCAATTTATGCTGGGTAATTATTTCCCACTTGCTTAAAGACTTACATTACTTAATTATAACATGATTTGGACAGCTAAAGATTCATTTATAAAATATTTTTAAAGATTATTAGGCTGAGGAGAAAATGTGTAGCGTTAGTGTTGATTATTCTATCTATTTGGTCCACTTCAAGCTTTGATCAAAGCTTAAATGGGATAAGAGTTGGATGACAAAACCAAGATTTATTAAGGCATATCAAGATGGAGTACATCCATTTCTTAACTTTTCCTTTGAGAGAGGATTGAGTGATGGATATGTATAGTGTCCTTGTTACCGGTGTGTTCATTGTTATCATAAGACTAGAAACGTCGTTCGTGAACATCTGATATGTAATGTGATTATAAATGGTTATACATGTTGGTATTTTTATGGGGAGTCAGCGATGCTTACTTCATCCAGAATTGGTACGTCATCCGAAGTCTTTTTTCACGTTTGACCCATACCGAAGAGCATTTGAAGCACGAGCCATTTTATCTTTGCATCACAAGCACGTTTAGTATGTTATGTTGATGATATAATGGATAAAGACTGGCATATAGTTGTACATACAAAGCCTGGAGATTTGTATGACATTAGAGTACTAGAGCTGGAAAGTGACAACGGAATCCATCATAATGACGAAGTTCTCAACGGACAAAGTCTAGAAGAAGTGAACTTAGTTCAAGTAGATGTTGATGGTTTGACTTTTGAAGAAATGGCAAATGATTATAACAGTGATCATTGTAACAACTTTTCTGAATAATGTGATTGAATGTTTCATAAACAGAAATCTTTCAATGTTTTCTTAGTTATAAAATATTTTCTAAGTCAAATATAATTATAATAATTAAGATGTGCAGGATTACACCGTGACCTCGTCGAGACGTCAACCATCACGTTTAGATACTCAATTGGATATTGGCTGTCCTACCAAATCTGGAGGATCAAATCCACATTATGATATGAATATGGAAACATAAGGTTTAATCGCTCTTATTAAAGTTAATTGAGATAATAAAATAATGTTTCATTTAATTTTCATAATGTTATTCAATATTTTGTTAAATAAAACCATCTAAGCGGCGTAGACGAGGACGAACACAGTTGACATCTATATGGGCCAGATCAGGCGAGGATAGAACACATGTGGCTTTCAATGCCCAATGTCAGGTCAATTGCAAGCTTTTGTGGTACCGTTGCTAGACGACATAATATTTTATCCATACAATTTGATTGGAGGCATGTGTCGCGGTATCATAAAGATCAAGCGTGAAAAATAGTGAAGGTGTGGTTGCTTGTACGTATATACATACGCATTTACATACATACATACATACATATATATGTACGTACGTACATACGTACATACATACATACATATATACATACATTTATGTGTGTGTGTGTGTGTGTATATATATGTTTAATTGCGTATTAATATTTTGTAGTCAAAATATGCCGTAGAAGAATGTCATAAAGCATATGTTTTGACATCCTTAAATGCAAGATGGAAGGATGAGAAGAGCAGAATAAAAAATGAATATATGGTGACATATGAAACGGAGGAAGATGCATTAAAACATTGGAATGATGTTATTCCAAAAGAGAGTTTTGTTGCGATAATTCATAAATGGTACTTAGAAGATGGAAATGTATGATTTTTTACCATACAAATATCATTAATTGTATGTGAAATAAATTAACTTTTATTTATCTTTCATAAATATAGAAGCAAGCTGCAACTAACAGAAGATCACAGAGCAAACTAAAACACCCTCGCACGTTGGGACATACCGGTATACCAACGAAAAGAGATGAAATGGTAAATTCTAAGCTTTATTATTTTAATCAGTTTTATTTTAAGTATATTTAATTATATGTTCTCATTTTATAGACAGAAGAGCTTCAAAGTGAGCCCTCAAGAACGAAGCTCTTTGTAGCCTCACATGAACAGAAAGATGGAACTTATGTAAATGAAGAGACTGTAAACGTTGCAGTAAGTATAAGTTGTAATATTAATACCGAGTTTTTAAATAGTTATTACATGTTTACTAATACTCACTCTTAATTTTGTATTATAGGCGGAACTTAAAGAGCGCATGAGTCAACTTCCGGATGGTGATTATGATCCAATTTCACCAAACTACGTGGTCTCACAAGTATTGGGTCTAGAGCATCCCCGACAAGTGCGTTCATTAGGACTAGGGGTAACTCCATCTCAAGTGTTCTCGCATTATCGTGGGGAATCGTCCATACAATTTTTTCTACTCGTTTATCAACTGAGCTAGAATCCGAACGTGCACAAGTAACTGAGTTAGATGCTCAATGCACACGAGTGCCTCAGTTAGAGACTGAATGTTCAGATATGCGTGAGAAATATGATCAAATGCAGGCTGAATGTTCATTGATATGCTCCCAATTAAGCTTAAATATGAAGTTTACGCAAGACTCTCGTAAAAACTAGGGTAGCCTTTTATTATTTATCGTTATTTAATAATATTTATGAAATATTTTGTTATTTTAAATTTTCATACTTTGAACTCATTAAATAATTTGTATCGATAATCTATTATAGTTTGAATATTTAATTAATGATTTAATGCTGTATAATTATGCTATCTGTAAATATATAGAATGATACTGCTCTGACTATTGTGGAAATTTATACCTATTAAAATTGTGTTAATATGCAGGAATTTTTTAGAATAAGCATAAATAGGAAGGAGTATGTGAAAGCACTATTTTTTGTGATGGTTTAAGAACCGTCGTAAAAATTGGACTAGGACAAATTAGCGACAGTTTTATAACTGTTGCAATAAGATTCCCTCTTTAGCGATGGTTTTAAAACCGTCGTTATATATACATTTGTGACGGTTTTAAAAACGTCACAGTATATTATATGTAGCGACAGTTCCAAACTTCGCAAATTATCATAATAACCATCGCTTTAGACTCTTTGTCGTGACATTTCTCTTATGGTTGTCAAAACCGTCAGTGATTCAATCCTGACAGCGGCGATCCTGATGGTTCTCCAACCATCGCCGTATCGATTCTGACAGTTATAACTATTGCCGTGGACCTATTTTCTTATAGTGTGCTCAGTTTGTTCATCATAGTAAAATGTTCAATAATCAATCCCCTAACTTTTTTCTGTGAATTTGACATTCTCAATTTCTTCAACCAAGTTTGTAATCCAATGGTTTAAGTTGTTTAGTGAATCACTTCCTTCATGTATCTATATCATGACATTTAGCACGAGCTCAACTACCAATCAGAATTTGTATCTGTTATAAGCCAAGACTAAAGCAGTAAATCTCGCAGTTTTGTTCTTTGACCTTATACGTTAAAAAGCCTAAAACAAGCCTCTAAAGGTTCAAAGTGTGTTGTGCCTCCTTTTAAATCATATATTCACATCTTTTATACAAAGCTTATGTAATATTAACTGTTAGTAGCCCATTGTCAAAACAAAACAATGTTTGTAGCCACTGTGGGACTCTTAACATCTCTTGATCTTGGTACAAACCTTAATATTAGCTCTGGTTTCACCTTAAGGCACATGACCCAACAATCAAAACAAAGTATTACTTGCTCTTGCCGGCACCTAAAACAGCAGGCACATTCTTGTATGTGTATTTCAGGCATGTCTGCAGTCGACGTGGGATTGCAACAATATATGTAATTAAATATAATGCTGTATCATCTTCACTATTTTAATTTTTAAGCCACTATCTTGGATAAGGCTTCGGTGCGTTTTAATATTATCTAGTGGATAACCCATAAGCAACAAAAGGTTATGATAATTAATATTCATTTAAGCACAAACCGAAAATTTCACATGGTAAGTATTCAATTATTTGTTATTAAGTGAACAACTTAATGTTTGATTATATAAAATTAGTATTGAATTAAGGTTGTTATTGTGGTAGTTAGCGGTTGGCACATGGATTATAAAGGTGATTATGCACTAAAAGAGGATTATTTAACTTGAGAGTAGTTATTGAGATAATTAAAGGACTGTTATTGGCTAAATAATTTTTAGTTAAAATTAGTGAGCTTTGTGATTATACCTCAAGACCTTGCCACGAAATGTATCTTCTGATTCTTCTTAGTTTTCTCAGTTCATAAGTTTAATGAACAAAATTATTTACTTTTAAACAATTCAGATGAAATTACATGTCCTATATCATCCACTTTTCTAGTTTTTATTTTCATGTAGTGTCAATTGGCTTTTAATTAGCGTGAACATAGTTTTAATACTAGTAGTTGAGTGATATTAGGCATATTCTACAAGTTAACTCGCTGAACGGCTCTCAAAGATGATGTTGATTATGAGGTAAAAAAATTTCTCACACTTATAAAGTGATAATTGAGTCCCTTCTATACTAGGCTTGAGCAAAAGATCTAAAATCAACCCTAAATTCTTCAAAGAGTTATTTTGAACATCCAAAATTAAATTTTGAACATCGAAAAAGAAAGAGAGGCATCAGAAAGTAAGCATGTCTATGTTTGAAAATTGGAAAATAAGAGAGAGAAAATACAAAGAAAAGTAAATGAAATTAAAAGAAAATGGAAAAAACCTATTAATATAATAAAATTCGTTCATATAATTATTTTTCTAAATAATAAAAACTAAATGAATACCTCAAGAGGAATTTTTTGTATTATGAGAATGATTGTATCAATAGTTTACAGAATACAAGAGTGGCCTTATATGTAGGCCGTAGATTAAGAGAGACTACCTGAGTAGTAAATTATAACTAAGTCACATATTTATACTTAGTAACTAACTACTCCCTAACTTACTCTTATTAGCTTCTCGATCAATGCATTGTTGAGGTAAAATTGCTGAGTTGAGATGCAATGGCTTCTCACTTATTGCAATATGTACCTTATCATCTCCCGTCAAGAAAAGGTGAGTCAACCACCTTGAACTTGGATTTTAGGTACTCAAATCTTGGAGTAGAAAGTGCTTTATCTGTCAACTAATACACAGAAGGCATGTACAAACCTAACTTGTAGCTATCTGAAGAATTCTATCTCCTATGAAATGTATGTCGAGTTATATAGCTTTAGTCTTAACATGTAGGAGGGGATTGGAAGCTAAATCTATGGCACTCACCTCATCACACCAGAGAATTGGAGGACCATGTGCGTGAGAGATGCAATTCTAATAAAAAATCGTATATCCATGATATTTGAGCTGCAACATTTTCTTTTGACCTACACTTGCTCTCAGTATTGGATCTAGAGACCAAATTTTGCTTTGTAGATGACCATGAAATCAGATTTTCACCAAGAAGTACCATATAAGCCCCTATAGACTTGTCATGCAAAAAGTCAATCGAGTCAACATCTAAATAGGCTTGAATGATCAGTGACTTTGATGGTTAAAGGTGTAATCTTGTTGTAGGAGCACCTTTCAGACACCTAAGTATTCACCTTCACAAGCTTACCAATGTAACTGGTTTGTGTAAGTACTACTTCAATTTGTTTATAATGAAGCGCATATCGTGTCTGGTGAAGAAAAAATGATAGAGTTGTGGTACTCTTAGACAAGATAACATCTGAGAATGACTCTCCTTCTGATGCGGACATTTTTAAGGAAAAGCTTGCAAAGGAAGAAGAAGGTACTTTGGCCCTATCCATATTTGTTTTCTCTAGATATCAGTAATGCATTTGGAATGAGATAACAAAAACCTGATCAAAGAGAACATATTGAGAAGTATGGTAAATGAAGAAACAAGCATAAGAAATTGAAGCTTTAAAACCTCAATTCAAAAGTGTTGTCTTAAGTTTATCATACCAAAGCCTGTTTGAGATCTTATAAAACCTTTATTACTTACAAATATATTGTGATCTTGAAGAATCTATGAAGCCTTAGGTTGTGACATGTCTACTAATCCTTGAAAATGACCATTTAAAAAAGCCTTTAATCATATTAAGTTTCTTGATAATTGTAGATACCGTATTTTATCCGGTCCAATGCTTAAAAAATATAAATTTTATTTTTTGGCTCATATACTAGCCTAAGACTATGTGCATGATTTGAAAAATAGCTCAATGCCTAAAAATAAGAAGATTTTCCAAGGACTAAAAAGATAAAAAAGGAACAAAATGACTAAAAATGAAAAGTGATCCCTTAAGTTTGACTATAAATAGAGGGGAGGTCTTCACTTGAAAGGAGATTTAGAGAGTGAGAAAGAGAAGGGATTTTAGAGAGAGAAAGAGATGTCTTGAGAAAATAGTGAAAAAGAGAAAGAATGAGAGTTTTCATTTCTATTCATCTTCAATATTCTCCTTTTCTTTTTATTAAGATAGTTCAAATCTCTTGCATTTTAGCTTATAATATATTTTATTCATTTTTATTAATCATTTCTCTTCTTCATACTCATGTATTTGATATTTCTTTGTTTTCTGTTTCCATATATAAGTTTGTTTGCTCATTGTTTATCATTTCTCCTACTTTCAATCTTAAGTTTTATTTTCATGTATTATTTATTTCTCTACAAGTTTGATAGTGAGATTTTTTTGTCATCAACTCAATCAATAAGGATGAGGATAACATTTTTTAGGGGTGTAAAATTAACTCAATGTGAATCAACCCTTTAATGAGTTGAAAGTGTACATTTGATGAAAATATCTCATATGATAATTTCACATACATAAAATAAAGAATAATACATCTTACAAGATTATGCTAATATTTAAGCTTTAATTTTTTTTATGTTCTTACAAGTCTTCTCTTTTTTTCTTTTTAATTGTTTTCTATCATTTTTGTGACACTTGTTTGAACTAGTTACAATCCATGACCATTCCTAGCAATGAAGGAAGAAAGAAAAAATGGTAATTAGTGAACTAAGTGGTCCAAAAATAAAAAAAATCACAAACAAAAATTATTTTATTTTGAAAGTTTTATTGATTTCTTAGTGACACTTGTTTAAACTAGTTACCATCCATGATAATTTCTAACAATGAAGGAAGAAAATAAAAATGGTAATTAGTGAACCAAGTAGTCCAAAATAAAAAATTGTATATATATATCCCAAACAAAATTATTTATTTATTTTTAGTGACACTTGTTTAAATTAGTTACCATCCATGATCATTCTTTTACTATTTGGCTAACATTAAGTGAAGAAATAAAAAATGGTAATTAATTGACTATGTAGTAAAAAATAGTATATTCATGCCAATTATGTATGAAATTAAGCATTTTTTCATAGATTAATATTTTTTACATATATAAAATTTATTATTAATTTATTTACTAAATAGTTATATATACATATATATGTTTAAAGAAAAAAAACGAAAATTAAAAAAAAACGGAGGGTGACATCACCCTTTGTAAAAAAATTATTTTCTTTGAGTTTTTTTTAGTTTTTTAGTTTTTTGTTTTTTGCATCTTATTTTATTTTTTCTTTGTTTGTTTATTTTTCTATTTATTAGTAGATATTATTGGTTTGTTTTAATTTATTTTTACATTTAATTATTTCACATATTGTTTCATTATTTTCACTATACATATTCTTTTTTAAATTTATCATACATATTTATCTTCTCTAACATTCATTTCTATTATTCTTTCTTTTTCTTTATAGTTGTTATATCTCATTATTTATTTATGTATTATTGTCCTATGTCACGGTTGTATGTAATTATTATTTCATTCTTTTATCATCAGAATTGCTCGTAAATTAAAACCATAACAATTTGATTTAAATTTTGTTAATTTCTTTATTTAGTTTTCACTAAAAAAATCCGATGACGGACTTTAAAATTTTTGGAATACCAAATTTCTCAAACTACCGAGGTGAGGAGTTATTTTTGAGATACTGAGGATAACTCGCTTTGATTTAAAAACATAAAAATAATTTTTTAATGGTATTTGTACCACCCGTTAAAGTTAATTTATTTGTTCATTTTTATGATTCAAAATGTATCAAATAGGACATTCAAAATTGAATCTCTATAACATTATTTTAAAAAAATAATTTGGATAGCATTTGATTAAATTTGGTAACCGTTTTCATAATGAGTGTTGTGGGATGCTAATACCTTCCCCACACGTAAATGACTCCCAAACCAATTTTAAATTTTCACTAACCAAAATATTTGATTTTAAAATTGGGTGACCAATCACGTCCTAGAATGATTGGTGGCGACTCCAATTTTTTTTGTTTGAAAATGATTTTTCAATCGCCGCTCCGCGTCGCATCCACATTGCGACAGCTTGACGACTCCACTAGGGAGAAACAATTGGTCTAACCATTTTTAGATTAATAGAGAGTCAAGTCAAAATTTCATCATATGCTATCTTTCTGTATGGTTCTTTATGTGTTTATTTGATTCATTGTTTTTATTTCTAATTCGTGCCTGTAGTTGTACATAAGTCATTTTTTTGAAATATATTTGTTTACATAATTTTTAATTTCACACATATACACTAGCCCTATACCCGGGCTTTCCCTTTAGGATTAGTGAATGAGTAGTGGAATGTCTTCGTGGAACTGCAGTTTCCGTGCAGGCTTATGAAAGTTCTCACTCAGTTAACCCTTTCGGGATACCGTTTAGGGGCCCCTGTTACTCCGTTCGGATAATAGTGAGGACAACCTGAGAGCCTATTAAGAGATTTTACAGTCGAACCACACATGCATTTTGTTCTTAGAGCCCATCTTATGACCAATATTTGATAGAAATAGAGATTTTGCTTAATTATGATATCTGATTAACTTTGTTCATGTATATATGTCCTACGCTCTTTAAACATTTCTTTTCTTTCCCATTGTTTCACTTCTTACTTCATCTTTCCTTTTTGAATACATGCATCATGTTTTGTAATAGGGATTGTAGAGAAGTATTCAATTCATTATATTTTAAAGACCATGACTTCTACTCCGAGTGTGATAGAAGATCAAGTTACAGTAACCCAATGGTCAGAGGAAACGCAAAAACGAAAAGGAGATTGTCTGAAAAAGGAGGATGTCGTTCTTCTACCATTAATCACTAAGATAGAGTTCTCATACACTGAGTTGAAGAGATTGAAGAAGATATGGGAGGATTTTTCACCAGAGTAGAAAAATTTGTTTGCTGGTAAATATGGTCACATATCTTATCTTCTATATATTACAGGTAACGTTCCCATTCTTAAAGCTTTAATGCATTTATGGGACCCTCTGTACAGATGTTTCACCTTTGGAATAATTGATCTCTACTCCTACAATTGAAGAATATGAAGCCCTACTGAATGTCCCACTGCAAAGCACGAATAAAGTTTATAATTGCGACAAAATGCTCACATTGAAGAAAGCTTTATTCATGCTCTTGGGTACTGTCCATGCATCTAAGATTGAGAAAAGGTTGAAAGTTAAAGGGGAGAATGAGTGTGTGCCATTGGATTACCTCTTAGATCACACCTAAAATGTCTTAAGAAAGATACGGGTATGACTCTTTATGCTCTGTGTATACATGGCACCGTGTTGTTTCTAAAAACTCAAAGTTATGTGGATGATAAAGTGAGAAAAATATTCATGTAAGTTTAACATGGTGTTAACCCTATTATCTCAATTCTAGCTGAGACTTTTCGTTCCTTAAATTACATATGAGCGCTTGGAAAAGGAAAGTTCATCGGCTATTCATCTCTTTTGTGTATTTGGATTTTTAGCCATCTAAGATATCCACCAAATTTCAAATGTCCTCAAGTTAAGTTTTCAATTCCATGGATGAAGACGAGAATCCCCATTGCAGATTTTGGAATGGCCAAATGGAATCCATAGTTTTTCACAAAAGGGGTGTGGCTCTCACACCTATCAAAGTTGAAAGATGAAGATATTATCTGTAAAGCTCAATGGATGTCGTTGACATTGATGATCTGTAAATATGGCAACTATCAATAGGTCCCGCTCCTAGGACCATGGGATTGTACTAGTTATGCTCCACTAATGGTGCTCCATCAACTATATATGAGATAGTTTGTCCCTGCCACGCACTCATTAAAGGACATTGAGATCAGTTATGATTCTCAAGATATTGAACAAAAATTGCAGGAGCTTGGAAAATAACGAGAAGGGTGTGAAATGAGAAGAATCACATGAATTGCACAAAGGAGTGTGAAACGTGGCTTGAGAGCAGAGGCAAAGTAACTATTGTCTTACTAGTTGAGGATTTACACTCATAAAAGTTACCAGAAGCTTATCAGGAGATTATTAAAAATGAGGAGCGGGATGGGTTATATGAGGAGCGTCAAAAGAATTTAGCTCTCTTGGAAGAAAATAGACGTCTAACAGTCAAGACGAACTTGTCTGGCAAGCACAGGATCGAAGCGGAAAAACAACTCAGAGATTTGAGAAACAAGGTTGAGGATAAAAAATATCTTATGCAGAAAAACATAGAGTTGGGAACTGACACTCGCAAACTGAACAAAAAAATTAGAAGGATGACAGAGGACAATGAGAATTTATGAGTGGTAATCTATGAATAAGAGGATCGAATCATGAAGCTAGAAAGGAAAAATAAGCTTGTACAACAGGTTTTAGAGGAGGTTAATGGGGCTGTCGATAAGAATAATGGTTACATCGTTGAGTTAGAAAAACAATTTGACTCATTACGATGAATCGCTCATAATTTACAAGTTGATTTAGAGAATAAAAAAGTTAGGAAAACTGAGTCACCAAATGATAGTGAAGAACTATTGAAAGTCATTGCAAGCCTTGAGCACCAAGGTAGAGCGTATCAGAATGTGACAGAGAAATTGGCAAGAAATAATGATGCTAGTGTCGACGCACTAAGATATGATTACCAATTACTGCAACAAGAGCACGACTTGATTCGACAATGATCAGTGCATGCTATAGAATGGCTTAAAGACGTGGCTGTGAGAGCGAGCAATTTGGCGGAACAAGCATCATTTTTGAAAAAAAGTGTTTTGCCCATCCATCCTAATGGGGAGAACTTGTCTAAGCTCTTGGAAGAAATGAACAGATATTTGGGTCATTTTGGTCATTTTGTATAAACTGATATTGTGGAGTAGTGTAGTTGAATTCTACATACTCAAATGTAGTTGATGACTTTACTAATTGAATGAAATTGAGTACTTTTGAACATTCACTTTGCGCAATATCATTTCTCATGCATAAATTTACTTTCATTATTATTATTGTTATTATTATTTATTCTTTTTCATTAGTAAAATCTACCATCTCATTGTTTTATTTTTATTTATTTAAGAAAACTTTTCGAAGATAACGTGTCAACTCTGATATCCCTATCGAACGTGAGCTCAAGCTAGGGTCATGGACGAGCAAGAAAGAGAGCAATCGCGAGAGGAAATGAAAGAAGAAATTAGGGAGCTGAAAGAGCAAATGGCAAGAGTCCTAGAACTCTTCGCCGCGAGTAAGGGAAAACCCTGTCTTGAAAATCCGCAAGGGGCTCAATCATCACAAAATCAACTGCCAAACGATACTCCACCTTACCCTTCTAGGTTCACTCCAACCTATCAACATCATCAGACTGACCATTTTCAGTATCCTTCACCACCAGTAAATATCCAGCACTATCCATTTCCAAGTTTCCAAGAAATGATGCAGATAACAACCCATCCACAATGACACCTGGCCACAACCAACTTTCAATCCACAAGGCGAACTCGCTAATGAGCCAATCATCATACCTAATGTTGATGACTCAAAGGGGTAGAGGCCTGTTACTAAACCAAGCGAAGACCCGCTGTCGAAAGATAAGCTAGACTTTTTAGAGGAAAGATTGCGCGCCATTGAAGGGTCAGATGTATATGGTACCATTGAAGCCACCCGATTATGTTTGGTCCCAGATGTTACCATCCCACATAAATTCAAACTACCTGAGTTTGAAAAATATGATGGTAGTACATGCCCGAGAAGTCACCTTATTATGTACTGTAAAAAGATGAATGTTTCTGCAAATGATGATAAACTGCTGATTCATTTCTTTCAAGATAGCTTAATAATGGCTGCATCTCATTGGTATATCCAATTGGATAGCCAACATATTTGGAGGTGGAAAGATTTAGCTGATGCTTTCTTAAGACAATACAAGTACAACATAGATATGGCTCTGGATCGTCTGGATCTACAAATGATGGAGAAAAATCCTACTGAAGGCTTTAAAGAATATGCGCAAAGGTGGAGGGAATTAGCTGCTCAAGTACACCCTCTTATTAGAAAGGAGATGGTTGCAGTGTTTAGCAACACCTTGAGATCTCCATTCTACGATAAAATGATTGAAAACGCTTCAAACAACTTCTCTGACATTATAGTGATTGGTGAAAGGATTGAATATGGGGTAAAGAATGGAAGAATTTTGGAAGTCATATCTGATACATCATCTGTAAAAAAAGGAGCCGTCATTGAAGCGAAAAAAAGGATGTACAGACGATCAATTTTAGGTACTCATCACAAGTTACAAACCCGATACTGGGTTTTCAAAGTATAGTGAAGGGTCCAAATCTGTGACATCAGATATGGCAAATACCTGACAAATTCTGTACAATTATCACTATCAACAATCAGCATTTCAAAACAACCCGAGAACCAGTTTCAGACCACCGACTCACCAGTAAAATGTTGGTCAGGCTGATCAGCCTCTGAGGGGAAATAAAAATAATCAACGTTTTGTCCAATATGATCCAATCCCCATGTCATATACAAAACTCTTACCTCAATTGATATGGAATAATCAACTGGTACTAATTCCTTATGAACCTCTACAGCCACCAAGACAAGGTGGTGTAATCCGACTGCTCGTTGTGATTATCATATTGGGGCAGTGGGATATTCGACTAAGAATTGCACGGCATTAAAATGTAGAGTACAGACATTGATCAAGGCTGGATGGTTGAATTTCAAAAAGGTTAATAGGAATCCAGATATCAATTCCAACCATCTACCAAATCATAGGAATCCTACCCTAAATGCAATTGAGGAATATTTTTCATATGGAAAGAGGGACGTGGAGGATGTGAGCACGTCAATGGAAATACTTTTCCATCTTCTTTCTAGAGCAGGGTACATCTAACCAACACACTTAGAGGATGAAGGCATTTCTAGGAAGCATATGCAAGACTTTGATTGTTTGTTTCATAAGAATGCGATGGGGCATAAAATTGAGGAATGTACTGATTTTAAAATGGAAGTTCAAAAGTTGTTGGATGCAAAGATACTTACAATAAGTCATAAAGGAGAAAAGGAATACCAGGAAGATGACTATTTAGTCCTCATGATGACTCTGAAGTTAATGTTGAAGTGTCGTCCTATATCCCAAAATCTCTCACAATACATTATGAGAAAAAGTCAACTCACACTACTACGTCTTAGGCATTACATGTTATACCACACCACTTGGTTAATTTCAAAGATGGATTCAATCAAGTGTATCTTTGAAAAACCATCACTTTCAAGGTGAATTACTAACGGAATAGGATATTGTCTATGTCACGGGGAAGTCAATAAAGGAAGTGTACTTGCTGATTATCTGGTAGATCAACCAGTGCAAGATTATGAGCCTATGAAGTTTGATTTTCCTGATGAGAACATATCAGTCATATTAAAAAAATGAAGGAGAATCTTTGGATCCAGAATTGTGGACAATGTTATTTGATGATGCATCTAATGATGTAGGACTTGGAATTGGGGCAATCCTCATATCTCCTAAGGGAAAGTTTTTCCCATTCACGATAAATGTAGTAGAATATGAGAGCATGTTCCATGAGAATTCAAGCAGCTTTTGATATGAAGATAAGGAAGCTTTGAGTGTACGAAGATTCGTTATTGGTGATACGACAACTAAACAGGGAATGAGAAGCTAGATACTCCAAACTCGCACCTTACAACAAACATGTAACTAAGTTAAGCCGTAATTTTGAAGTGATCTCATTTGATCATATACCCAGAGAGAATAATCAAATTGCAGATGCACTGGCAACTCTAGCATCCATGTTCGCCGCAGAGTTTAAGGAAGAAGTGCAACCCATAAAAATTGAGAAGCAAAATTTTCCTGCTCACTGTATGAGTATTGAAGAAGAGCCAGACACAATACCATGGTATTACGACATCAAGCAGTATATAAATAATGGGGAATATCCATCCAAAGATTTTGAGAATGATAAACGCACTATTATAAGATTGTCCATTGGTTTCTTCTTGAATGGTGAAATACTCTACAAAAGAAACCATGATATGGTGCTCTTAAAATGTGTTGATGTAAGGGAAGTGAATCAAATCATAGAGGAAGTTCACGAAGGAATTTGTGGTGTTCATGCTAATGGACATATGATGGTCAAACAAATCTTGAGAGCATGATATTATTGGTTAACTCTAGAATCTGACTGCATCAAGTACGCCAAGAAATGTCATACATGTCAAATTATGCGGACAAAATTCACGTTCTTGCATCCCCTTTACATGTCATGGCCGCGCCTTAGACGTTCTTTATGTGGGGCATAGACGTCATTGGTCCCATCACACCAAAAGCCTCTAACGGGTGGATGCAAGTTCTTATTCGAGTGTAACCAGAAGTGCGGTTGTTAAGTTCATTAAAAAAGAAATAATTTGTGGATATGGTCTACTTGGAAGGATCATCACAGATAATGAGATAAATTTAAATAACAATATGATGAAAGAATTATGTAAGCAATTCAAAATTAAGCATCATAATTCATCTCCTTATCGTCCGAAAATGAACGGAGCAGTGGAAGCAGCCAATAAGAACATAAAAAGGATCATAGAGAAGATGACGGAGGTTTATAAGGATTGGCATGGGATGCTCCCGTTTGCACTACATGGGTACCGCACATCAGTCCAAACATCAACTGGGGCAACGCCATTCTCTTTGATATATGGAATGGAAGTAGTCCTTCCAATTGAAGTAGAAATTCCCTCCCTCAAAGTCTTAACGGAGGCGAAACTAGAAGAAGCAGAGTGGGTACAAACACGATATGAGCAATTGAATTTCATCGAAGAAAAAAAGTTGACTACATTATGTAGAGGGCAATTATATCAAAGAAAAATGATGCACGCATATGAAAAAAATTTACGTCCCCGATGTTTCTGAGAAGGAGACTTGGTTATTTAACCAAAATATTTTATTTTAAAATTGGGTGATCAATCACGTCCTAAAATGGTTGGTGGTGACTCCGAATTTTTTTTTTCAAAAATGATTTTTCAATCGCCGCTCCGTGTCGCATACACGTTACGACAATAATCCAACTAAAAGAGATAGTTAGGTGAAGTATGATCTTGACAGTAGTGAGCTTGACAACAAAGATGAAAATCTATGTAAAGTAAATATTAGGTGTTTGATTATACACTTTGGCCACTAACTTAGGTTTGCCCGTTTAAATGTTGCCATCTGGATTGAATTTAACTTTGAACACCCACTTTTGAACACCCACTTGTTACCAACTAATTAAGTCAACTAAATAAGCTCTCAAGTATTTTTTTTTTGAGTAAGGAAGAATATTTATCAAGCATGGTCCGTTTCCAATTAGGATTAGCAAGAGCCACTTTTACTGAATTAGGTTAAACAAGACAGAGAGTGATGGATAATGGATGTTTGGCGATAGTAATGGCTTTTAATTCAATTGTGAAATCCAGTTTTGGATCTTGTAACCATTAAATTTGTAGAAGTAATACTAGGATTGGTTTGAGTGGCATGAGTAAGATTGATTAGAGTGGTGAGGTTAGGAGGAAGGTCCATATGCTAAAATGAAATTATTTTCACCTATTAGATGAATGCAAGCACTTACATCATAATACTTAATTTCGTTCCATTAGAAGTGAAATGGACAAAATATTCTAATTTTCACCCTAGGTTTTGGTCAATTCTGACCAAAACACGAGTATTTCACTCGTTATTAAATTGGCGGGATATGCCACAGTCAAATTTGCAAATAAGAAAAAATTAGGGAATTAAACTAGTTTCAATTAAGTTTTGTTAAAGATCCATCTTTTTTTATTTTGCACCAATAATCGAATATAACTGTTTCTATTTTAGGTTTCAATTCCTTATAGATAGGAGTATTTTTTGTCAAATAATTTGTATTGGTTGAGTTTGTAATTGAACCAATTTATCTTTCCATCATATCTGTAAATTGCTAAATATTAGATTGTTCTTTCTTTTATTTTTGTAAACTGAGCTACTTTCCTAATTGACCAATAAAAATACTCTACGCGCAAATCTTGAATGGAAACCAACATGTGGTCCAACGGTTTTTCGTACCTTCCTCCAAATCCCACTAACAAAAAAAATTATTTAATTTTTTATATATTCTAAAAAAAATCATAAAACTATCTAATATTTTCACTCATCTCTTTATGTACTCTCTCTTTCCCTCAACAAATTTTGATGAGTGTGTTGCTCTATATTTTTTTACACTATATATTTTTTAATATCTGATTTTTTAAATAGAATACTAAAAGACTAAAATATATAAAATATTTAGGTTTTTTAAAAAGCTAAAATGACTAATGAAATAGAATTGAATACTATGACTTGTATATCTTATGATTAAGAGAGTACCCCTAGAAATAGACATCAACCACGATGAGATTCAACTTTATGTGCATTACATAGTCTAAGGTGAGGATAACAAGTACAACAAAAAAGTTTAAGAAAACTATAGTTAGGTGATTGGTCGAAAACTTTTTGGTAAGGAGAAGAATTGGAGAACTCATGTGTTGGTAATCTATTTATCAGATAATCAAAAATTTGAAAAGCCTCCACAAAAAATCCAATGGCGTGGACGCTTGAGCAAATAATGTGATACTTAACTCAACAATGTGCCTATGTTTTCTCTCTATCGATCAACTAGATGAATATAGAGGCATTGATGTCTGACAATGATTTCATGTTCTTTTAGAAAAGGGAGAAATGTTCAGAATTGACCTCACTAATCAGATTGAAGAATTTGAATATGAGTTTCAAACTATTTTTACACAAGGACATTGAAAACTTTGAAAACTTGCCGTGCTTTTGATTTGAGTCTTAAAAGGAAATAACTAAGAAAACTTGATAAAATCATCCAGGATGCAAATATAGTATATGTACCATTCTTTTGAAGTTAGTATACATAAGTTATACTTTTTTCAGTGTTGTTGTGTTTGCCTCGCATAGGTTAGTATACATAAGTTCTAAGGTTTTGAAGAAATGATTTGAGAAGTGGGAAAAGTTTTGATATAGATATTTTACTGAATTTCATAATTTTTTTCAGTATTGTTGTGTTTGTATATCCTAACCTTCTGTCGTAACATGTATACGACGTGGAATGGTGATTGAAAAATTATTTTAAAAAAAGAAGAAGTTCGGAGGCGCCGTCAATCATTTTAGGGTGTGATTAGTCACCCGACAAAAAATTTAGTCTACGAAAACACAAAGTTGGTTCGGGAGTCATTTGTGTATGAAGAAGGTATTAGCACCCCCACTATACCCATTGTTGAAATAGTTATCAAAATTAATCAAATGCTATCTAAATTATATTTTAAACAAGATTAAAGAAATTCACCATCTACCTTGTGAGAGGGTCGTCTACATATAATGAAAATCACCCTCTCACTTACTGTTTTTTACTTTTTTATTTTTTTACATCATATAATTATAATATTATAAATTAATTAATTTTTATTATAATATAACTAGAATATTATAACGTAATTAATATTAGAAATCTCAAAGTATAAGTGGTTTTTTGGTGTATAAAATATACCTTTTAATTTTGGACAACATAGTTTACTAGTTACCGTAATTTTCTTTCATTTCTATTCAAATTACAAAGAAACATTATGGACGGTATTTAGTTAAACAAAACGTCACACAAAAAATGATAAAATCTTGAAGTAAAATTAATTTTTGGATATAAATATACCCTTTTTATTTTGAACTACTTAGTTTACTAATTATCATTATTTCATGGATGGTAACTAGTTCAAACAAGTATCACAAAAAAATAGTAACAATATTTAAAAAAACTTGTGTGAAAAAAAGATTCAAAACTTAAAGATTTGCATAATCTTTATATAGATATTTAACTCTCTATTTCATGCATTTTTATATATGAGAAATTATAATAGGGGAGTTTTTACATACAATGTACACTTTCAACCTATTAAAGGGTTAATTAATATTGAATTAATTTGCACCCCTCAAAAGTTTTATCCTCATACTCATTGATTAAGTTGATGACAAAAATATCTCATTATCAAGTTTGAAAAAAATCATCAATGCATTAAAATAACTCAAGTACAAGAAATTAAACTTAAGAAAAAATGAATAAGAAGGGAACAAACACTTATAATTTTATTTATGGAAAATGAAACACTACATGAGTATGAATGAGAAATGATGAAGAACAATGAACAATATATATTGTTAGCTAAAATGCAAGAAATTTAAACTTAAAAAAATGAGAGAAGATAAATAAATTAATAGAAATGTAAAATTCCATCCTATCTCTCTTAGAAAATCTCTTTTATTTCTCACTCTCTCTAAAAAGATCATTCTCATTCTCTCAAAAGACCTCTTCTCATTCTCTCCCCAATAGACCACCTTTTCATGTGAAGACCCCCTCTCTATTTATAGGTAAATTTATGGCTTCACTTTTATATTTTAGTCCTTATGCTCATTTTTTTAGTCGTTGGACTCTCTTTTTCATTTTTAGTCCATGCACCATTCTAAACTTAGAAGGTGTACAAATGTGTAGATATGTATCTTGATCGATACAAAAAAAGATGATATGAATAAGAGGAATAAAAATCTCGACTTATTCGGGCTCTATAAAATGACAGATGGACCTGGATAGACACAGATTTCGACCTCAGCTTGATTCTGATTCGATTTAACTGGAGGTATTTGGAAAGAAATGGACATAGATCTCGACTCAGTTCAGGTTCGATATAACTAGAGATATTTGAAAGAAAATGGACCTGGATAGATACAGACACCGACCTCGACTCAATTCGGGTTCAATTTAACTGAGATACTTGAAATAAAGTGGACCTGGATAGACACAGACTTTGACCTCGACTCAGTTCGGGTTCGATTTAACCAGAGATATTTCAAAAGAAACATACCTGAATAGACACGGGCTTCGGCTTTGACTTAGTTTGGGTTCGATTTAACCAGAGATATTTGAAAGAAAATGGACCTGGATAGACACATGGTTCGACCTCGACTGCGTTCAGGTTTGATTTAATCGAGATGTTTGAAAGGATAATGGACTTGGATAGACAGAGATTTCGACCTCAAATCAATTCAGGTTCGATTTAACTGAGATACTTGAAAAGAAATGGACCTAGAAAGGCTCAGGCTTTGACCTCGACTAATGCCGGGTTCGATTTAACCAAAAATGAAAATAATGGACCTGGCATCGACATCAGGCTTCGACCGCGACCAAGTCATGTTTGATTTAACCATGTTGATTGAAATGGACCAGGCGCTGACACTTGACTTCAAGTACGACTGAGTCAGGTTCGATTTAACCACATTGAAAATGAACGGACCAGGCACCGACACCAAGCTTCAACCGTGACCAAGTCTGGTTTGATTTAATCATATTGATTGACGCGGACCAGGCAGTGACACCAGGCTTCGACTGCGATTAAGTTGAGTTCGATTTAACCAAAAATGAAAATAAATAGATATGTCGTCGACACTAGGCTCGACCGCGAACAAGGCGAGTTCGATTTAACCATATTGGTAGAGACAAACAAATGAGTTTTCTTATTTTTCTTCTTTTCTTCACTACGAATTTCGTAAAACATTCAATAATGTTCTTCTAAGTCATTCGAAGAGTAATTTACAATGTCTTCTACATGTTCTGAATGTTGGGGTAAAGAAATGAAGAAAGTAAGAATGGTAGAATATATATTATGACTGAAAATACTTTTTATTGACCAAGAAATGGTAATGAATAAAGATTTGAAGAGATTATGAGAAAACAAATTATGGAATAAGATATTTCCCAATTTTCAGAACGAATCTTTTGAAAAATAAAAGTATTTTACATGTTCACTTTCCACACTAATAGTAATAGTTCTTTTTTTTCCTTTTTTTTGAAAGGTGACTAACTTACTCATCATAGATATATATTGAGGCATTAACTTATTTAAAGTCATGCTCTTATTGTAGATAGATCTTCTTGTTCTGGAGAGGACTTTCATTTAGATTGTAATGTAGGTTATGTTTTATAGGCTGCCAAATGAAAGGATATCAAGACTTAAAATCCATCTAAAAATGATATGTCTTAACCAATGATGATCGTTGAGGATTTGTCTTGAGAAACCAAAATAGAAGAGATGGATAAGAATTTTTTTACAAGAACTACCCTCATTTTTGAACAATGCATTTGTATTTTCTTAACAAAATTTTCCCTAATGTACGAGGATACTCTTAAAATGTCAGAAGGCTCACTTGATTGACCTTGTTTTTCATTTACAATATTTTTTGTTGATATTTTTACGTCTGTCTTTTCTTTTGCCTCAGTTTGAGAAACTTTTCAACTTTTGAGATATGTACTTTGACAAAAAGAATAATTATCTCAGTGTAGGGAGTGATCGTTGGTTGGGTGCAGTGCCATGAAATGAAGATTTTTAGGCCCAGTTGGGCTTACAATAGATAAAAGTGTTTGATATTGCATAAAGAGCGTCTCTCCATCATTTCCAATCAGAAGTAAATTCAATAAGAACATGATATCAATTAAGAATAATATTTTTTTTGTAATTTCTTCATTCACCAGACAAAAGATTCTCTTCAATTTTATCTGCATCTTCAATAAAAATGAGATTGTCAAAACTATAAATGATATTGCTTATTCTTTTACTTTCAAAATTATCATTCCTAATTTGGGCTGGTTAGTTCGGTGAAAGGAAAGAAATGAGAGAGATGCAAGAGCATGACATCAATAAATGAAAAATTGGAAATGAATTTATGAACTTTGAAATGAATAGAAACGTAAATGGAATAAAACTAGATTTGAAACTAGGAGACGACTAAAAATAGTCGAAACACGGTAAGTGCATGACAAAAATTCTTTTTTCAGATATTGGATAGAGATTTTAGAAATTTGACATCATCTCGTCACTCTTGAAAGTAACTAAGAAGTATTGATGACTCGGTGTCATCCTAATTATTGAATTTATGATTAGGGTAACAATGATAAGTGGAAACATCGGTACATTGCAACCATAAAAATATTCACCACATCAAGTTGTCCATTATCACATGAAGAGATATGCATCATGAAATTCCCCATGGTACTCTCATGCTTTGGTGGAGAGTTAGAACTAATTATGTGTTTTCATCAGCATTCTTGAAGTTCAGCCAACCTTCTTTGATTAACATCAAAACTTTAGTTTTCAACGCTGTGCAATTTTCAATTGAATGAACTATCAGCCCAGCATGATAATCATATCGAGCAGTTGGATCATACCACCTAGGATAAGGAGACTGAATGGGATCATATGAAACTTGCACCAATTGATTATTCTGGATCAACTGTTGTAAAAACTTTGCGCAAGACATGAAAATTATATCATACTTGGTGAATCTTTGATTTTTCCACTTCCTCTTTGGTTCTGATCTATGGGAACAATATTATGTGGGTGAATTTGTGGTCTCAAACCATGTCCAGGGTTATTATGACAAGCTGATAACTGAGAGTGATATTTGTATAAAACATACAAGGTATATGTCACATATGATGTTCCAGGTTGAAACCCTTCACTGCATTTTAGAAAATGGTTAAAACTTTCATCTTGTTATGAATATTCGTACATCTCCTTCTTTTCGATTCGATAGTGGATCCTTTTTTTATGGAGGATGCATCTAATAATACTTTTGAAATTCTGTCATTCTTTATCCCATATTCTATTATTTTACCAATCACAATAATGTCAGAAAAGTTATTTGAAGCATTTCCAATCATCTTATCATAGAATGGAGATCTCAAGATGTTGATAAACATTGTAGCCATCTCCTTTTCTAACAAGGCTGATTGTTCCGGAGCATCTAATTCCCTCCACCTTTATGCATATTCTTTAAAACTTTCAGTTGGCTTTTTATCCAACCTTTGTAGATCCAGACAATCAGGAACTATATCTATGTTGTACTTGTATTATCTTAATCAAGCATCTGCTAAATCTTTTCACATCTGAATATGTTGACTACCCAATTGGATATACCAACGAGATGTATCCCTCATCAAGTTATCTTGAAAGAAATGAATCAACAAGTTATCATCATTTGCACAAGCAACCATCTTTCTACATTACATAATAAGGTGATTTCTCGAGCATGTACAACCATCATATTTTTCAAACTCAGGTAACTTGAATTTGTGTGGGATGGTTACATCTAGGACTAAACATAATTTAGTGACGTCAATGGTCTCATACACATATGCTCCTTCAATAAAACACAATCTTTCCTCTATAAAGTCCATATTATCTTTCGACAGTGGGCCTTTTCTTGGTTAGTAAGAGGCCTTTTGTGCTTTTGAGACATCAAGATCAGGTATGTTGATTGAATCATTATCATGTTCTCCTTTTGAGGTGAAAACTTGATTGTCGTCAGATGCTAGCGCTAGAGTGTTGTACCCAGTTTTTCCTGAATACATCAATTCATGGGAATTTAGAAATGGGTAGTGTTGGACATTTACCAATATCAACGGAGCACGCTAGAATTGGTCTTCCCGATGACGTTAGTTGGCTAGAGTGAATCCATGAGGGTAAAGTGAAGTATCATTTAGAAGTCGATCTTGTGACGATCGTGCCCCTTGCGAACTCTCAAAACAAGGTTTTCCTTTGCTAGTGTTATTTCAGCTCTATAATTTCTTGCCTCATTTCCTCTTATGATTTCTCTTTTTTTGCTCATCCACAACACTAGCTTGATGATGGAAGCGCACAAAGAAGTATGCGTGAAAGAATGAACTTACAATGCATGAAGGAAAAAATGGACGAATAATGCATGAAGCGAATAATTAATCCTATAATGCATGAAGAGATAATGAACTTATGATGAATGAAATGGAGACAAATCATGAATTTAAACTCTACGTAATAGATGATGTTAATGTCAATGCTAAAAAACTTATATGAAGAGAGAAATATCTTGTCACTAATTTCTTTTTTAACTTGTATGTTAAAATGACAACAATACTAATGTTGCATGAAGTAATGAAAATGAAAAATCTATAATGATGATGATGATGATGATGATGATGATGTGGATGATGATGACGATAGCTCATAAAAAATATGGCAGTTAAAATATAATACACAATAATTCAAAGTGACATATCTAACACTTGGATGACTCTAGTATTTATTTTCACTTAACCATTGGGTGGACTTTAAAGTTGTGGAGATAAGTGTGGTTAGGGTCTAAAGCTCTTACCAGGCTCTCAGACTATCCACCGTGTTATCCAAACGGAGTATTAGGGCCCCTCAAACGGTATCCCAAAGGGAAAGCCCAGGTATGGGACTGGTGTATATGTGCAAAATTAGAAATTATGCAAATAAATATAAAACATAGAACCAAACTATATACAACTAAAGCATGAATAAGAACGACAATCAATCAAATAAACAAACAAAGAGCCACAAAAAAGATAGCATATGATTAAATTTTGGCTTGACTCTCTATCGATCTAAAAATGGTTAGACCGATTACGTCCCCAGTGGAGTTGCCAAGCTGTCAAACTGTGAATGCGACACGGAGTGGCGATTGAAAACATTATTTTGTAAAAAAAAAGTTCAGAGTCGCCAACAATTATTTTGGGCGTGATTGGTCATCCAACAAAAAATTGGTCTATGAAAACTCAAAATTAATACGGGAGTTATTTATGTATTGGGAAGGTATTACCATCCCACAGCACCCATTATTGAAATGGTTACCAAATTTAATCAAATGCTATCCAAATTATATTTTAAATAAGATTAAAGAAATTCACTTTTGGATGTCCCATTAGGTATGTTTTTGTATCGTAAAATGAATCAAAATAAATGAACTTTAATGGGTGATATAAAGACCATTAAAAATTTATTTTTTTGTTTTTTTATTATATATATTTTTTAAATCAAAGCATTATTGGAGTTATTCTCGGTATCTCAAAAATAATTTTTCACTTCAGCAGTTCAAGAAGTTTGATATCTAAAAAATCTCAAATTGCGCCATCAGAATTTTTAGTACGACTGAATAATGAAATTAACAAAATTTAAATTTAATTGTTAACAAAATTTAAACAAAAGAACAAAATTAACTAGGAGGATTCATCTTCTGTCTCGTTTGTAGAGGGGGGAAATCACCCTCTCACTTAGCTTTTTTTTATTTCTTGTTTTTTATATATAATAAGATTATAATATTATATATTAATTAATTTATTCTTTTTTAATATAATATAACTATAATAGTATAGACAAATTAATATTAGAAATCTCAAAGTATAAATATTTTTTTGGTGTATAAATATACCTTTTGATTTTTTACAACATAGTTTACTAGTTACCATAATTTTCTTTCATTGCTATTTGAATAGCAATGAAACATTACTAAAGGTAACTAGTTAAAGCGAACGTTTGACAAAAAATGATAAAATATCAAAGTAAAAATATTTATTGGGGTATAAATATACCCTTTTTATTTTAGACTACTTACTTTACTAGTAACCATTATTTCTTTTCTTCCATCATTATTAATCAAATAACAAAGGAATGATCATGGACGGTAACTAGTTCAAACTGGTGTCACGTAAAAATAACAACAAGATCTAAAAAAACTTGTGTGGACAAAAAAAATTCAAAACTTAAATATTTACATAATCTTTATATAGATGTTTAACTTTCTATTTCATGTATTTTTATGTATGAGAAATTATCATAGATGATTTTTTACATACAATGTACACTTTCAACCTATTAAAGGGTTGATTCACATTGAATTAATTTGCACCACTCGTACTCATTGGTTGAGTTGATGAAAAAGATATATCAGTATCGAGTTTGAAGAAAATTATCAATGCATTGAAATAAAACTTAAGATTAAGAGTAAAAAATGAAGAAGAAGGGAACATACACTTATTATTTTATTTATGAAAAAAGAAACACTACATGAGTATGAATGAAAAATGATGAAGAATAATGAATATATATCTTGTTAGCTAAGGTGTAAGAAATTTAAACTTAAGAAAAAAATTAGAGAATGTGAATAGATGTATATAAATATAAACTCGCATCATCTCTTTCTTAGAAATCTCTCCCATTTCTCACACTCTCTCTAAAAAGATCACTCTCATTCTCTCAAAAGACCTCCTCTCTCATATAGACCAACCTTTTATGTGAAAACATCCTCTCTATTTATAGGCAAATTCAGGACTTCACTTTTTTATTTTAGTTCGTATGCTCTCTTTTTATATTTTTAGTCCTTGAACTTTCTAGTTCATTCTTAGTCCATGGGTTATTTTTCTATTTCAAATGGTATATATAGTCTTGGACTAGTATATTAGCCAAAAAATAAAATGTGTTTATTCAAAGTGTTAGATCAGTCAAAATACGGTGCCTACACTTTCTTTGCTGCTTGGTAATAGAGTTGTGTAATGTAGTTGACTTCCACTTATTTATGTTTTGAATTATAGGGGTATCCGTATAAGAGATTGAACCATCAACACATATAGAAGACATATGAGGCTCAATGTAATTGAAGTTCAAAATAGTATTATTTTTTAAACTGATCTACAAGAAGATTTCTAAAGTATATGTTATTGCATCATTCGACATCTCTGTTGGAAAATTTAGATTTGGGCATCAATGATCGGTCGACCCGAGCTTATTGTGAAAAATAATGGTGGGAGCTTTTCAAGTAAAAAACTACCAATATAAGCTTATAAAGAAATCTTTTATTAGAGAAAAAAACTTGACATTTTAGAGAAAATTCATTAACAAAATTCAGACCTTCAGAAAATCTAGAGAGAATCATTTCTCCGACATCAAAATCGAGCTTTCACATACAAAATCAAAGGCTCTTGATTGTGGAATAAGTGGAGATTTTATTTATGTGATTTCCTACACGATCCGACACATGACTCATCATTCGGATAAATTCTACTACATAATCAAGTAAGTGTATATGACTATATATATAGTCTGTAAAAGGATGGTGGGACAATTATCCCACCATGCTTCACTTTTTTCTCTCTACCTTGATTTTATTTTGAATAGAAGTCTGTTGAATTTTCTGTTCAATAGTAAAAAATTGGACTTCTTTTTGAAGAAAATTAATTTGACTTTCTTTGTTCTGTATAAGATCTTTAATAAGATCTAATTCTTTTGTATATGCTTTTGTAATAAATTCAAAAATTATTTGTCTGTTATGAATGGTAGTATAAATACCATTACTATCGATTCTATCCATAGGCATCAAAAGGCACATAAAGGGATTGCTTAGGATAATGTTCTGGGTCATGTTTTTTAATAAAACAAAGGAAGTGGGTAAACAAATTCTTTTATTACAGATTAAAAATTCTGGTAATTTAAATTCAATTTTCATTTTGTATCACTGGCGCTGGTAAAAGATTGAGTGGTTTTCTGAAAATATTATGTTCAGAGGAGGAATCTGAGTCTAAGTCAGACGAATAGATTTCTGCAAGATCATTTTCTGAAATGGAGTCTAAGGAGGAGTTATCCTTGTCAGAGATGCTAAGGATTTGCTGTTGACTTTCTTCATCTAGAGATAACTCATGGAGTTTCTGCTTAAGTTTACACTTATTAGCATAGTGCCCTTTAGCACCACGTCTAATGCACTTAACTTCTGATATGTCTTTCTTAGGAAGAACTTTCTTTTTCTTGATTTTTTTTTTGGGAATGTCCGGATCATATTTAGGATTCTTCGGAGCTTTTTTGGAATGGAACCTTTTGTATTTCTTAGGTCTAGGGTTTCTGGAAGTTGAAGGGTATTAAATTTTGGTGTTATAGGTAAACTGATCATAAAACTCACCTAATTCTTGTCTGTTTGATAAATTCTGTTTCCTCATTTGTTGTTGAAGTTTCAGATCATTGCAGAGGGCTAAGCCTTCTTCAATCATGACTGCAATGAGAAATTCATAGGTATGCTGGTTATAGGGAATATTAATTTGATTATGTTTATCCCTAAATTTCTTTCGAACTTTTTCAGCAAAAAGATTTGGAAGGCCATCAATGAATTTGGCTTTCCAATGGTCACGGTTGGCATCAGTTCCTGGCATGGACTTCATCAGGAACACATCATTGTACCATCTAAAATGGATGAGAGAAGGGCAATGAAGGTTCTGTAAAAGCTCTTTGTGCCGGTCTGTATTTATAATCCATGGTCCAATAAAATGGTGGATTATGGCTTGGGCTAGTGTATAGCAAGCATCTTCAGTTTGGGTTTCAGTATGATTAAAAGGATTGATGTTAATTTTGGAGGTATTAAGGATTTCATCCCGCTGCTTTTAAGTGAGACAATTATCTCACCATACTTTTAGAATACCGGTAAAGTCATTGATAAGAAATCTGATCTGATGGTCAGAATTATTATTCTCTTTGCATACGAAAGCATACATAATCATATGATATATGGTTTCGAAAACCTGGTATTCAGATTTACCATCTATGTTCCATTCATAGATAGTTCTACTGTGGTAGGATTTCTGAGTATGAAGGTAGTTTTCTTCATATAAAATATCCTGAGGGGTAGGTCGAGGATAGTAATACTTACCGGGTCCAAGTAAAGTCATACCCTGAGTAGTCTTAGGGTAAGTAAGGTTATTGAGACTATCATCAAAGTTTTTCTAGAGGTCAAGAATTTGAGAAAGAGTATATTCTTCTCTTTCATCCTCGGTAACTCGTATAGATAAATCACCCGAGTTCATCATGTTAACTTGTTTAGGAGATTTAGATCTTGACGATTCTGGCTCACTTATTTTTAAATTCTTTATTTTTTTCGATGAGAGTGGCCATAAAGTCTTCCTCTTTCTTAGTATACTTTAACTTAAAATTATGAATTTCAAGAGGAGGCTTGATGTTGACTGGTTGAAGGTTAAGAGGTTTAAATTTCTCCAGACCTTTATGTTGTTGATCTTTAACTTTATCTTGTATATTGTCTACATGTTCCTCTATACGGGTAAGTTGGTTACCTACGGTTTGGAGGAAAAGTTGGTATAATTATTCTTTTTTGTTAAAAATACTATGTCTTTGACCTTTAAAGTTTTCTGATTGGGTTGTTCTGGAATCTCAACATAAGAGAGATGATTAACGGTTTAGCGCTCTCATTGATAGCAGCAAGCTCTAATGATAACGGTGGAGCATGGACAGTTTGGTAAGATTTGCATGTTACTGTAATCCAATTCTTTTGTATACCTCCGAGGACAATAATTTGATCATTATTAAGAAAATGATTCTTTCTTAGTAACCTCACAGTACCATTCTGGGAAGGATCTAAGGACCTGGTTTCTCCAAAGATGGTAATAATACTGATTTTTAAGGGTTTTTAACTGTTGAGGAGTATGTAATTGAAAATACTATAATTGAAATTCCTGATATTTATCTTACATAAAATCCTGGTTTAAGTGCTTACGCAATTCACTATTAGGTGTGAAATTCATTAAATGTCGAATTGCATATCACTTGCAGTTAGGCCTTCTGATGTTGAGTCTATCTTCATAGACTACATGAGATATCTAGTTTTCTGATATATGGATACCTATGATCTAGGCTTCATGTATCTTAGAAATTGAGGGATTCTACAGAAGAATATCTGGAAGATTCTGGAAGATCTATGTCATAGGGAACGTTACTCCTATAACTAGTACTAGAAAGGTTTCTAGTAAGAGGTTTCTGAAAGCGAAGATAAATATTACCTTCATGAGTCTGGACCACATCTTCAACCGATTGTCTGATGATTGGTCTGGTGGGGGCAGCAATATGAATTTGCCATTTATCTGGAAAAGTAATTTCCTCCCAAGATATCATTCGAAGGATGGATACTTGACTGCTGAAGAGATAAGTATTGATGAGGACAGTATGTCCCTGTTCACTCTGTTTTCTAGTATATGGGTTCAAGATAGAGAGAACCTTCAAATGGATTCTGAAAAGTATCGAAAAGGAAGAGATCCTGGGAGATACTCATAACCCTGCGAAATAACTCTAAGCTCTAAAACTTTAAAGAGTTACAGTCAGAAAGTGAAACACTGAAATTCGCTAAATACTAAAACAAACAGGCCCATGGGATAAGCTAGTTTTAATAACTCCCATGAGAGATGCTTTACAGTTGAGGCACCGTCCATCTCGGAAGGTACACTGAATACTGGTATTTTAACCAAGTAAGGTCAAATGTTTAAATGCAATTTGTAAAAGTCCTATATGCACATACTTGTATTTTTACATGAAAGGATACAGATCATGAACATGCAATGGGTAAACAATATCATCATTATTATGTAATGGAATGTGATGCTCAAATGTTTTAATGATTTTTCTACGGTATTTCAAATGTTCCGATTTTATATATGGTTTCTAGTTTAACCTTAGGGATTATCAATTTATCTAAGGCTTCTTTAACACCCTAGTTGGTATCAGAGTCATGAATAATCTTGATTATATTATGATAATATTTTCTTTAAATTATTTATACATGATAAAAAAAAAATATGAATGAAATTGTTTCTTTTTTGTCATCAATAGCAAATATAGTAGCTTTAATTTCAGACTTTATGCTTATATGATTGACGAAAATGTGTTATAAAACACTTTGTATTGGAATGTTATGTTAATTTGTTAATAGATTTGTTGATAAGTTAACAGTTAGAAATTTTTATTTGACACTTTTTCCAAATTTTTTTGGCTGTCTCTTTATATTTTGCTGTCAATTTATATTTCCACTATTTTAGTTTCTCGATAGTTTCATGGTGGTATTAGCGTTTTTTTTGTGAATGAAGATGCAGTGTTAATTTATTAAATATATGAAAAATTATCAATTTAACCATTATAATTTACACGATTTTAATTTAATCATTGTAGTTTAAAAATATCAATTTAATTATTATAATTTATTTAATATTTCAATATAATCATTTACTCACATTCCATTAAGAATACGTTGACATAACAGATCAAATGAATTGACAGTTAAATAATAATGTGGAACATTAAATAATCACGTGGCACGATGATACATTTTCCAACTCACCGATTATCACTTTCTTTGATTAAAAGATAATATATTTACTTTTACTCCTCTCCATCCACTTTTTCTCTCCCCTCACCCCTCCCCTCCCCTCCCCTCATCTCTCTTTTCTGGACTCCATTTGTGTGAAATGAAGAAAGCTGCGTCTGTTACCGTTGCAAGTGAGTTTCGTCTCTTCAATTTATTTCATTTTTTATGCAGGTGATCTCGGGGTTCTTCGGTCAACCGACAAAGGAATTTAAACACGAATCAGCCTTGAGGTGTCAGAGTAAAAAGTATTTAAAGACATTTTTCTAAAATTTGATGGGTTTGATGAGCCTTGACTCGATTGATTAAACATGATTCAGTTAGAAATTCAAAATGATTTAGCCTTGACCCTGTCGATTAGAACCAATTTACAGAAAAAAATGGAATTATTTGAGCCGATCTATTCCGTTTAGTAACGAATAGATTTATTCAAATCTGCTTCGAGGAGAAATGAACAACAAAAATGACAAATTTTACCTGGAATAGAATGCCAAAAAGGTCGATCTGAGTAAGAGAAAGAACTTGCTTGCTTCGAGGAGAATGCCCGAGAGAGATGAGTTTGTGAAGCCTTCAGATTATCTGTGATTCTTTACCAAATGCCGAGAGTTCGTGAAGCAATAAAGCTTTGTGAAGCTTTCGATGGAGTTGGAGAGAAATGAGGGATGAGGGAGAAAGAGAGTAAAAACGTAAAAAAATGTTAGTTGGAATGAAAAAAAGAAAGATAGAAAGGTGAGTTGGAATGAAAGTTAAAAATGATAGGTGAGTTGGAAAAAAATAATCTCATTCATAGCGGATAGACACATCATCATTTAATTATCATATTTTCACTTAACGTGTCACATTAACGTGTTCGTTAATTGAGAATGATAGAATGATTATATTAAAACGTTAAGTAAATTAGAACATATTAAAACGTTAAGTAAATTAGGATGACCATTAAAACTTTTTAAACTATGATAGTCAAATTAAAAATAGATACAAAGATAGTTAAATTAATAATTTTCTCTTAAAGGCATGGTAGGTACAATCTAGTGTAATTTGTGTTCTATTGTAAAACTTCTTTATGTTTATTTGTCTTTTTTCTATCATGTAACTGGTTTGAATTACCAAGTAATCATATAAATTGTGAAGAAGTTTTATAAGACATGAATGCATTTCACGTTTGGGGTTCTCTGTGTAATTCATTTTCAGTTCATCACCATTGTTTTAAAATGATATAAATTATTTGTTTGTTAGTACAAAAGATGGATTGTGACTCAAATTATAAATGAATGTATACTTTGTACTATGAATTTTTTAGTACAAAATGAATCAGTACCACAACATGATTGAACATGTAGTACATTTGGGTAAAATGTACAACGAAGTGTGAAATCGGGCCATTGAAATTGAGATAGATGTATGCAAATTTCTTCTCAATTTCTTACCAGACTCATGTAATGCAAATAAAAAATAGATTATGAAAATATATTCCTCTAAACAATGCTAAAGTATTGTAGAAGATTTCATATGAACAGAGAAATGCCATATACGTTCTGAGATTCTTCGATCAGCTACATTATCATAATTTGTAAATATTCGAAGAGCAAGGCAAGGCATTGACGTAGGAAAGAAAGTACATTCACTTAATAGAGTCTCATGTTCTAGTGTAGAAAACATTGTGATGTCATTCTTAAAAGATTATATCTTTTAAAACCCCATTTCTTTTTACATATTATGATTGTCTATTGTATTATTTTCAAACTAAGTTAGTTGATATGTTTACTATAGTTCTTCAATTTATGTGTATACTTTTCATGTTGTTGAAAATAGAATGACTGAACCTAAAAGGAAGAACATTAGGGAGATGAAATGCTATAACTGTGGCATTTTAGGTTCCTTTGTGTGTGAATGCATTGCGCCTCCCAGTGAACCCCCAGAAAGATAATGAACTTTCTAACATTACTCTTCATTATTGTTATGTGACTCACAGTGTCTTATTTGCTGAATTTTATCTTGTATGGACTATAGATTTAGGTGCCACTAACCATTTTAGCTAGAGAAAGGGGAGCATTCATAGGGCATCGCTGACTCATGGGAGCAAGATGGGTTTATGTAGGAAAAAACTCTAGAGTATAAGCTAAAGGGATTGACACCTACAAGTTTGAGTTGTGTGTTGGCCAAACTCTACTCCTTCGTGATGTTCGTTATGCACCTAAAATAATGTAAAACTTAGTCTATGTCATTGCCCTTCTAGGTTTTGGTTTCAATATTAATTTTCATTCGAGTTATGCAAATTTCTATTTAGATAATGGAATGGGGTCTAGTTCCATTTTCAGAGTGAAAGCCTCAAAATCGAAAAAAAAGGCTTAGGCATTTCCTAGCAACATAAGGCAGGTGCAAAAGGCGAGAGGAGCTGAGCTATAGTAGCTACATGAAACTAAGTCGTTCTTTCTAGAATACTTGCTGGCATGCGAGACGAGACTGGAACCAAGGCCAAGGGCAGGAACTCCACCAACAGGAACCCTATCATCAACCAATAGGCCAAGAGCTTCAACTGAAGCCGATGAGCTATACTCCGAATCCAACTAGAAAGCGGTTCTTGCTATGGTTTCAGGGAATCCCTAAAAATCCCAGGTCAAGACTAGAATAAGAGTAGGTGTGTAAGCAGCCAATCCAATAGTGCTTCTCGCTGCCTCCCGGGCCTTGTCTCAAGCTGTGGTATAGACGGAGTTTCCTGCCTCCCGTCACAAATCCAGAAAAGGGTAGCTAGTGTCCTTAATCGAATGACTTGAAAATCTATATGATTATTTTTTGAATGGTTTTATTGTTCTAGACTCATAACATTATTTTTCTTTAATAGCATCTCATGATAATGAGATTAATGCTAATATATGGCATGTTAGATTTGGTCATATAGGGCAAGACCATATAAATAGACTTGCTAAGGAAGGTCTAGTATGCTCGTTTGTAAAGATTGAGATGTCTATATGTGAGCATTGTCTAGCTAAAAAAACAACTAGATAACTATTCGGAAAAGACAAGATGAGCTGATTATCCATTACAATTAATTCATTCTGATATTTGTGATCCTATGAATGTGAAGATGAGGCATGACACTTCATATTTGAACAATTTTATTGATGATTTCACACATTTTAGTTATGACTATTTAATCTCCTATAAATTTGAAGCATTGTACTGATTTAAACGATTTATGAATTTGGTTGAAAATCAAACAGACAAAACGATAAAAACATTAAGAACTGTTTGAGACTGTGAATATCTTTTTGATCAGTTCAACGAATTATACGATGAAAAAGGTATATCTAGACAACTAACTATTCCTAGAACTCCACTACAAAATGGTGTTGTAGAGAGAATGAATAGAACTCTCTTAGGTATGATAAGGTCTATGATGACACCAGCAAGCTTTTACCCATTTCATATTGGGGAGATACATTGCTTAATGCTACATATCTTCTTAACCATGTACCTTCAACATCAGTAACTTCTACCCCATAGGAACTTTGGATGGATAGGAAACCCAACTTAAGTAATATGCGACCTTAGGGGTCAGCAGCATAAGTTCACAATTCCTCTTATAAGCATGGTAAATTTGGACTGAGAGTTAAAAAGTCCATTTTCATAATATAATCTAAACACTCTAAATGATACATGTTCATTGGTGAACAAATATATGGGAGTTTTACAGAATTTGAATCAAGAGATGCCACATTTTTTAAGAATGAATTTTCTAGCAAAAAAGAAGTTAGTAAAGATCTCAGTCTATATGAGATAGAAGATCCTGACACTAACGTTACTATGATCAGACATATGAAATGAATGAGAATGTGTCTCATCTCCTTGTTTCGAATGCGAGTAACATTTCGACCAACGATACAAATATGCAAGACAATTATTTTGGAGAAACACTCATAAAAGTATTCCTTGTCGACATTTTGAAATCGAGGGAGAAGCTTTTATGATTGCTCCACATGATGAAAATGAGCCAAAAATTGTACAAGAGGCTCTTTCATCAGTTGTAAAAGGTCCATGGTTAACAGCAATTGAAGAAGAAATGGAGTCAATAAGTACAATTGTCTCAGACTTGGTAGATCTTTCACCAGGGTGAAAAGCTATTAGGAATGAATTGATTCTCAAAATTAAATGCAAGGAGGATGGATCTATAGAAAGGTATAAGGCACACTTAATTGTTAAGGGTTACACTTAATAATAAGGAATAGGCTATGAGAACAAGTTTTTACGTGTTGTTAGGTTTGCCTTAATTTGTTCAATTTTGGCTATCATTGCCTAGTTGGATTTGGAATTACACCAAATGGACATAGAAACTCATTTTCTAAATGGAGAACTAGATGAAGAAATTTATATGCAACAACCTAAGAATTTTGTTGTAAAAGACCAAGGGCACAAATTACGCAAGCTCCTCATATCAATATATGGCATCAAACAATCATCTACACAATGATATATTAGGTTTCATAGAGCCATAGCCTCTTATGGTTTTATGATGTTCGATGAAGGCCATTGCATTTATGTTAAACATGTTGAGAGTAATTTTGCAATTCTATCATCATATGTAGATTATAGTATTTTAGTTGAGAATGATAACATGTTCTTCGTTACCATGAAAGAACTATTGAGATGAAGGACATGGGTGAAGCAACATTCATATTGGGTGTGCAGATATATCGGGATTGTTCAAAAAGACTTCTTACTCTGTCGCAAGAATCCCATATTAAGAAAATACTTGAATGATTTAATATGTGAGATTGCAAACCCATCGACACTCCAATAAATAAAGAGTAAAATATCTAGTCAGGAAATGTGTCCTAAGACTCTAAAAGAAAAAAGTGCATGACCAGAGTTCCATATTCGAATGTCATTAGAAGTTTGATGTACATTATGTTGTGTACACGCCCTGATATTTGTTATGTTGTTGATTTAGTTAGCCTTTATAAATTGAATCTTGGACAAGCTCATTGGAAGTTGTTAAGATTATTTTGAGTAATTTTAAAGGTACAAATGATTTACGTTTATATTATCGTGGAAAGGATTTGCATCTAGGGGACTACTCAGATGTTGATTGGGGTGGAGATCCTAATGATTACAAATTAACATCGGATTTTCTTTCTTGCTAAATAATGGAGCCATATATTGAAGTAGCAAGAAACAGACATGCATTGCTTTATCAACTATGGAAGAAAAGTTTATAATGTGTCTAGTTGCAGTGCAAGAGGCATTTACAAGTTGTTTCTACAACATTTACAAGTTATTTATAGTGCATCGATACTAGTGACTATATTTTGTGATAGTCAAAAAGCCTCGCTTATATTAAAGATACGAACTATCATGGAAAAACAAAGCACATAGAGACCAAGTATAATTTTGTATGAGATATTATAGCGCAAAAGGAAATAGTGATACAACATGTCTTTACACATTGAGTGATGAAAGACCCTTTGACAAAGTGAAATTTTAGAGATATTTTTCTAAGACATATCAAAGCTCTAAGATTATACATTTTGTACATTTTGTATCAATGTTATTAATTAACGAACTTGATGTTGTTCATTATTTTATTCTTGTAGCACAAACACATATAACTTTTCTAGATAAAATTGAAATTTATACAACCAGGCATAGACTGGCTTACTCATATAAGTGTTCACCTCAAGCGCTTGAAGAGTGAGTTGGGATGAAACATTTTATGCTTAAAATATCTAGAAAGTGTGAACAAAGCGTACTTTGAATGTGTCGTCGCCCAAACAAGAGGTTAAGATGAGGTCCAAATATTAATTTTGTAGTATTTGAACTTCATATTTGTGCCTCGTGTGACTTTTGACTATATAGTGAGGTGAAAAATAAAGGTTGCTACTTTAACATGTTACATTTGGTTGTGGTAATTCGGCCTAATGAAGTCTGTCTAGGAAAGTAAGAAAGGAAGGCATTTTTTCATCTACAACTATAATGTATTCATCGGTCGACCAATTATGTCACCTCGTAATGGCTAGTACTTGATTATGAATACATGTTTTGATGAAGTTAATAATTTCTTTTTTAGGGATTAGAGATGCTTGGATTGATGTAACAAATATGTCTGGGGCATAGCGAGACAAGTAGATATTCTTCAGTTTTAGAGATGCTATGTTATCCCTAACAGATTCATAGCAACTAGCTCTTTTATTTGCTCGCAAGTCGCATGACCCATTTTCCTGTATGAATAATTGGTATGTGAGTGGTTGATCATTTATGATGCAATTCGTTCAATTTCATCATGTGCGAGTGGGAGATGTTAGAGAATTTAGATTTGGGCACCCATGATTAGACGACCTGAACCCATTGTGAAAAGGAATGGTTTGTAACTTTTCTGTGGAAAACTACCAATGGAAGTCTATAAAGAAATCTTCCATTTGAGAAAGGAACTTGACATTTTCGAGCGAAATTTTTAACAAATTTCGGACCTCTAGAAAACCTAGTGATTAATCATTCCCTGACATAAAAAATGAGTTTCCACATACAAATAAATGGCTCTTACGCTGTGGAATAAGTGAGGAGATTGTTTACGTGATTTCGTACATGTTTTGACTCATAATTCATCATTTAGAGTCATTCTACTGTGTAATCAAGTAAGTGTGTTTGATTCTATATATACCATCAATTTATTAAATTAAAACTACATTTTTAGTATTATTTATAGACCTAAACCTATCAAAATTGACATCCAAATGTGAAGGATAGACTTTAGAACTAGTAGAATAGAGTAAAACAAACTCTATGCAATACTTTAATGCTAAAGGACCTTGAGTGGTAGGCCTGCCAAGAAATACAACTCATCTTTAAGTATTCCTTGGAATCGCAGAAACCCAAATCTTTGTCCTTCATGAAACAGACATTTAAGTGAAAGTAAACATAAACAACATTATGGTTCCTCAATTTTGAAATGCTTAATTATAAGATTTTTCTTTACGTAGGGACATAAGGTAAAAGAATTTAGCTTGAAAGGATGATGTTTAAAAGGTAGCGATGTCGAACCTATAGGAAAGATTAAGAGTGCCCATTATCCACAGCTAGCATTTCCATGCCATTGTATTCTTGTGCCAAGCGTAAGTTATTGAGATCAATAATAACATGATTGGTGGTTGCATTGTCAGTATACCAAGCGATTTCAACAACTAAATTAGGTGTTGTAACATGTGTCTAGAGAAGCGTGAGAAGTTCCATCTGAAAATTATTTTGCTGTGAAGCACCTCCTTGATGACTCTTCTCATATCCATGGTTACAGTACACAAGTGCAGAATGTGAAGGTTACGAATTACTTGGCAAACAATCTTGTTGCCATTAGAATTTACTTTTTCGCCTCATCTTTCACAACATTTCCCATTAAAATTGCCTTTGTTATTCATAAACTAAAACTATCAATTTTTTGCATAGTTTTGTTTTCATTCTAACTTTGCATGAAAGTTGATTGGTCATTAAAGAACTTTCAATTCCCTAGTTTTTGTTAACTTGTTTGCATACATTTTGACATGTGCTTTCATTTTTGCAATTTGTTTATCAATCTTGCTCTCACGACACATTGGCATGGATTATACTTCTTCTACACCAAGATTCTCAATTCTTGATTAGATAAAGACTGAGTTATATAGCTACAATATCTCCATACCTTCTCTTGTTATCACAAAACTCAGAAATTGACATGTTTCCTTTCTTGCAAATATCAAAATAACCTCTTAGTTAAATCTCTAGCTTTGAAGTGACTGGCAAATTACTTTCTATGGAATTCCACACTTTCTACTTAAATGTTGTATTGTGTGACAGTTCATTAGATCCTTTCTATCATCGAGGATGTCGTCCAACATAGTAAAGTTGATATTTTCTGACTTAAATATTGAGTTCTGGGTGGACTATTCCATTATCAAGCATCTATTATGATTTATCTCTATCTCCAAACATAATTTCCTCTAGACCTTTCCCCAATATTGTTTGAATTATGTACTTGTGATCTTTGTAGAACATAGTTGTTTAGAAGGATGAAGAGATTTCTCACCAGTAGTTGGTTGAGAGTTACTGCCATTAGTGTTGGAGCTTGAATCAGCATCCAGGGACGTTGGTACTTCTTGAAGCTTAGATACCATAAAAGAATACATCAAGAGGGATATTTTATATGATGAGAATGACTGTATCAATACTTTATGAAATAGAAGAATAGCCTTATATATAGGCAGTAGATGAAGAGATATTCCAAAGTAAAGAAGAAAAGCCTCCGTATTAGGAATATGGTAAGAGGGCCGAGAATTGGTTCCGAGAGCATTCCACTAGTTTTTCACCCAATCATGATATTGAAGGATCAAACATTTTCTATACTTTAGTCAGTTATACTTAGTAACCAACTTTCTAACTTACTCTTCTTAGCATCTTGATTTTTGTGACTTACTAAGGTAAAGTTGTTGAGTTGGGATGTAGCGGCTTCTTACTTACTACAACATTATATATATCTTATCACAAACAAGGTAAATACGATTTTTTCATATTTTTCTTTCATTGACCTACTAATTTTCAAGATAGCCATAGAGATTTAGAGAAACATTAATTGTGGTTATAGTTCAATAGTGGTCGAGCCATAACAAAGTAAATATTCACAAATCTAGGATTTTACATTAGGGTTTTAGAATTTAATTTATTTATCAAGAGGATAATTCTATTCAAGCAGTTGTAGGGAAAAACAAAACAAAAAGTTGGTGAGCAATTATATCTTTAATATAATAAAAGTAGAAAGGGAATGATATCACTTTTACGTAATTTTATACCGTACTTATTTTTACAATTCTGAGAATACAGTTGAGTCTATACATGGTGTACTATTATTGAAACAGTATACAAAAGGAAGAAGAAGAAAGAAGACAAGTGAGAGAAGAAATTGGTTCTTATGTAAATGCTTGTAAACCAAAATGAACTGATATCACCTTATTTATATAGTTAGGGTTACAATAGAGAAAGAGCAATATTAAGCTCATTAACACGAGGGATGGAAAAAGAGAGAGCTAGACAAATTAACAGAAAACCAACTAATATAAACCTCTTATTAACTCCTTCGAGCCTCTAACTGTCAACGTTGTTGACTATGAAACTGAACAGGACAACTCAACACTGTGTGCTTACTCACTTGCTAAGTTGTCATGTGAGTTACTCTTATCACCCCCCCCCAAGGTGAAGGATAAACTCTTGATCTGAAGCTTGTCTTTAAGATACATGAACCTAGGGGTTGAAAGTGATTTAGTAAGCAAGTCTGCCACACTATAAGAAATATGACATTCTATAAGAGGTAGAAAATCCTATGAAAAGTAATCCACAAGGTTTTCACAACGCCTATGACAACCCTTCATATGAAAAGTCCACATTTTTTGCAAGGCGCAATGCCTCGTATGAAGAACCTTGTGGTCTCTCACTTTTTATAGGACTTTTTGACTCCTGTAGAACGTTGTTTAATAGATGTTTCAGACTCATGTTAAATGTATTCAACATGTATTTTTAATACTTGTGAATTAACTAAAGTTTCTAATACTTTTACTGGCATTTTATAAATGCTATTTTTTATAGTCAATTTACATGTACAAGATTTACATACATATTTAATACATTAAAAATTATATAACAACATCAATGAAATGTTTAATAATGTTAATATTTTATTTCACTTGCACAAAAGTACAATACGAAAGTAAAAAATATCTAATAATATCTTCACTAAGTCTAATCTGGCACATATCATCATCATTTGTTCTAAAAAGTTAAAATCATCTAAATGTTTCACAAAATACTACAAAATAACCTTAGAAGATCACTAAAATATCATATAAAGCCTAATTCAAATGTTGAACATCCATGTTCAATAACCTCAAATCAGTATAGGTCATGCATTATAAAGAGAACTAAGTTACCAACATTGGACTAAGTTAACACATTAAAAATTAGACTTGAGGATGATAAACACTAAAGGATGATCTTTCCATAAAAATGAATTCAATTTAAGCAAGATGTAAATATGTATAAATACATGTTGTAAATATGTATTAACTGGTACCAAAACATAGGGCCTAACATAGAGCACTTCTATAAGAGACAATAGCAGCACGCAAAACCCACCAGTCAATTACTTACACTATATGGCTGCAATATTAATTTCAATAAAACCAATGCATACTAAGAACTGAGTAGATGAAGTAATTATAATTTCATCATCATAAGCCACATAAGCCTTAGTGCCTAGAAAAGAGTTCATAGCAAACTAATTTGAAGCCTATCTCAACCGATCCTAGATAAAAAAAAAATAGTCATGAACCATTACCTCAAACCTCACTTCCCTGTAAGATCGCCAAGAGCACGGCCACTTGCGCGATATGATGTGCGGCATAAGGCCTTCCTAAACCTAATTCATTTGACACTCTCGTGCTTAAAAGCAACACACCACAAGAGTCAAAGAGTAGTAATTAGAAGATTAGAGTAAATTTAACAATGGGGAAGTCGAGATACTAAATAAAGATCATAGTTTTATATTCAGCAGTTAAACTCACCTAACTGCACTCCCAAGAGCTAAGGGTATTTTGAATAGTAACGAACTCGTTATGAGACTGTAAAAGTGATACAAAATAGATAAGTTTAATTACAGAGTATCTTTACATGGGACTTGGATCACACCCCCTGCAAACTAATTGGATGTAAGGTTTTGGCCCAAAAAAAACTAAAGATAAAGATGCATGAGATCAGCAGAAGGTGCAGCTAATTTTAGAAAACCAAGCAAATCTTCCAAGCCTTCCTTAGAGAAACCTTCAGCTCATTTATTCTTCCCCACTTTGAGAGAGATAATTGAGTGAGAACATCCTTCAGAACCAATTTTTGTATGTATAAGAAATGATGTTTAGTCATGTGTGAATGATTCACAAGAAATTAGAAGATGAATTACAACCTTTCTTAATACTTGTCATTTAAATAACTTAACCATCAAACTTCACAACTTGAACTTTCAACTTTCAGAATAGACAATAACATTGTCGTATGATTTGACATCCTTGTAACAATTTGAACTACCCTATATGTTTTCTAGAAGTTTAATTTCCAAAATAATGAAAACTATGATGATCATTCAAGTTAAACTCGAGATTTGCTCTTTAAAAATACCTACAACCTCACTATTCTCTCTTCCTTTCTCTGTGCAAGTGAAAAAATACCTACAACCTCTTAAATTAACCTGAAATTAATATAAAAAGGAGTAAGAAACAATCCCACTAGAGGTATAGTTATAACTAATAAGACCAACCAAATACAAGTAAACAGAGATACTTAAATCAATTTAGTTTTGTTAAGAAAGGGATTGAACGATAGAGAAGTAAGCAAAAAGGGAGAACAAATACTCTTCTAACAATTTATCTAAGCACACACTGTTTTGGAAAAATTTAGGAGGAGACAGAGAAACATAAAATTATCCAAAATAGGACAGTAAAACTTACATCAAAATCTGCCAAAAACCTTACCTTTAATGGTGATTCATGCCTGCACGTGGATGAAAACCCTGAAATATGAAAACAAAATCCCCAAATATCAGCAAGGATCCTTTGTACAGCAGAAAAATCTGCCAAAAATCAAATGAAAAGGAAAAGAACCTAAATATGCTTACCCATGCATCCAACATGCTTGAACAATGATTGATCTGAGGATAATTATGCAACAACATTAGGCATCACGTAAGGAAAATAAAGATGAGAGATGTAGGAGAAGAAAGAAAGAAATGAAAAAAAAACAAAGAAAATGAGAATTTGGGGTTGAGGGGAGCAACCGGCTGTTAGGGGTAAAATGGTTTTTTCTCCAACTAAATTCTAGTCGAAACACATAGAGAGAGAGAGAGAGAGAGAAAGAGAGAGAGAAATAGACCAGGATGATGATCTTATTCTCCGTTTTTTATATTAACCCAAAAAGCACACCAGTTTCAGACAAAATCACATAAATTACCAAAGAAATAACCCTAGCTCAGGGACAGAGAACAGAGAAACTCACCAACTCTAGAACCCTATGCTTGAATGACGTAAATCTAGCTTGAACTCAAATACACGAATGCACAACATGCCCATATTCATGAACGCAAACCCCTTTAATTTCGCCTAGCCAGAAATTGTAGTTAGAAAAGCATGAGCTCCAACCCAGTGAAAATCGTGCGTACGCTGAACCCTAACCATCGCAACCCTAAGAATTTGAGAGAGAGAGAGAGAAAGAGACCAGGAGATTAGGAATTTGAGATAGAGAGAGATTGTAAGAAAAGAAGAGAGGCAAGAAAGAACAAACCCTAGGTTCTCTGATACTCGATTACCTTGAATCAAATGGAAACTTTCAAAAAGAATGAAGAGCGGTGTTCGAACGACACAGAGGCGACATTGGAGAAATATGCTCTCAGAAAGTAACCCTAGGTCCTCTGAGAGGGAGAACCTATGAGGATCTGATCTATCTTTGAATGAGAGAGTGAGAGAGAAGTTAATCGATGAGATCTACTCTCTCTTCTTCATCGAAGGCCTAGCCCCAACTCATCTGAGAGGGAGAAGCTGCGAGGATCTGATATGTGCTTTATTCTAGAGAAGAATCGAGGGAGAGAGAAGGACTTGATGCTTATCTGATATGAAAATGGAGCAACGATTTGAGCCTTATCTGAAAATGGAGCAACGAGAGAGAGAAGGACCGGGAAGAGTATCGAGCCACAGTACTAAGAGGTTGAGAATGAAATGTTAAGGAGTCTCTAATTTTTGCTCAAAGTCACGCTTAAGTCCAAGTCCCGCGTATATTAAATTTGCCTCCCGTTTTTTTTTCTTTTTACCGGAATAAATTTTACTTGATTCTTAAATTTCTTGTTGTTGTGAGTTTTTAACAAGAGACGACTGTGAACCTTGTAATTTAACCCTGTGGAATGTCATATTTCTTGTAGTGGGCCATATGATTAATCGAAGGCAAAAACCTGACTTCCAGTTACCTTAGTTGGACTTTTTCCTTGATAAAATGGACATCAAGATCTGCATTCTTTGTCCTAGCATGAAAAATAGGGTTGGAGGTAAGTGATAGAGCACTGATATTATCACACCACAAGGTAGGGGTCTTGAACAGTATAACCCAAGTTCACTCAATACAGTTTTAAACCACTGAATTTCAGAGGTTGCACTAGAGAGAGCTCTATACTCACTTTTTGTGCTTGATTTGGACATTATAGCCTATTTCTTTAAGGACCAGGACACAAGGTTGCCTCTAAGGGAAATAAGGAAGACTCTAGTGGATCTTCTGTCATCATAATCTCCTACCCAATTTGTATCAGAAAAGATCTGGATGTCTAAACTATGTGATGGTTTGATGGTCAATCCTACATTAATTGTCCTATTACGTACTGAGAAGTCTATTACAAGCACTTCAATGAGTTTTTATTGGCTGGTGAATGAATTGACTCAAACTGTTAACAATGAAACTAATGCATGGCCTACTGAGTGACAAATACTGCAATGTCCCAACTGTGCTCCTAAACAAAGTGACATCTTTCATAGGCTATCCAATATGTAAATAGAGTTGAATGGATGAGATGGTAATAGGTGAGGGAGATGGATTATTTTGTTCAGTAGGTCTCTGATGTACTTGGCTTGTGACAGATGCATCCCACTTCTATCTCTATGAACCTCAACTCCAAGAAAATAATGCACATGCCCTAGATCTTTAAGTGCAAAAGACTTGTGCAGATCATGAACTAGTTTTCTAATTAGAGTAGGACTATTACCTATAAGGAGAATATCATCTAGATACATAAGAAGATACAAAATAGTCTGTCCATTCTTAATGGTAAATAAGGAAGTATCAGAATTAGCATTAGTAAAACCCCAATGAATAAGAGATAACTTTAGCCTTTCATATCAGGTCCTAGGTGCATATTTGAGACCATAATGAGCTTTCATAAGCTTGCACACAAAGTCAGGTCTTTAAGAGTCTATAAAACCTTATGGTTGAGGCATGAAAACTATTTCAGTGAGATAGTCATTCAGAAATGCATTATGCACATGTAATTACTTCACATCCCAACCAAAAGTCATTGCTTGATGGAGAACAACTTTAACAGTGGTAGGTTTAACCACTGGACTAAAAGTCTTATTGAAATAAATCCTAGGGGTCTGGTGAAATCCCTTTACCAACCTAGCCTTATGTCTCTAAATACTGCCATCAGAGGTAACCTTCAGTTTGAATACTCATTTATTACTTACCAGAGTCATAAAAGGATGATAAGGCACTAATTCCCTAGTTTTATTCCTCAGAAGAGCATTAAACTCATCAATCATGGCATGTTTTCAGTAAACATGAATAAGTGTATGTTTCACTGTATTGGGTTCTATAGGTAGGTTTGAACATGGGAGATGGTGTTTGGTTGCTGAGTAAGCTTTTGGTTTAGATATCCCATTTTAGACATGGTGATCATGGGGTGGTGTGAAATAGGCTCAGGGTGAGTATTTTGTGCAATGGTTTCAATCTGGGTGTTCTGTGTAGGTTGGGTGTTGAGATTGGTTATTGATGAGGTGTGTCGGTCAATTACTAGGTTATCAGCCCAAGAAGGAGCATTATGTGCAGTATGTAAGGTAATGTGCTCATTAGGTAAATAAAGAGAAGGAATGAAGGTGTTGTTGCATGATGAATGACTCTACCTGAAAGAGCTGCTTTACAATGGATCTTCATATGGACAAATTCTTTTATTGTTGAGATTTGGATCAGGTAAAGCAAGACTAAGGTTAAAACTAGGAATGAAACTTGTAAGTGTAGGTAAATTTGGCAAATGAGTACCTAACTATGATTCTTTTGATTTCTGGTTAGCAAACATTGCTTTATAAGGAAAATAAGATTCAAGAAAGATCACACTCCTAGATATGTCGACGATGATGAGTATGTAGAAGAAACTTAGAAATAGTTGCTTTCATTGCTGGATCTTGATCCGTGATGATACATGTAGGATGACGTCCTCCCACAGCTTCTAACCATGTTTTGAATAACCATAAAATTATTACATCTGTCTTATCTTACAGCAAAGCACAACCAAATTGTATAGATTGAAAGTGATGATTCACACATGTAAATGGTGCAAATGGCATATCATATTTGTTTATCATGTATGTTGTATCAAATGTGACAACATCATCGAAATATTGATATGATATACGTGATCTAGCATCAACCCAAAAAAAGTGTGTTGCTCTTCCTTCATCATCACATTGTATTACATAGTAAAACTAAGGATTTTCTGCTTGTTTCTTTTGAGAGTAGACAAGGATCGATTGTGCATCCCCAGCTTCTAGCTCTTTTTGTCTTAGAGATCTTAATTGGTTATAACAATCACGACCAGTAAACCCAATGTCACCACCTCCAAGAATTGAAGCAACCTTGCTAACTTGTATATTTTGATTTTTAAATGCTTCAGTGAGATCCTTAGCTAACTGAGGCATTTTTCTACTCGTCTTCATCCTCTTAAGGGGTGAAATAAATTTGTGATTATGACTATTTTCAAATGATTTCACAACTCAATTATCACTGTTAATATCACTCAAGATTCTCATACTAGCCATGCACCCACCTCTGAAAGTTGAGCAGCTCCTACCTCTTTTTTCAACATTATCTTCACCACATTTTTCTATATCACGAGTTACTTCCATTATCTTTTTTCTGCTACAGTATCCTTCATGAGAGCAAACAAATTTCACAAAACTAATATCATTAAGTCGTGTTCGTGACTTGGCTGATGTTCTTGTGTGAATCCAAAATTCATTTCGTCTTCCATACTCCTCATAATAACTTCTTGCCTCTTCCATTGTTTTAAATTCCATCCCAACATAAGGTGTTTGCAGAGAATGTTCATTATGACCATGGAGTTGAACAAATGATTCATTATCATTCGAGTCAAACATTGGTTCAAGAGCATCACGACAAGTTGCATCCATTATACTCACAAACAATGAATTTCTCTTTGAACAGTAATATTATATACAATTAATTGTAGATGTTTGGTACAGGTTTAAAATTATTGCAAATCATTTAAATTTTTGCATGTTCAATTACACATTAAAATTGCCTAAAAGAATTCATGCTTTATATGGAGATTGTTTGTTCAAAATCGGCATATATATTCTAATGAAGTATAAGAATGGAATGTAAAACCACCCAAATTATTGTATGTTCAATTACACATAAAAAATCGGCATATATATATATATATTCTAATGAAGTATATCCTGCCATAGATTTCCTATTTTTCTTTATTTGGTCGTTGGAAATTTTTGCAAATTTAGGATTTTAGTTACCAAAAATAGAAATTTAACATTAAATGAATGAATAATTTTGATCGGTACGATTAAACGAATATATGGTGAAGATCATTTGTGAATAACATTAGTTATAAATTTTGGTGAGGGGAGCGACCCCATATATATATATATATATATATATATATATATAATCCTAATTTCAGTGGGACGACTTCTCTTCAATTAAACATACATAATTCTCGTTTTTCATCATAGAAAATTAGATACCAATAATTGAAATTAAATCTTATAAGTTGGAAATCCAATTAGATCACAAAATTGATATATTCAATCTAACCTATCAAATAATGATAATTACATTGTAATCTTAATTAGTGAAAAAACTAGTGCCATCAGTAAATTTTATTTTTGTCATGAAAAGAAAATATCCCAATAAGAAATTTGTGTTGAGATAAATTTGACATGAAAAATTATTCTTTTTATTTTTCTATTAAATTTTAATTAATTAAATAATGTATCCATCGTTCATTTAACTCTATGAAACTTATAAAGTGATTGAATTTACATAATTATAATTTATGAATGATTAACAAATTAATGATGGTTTATAATTTTGTGGATCTAAAATTACTCCTCTCAGTCAAACTGCATTTTGCGATTGAAGCTTAAGCTTATTATCACAACGCCATTCCCTAATCAACTGCCACCTGTAGCGAGCAAGGGAAAGCACGACACCGACACGCCACGCGCTACTTTCTCCCTACCCGTTGCTGTTGGCTCTTTACATTTCTTTCCTGGTCGTCTCCCTCATAAATTTCTCATCCCTTCCCTCTGTGAATACTTCGTCTCGAAGCTAAAAGACTGAGAAAACAAAGAAAGATAAAGCAAAATCTTCATTTCGATTTCGAACAATGGCTTTGGAATGGGTTGTTCTAGGTTACGCTGCCGCCGCAGAGGCAGTCATGGTGCTCCTCCTGACAATCCCCGGCCTGGATGGTCTCCGGAAGGGTCTGATCGCCGTCACTCGGAACTTGCTCAAGCCCTTCCTATCCGTAGTGCCCTTTTGCCTTTTCTTGCTAATGGATATCTACTGGAAATATGAAAATCGCCCCAATTGCGAGTCCGAATCATGTACTCCATCCGAGCATCTTCGCCACCAGAAGTCCATCATGAAGAGCCAGCGTAACGCGCTATTGATAGGTGCTGCATTGATTTTCTACTGGCTGTTGTACTCTGTCACAAATTTGGTTGTCAAGATCGAGCAGCTGAATCAGCGTGTCGAGAGGTTGAAGACCCGGGAGTGACTTGAATGACGATAAAGATTCTCCTCGGCCATGAGATAAGTTGGTTTGTTGTTGAATTTTCAACTGTTTGGAACTTATAATGCGATGATTTATAATGTAATTTTGGATTTTGGGATTTTTAGGTAAGATCAATGGTAGTTGATGTGATGGGATTTTGGTGACCTTTATAATGCACTCGTCATGTGCTTTTCGTATATGAATCTATGTTCTCTTCCTCTTAAATGCTGTTATTTGTTGTTTATGAATCTGATTGTTTTATGATTATTGATTAATCAAATTAATGAAAAAATTTGGATCCAATCCTCCTTGTTGGCTTTTTTTGAAATATTCATCGAGGGTTGGTTGCTGAGAGTTTTCGTTATGTTGCATCGATTAGATCATTGGAATATGGTACAAGTCCGTAGTGAGTGATGTGGGTTACTGTACTTTCGGTCTCGTTTTATTGGTCTTGGAGACTGGCTGGTGCTGATGCCTCAAGGAAAACTCGCTATGCAGGCAAACTGTACAAGAAAACTGGAACTCGATTGAAGTGGAAAGATGTGATGATCCAATTTCTAGGCTGTTAGCTTGATAGCTTTTAGTTGAGATGGTTTTTCAAAGCTGAAGTTGTGGAAATTTGGGATTTAGAAGCCATTACATGATAAGATCTATAGTTTAAATATACTATTCTTGCTTTCTTTATATGCCTACCTATCTCAAACATTCTAAATTGTTTGTTTATAGGCCTCGTGAGTTTTAACAAAGGGTTGAGCTTGGAATTTGCTTGAGATTAGAGAGAAGCTTAGACTGTACGATAAATTTTTTGTGAGCATCCATTTTGTTTGGTGACCTCATTCTTCCAATCTTCCCTCTTCCATCTTTTGTTTCTCTTTTTTCCCCTTGCACCTTCACCTTCCTTGATCTGTTTTGGTCCCTGCAACTTTTGAGAACTGAGATAGGAATTCTCAATGTTTAAAAAGGCTAAAAGTGGCTTTAAGGCGTTTTAGTTTAAAGAGACATTTTAGTCAATGTTTAAAAAGGCTAAAAAGTAGCTTTAAGGCGTTTTAGTTTAAAGAGACGAGGCGTAAGCCTTAATACGCCTCAAGGCGTTCAGAGGCGTAAGCCTCAATTTAAAGTAAAATGAAAGTAAAAAGTCATAAATAACTACATAATCACACAAATTTACAATAACCAATGTTTAAATGAAAGTAAAAAGTCATAAATAACTACATAATCACACAAATTTACAATAACCAATGTAACAGTAATCATCAGTCATAATAAATACTCAAAATCATGACGTTGAAGGTAAAGTCTATTATTTCTTTTTGAATATTATGCTAGAAAAGATTCTAAAGAAAGAGAACTATCACATTGGTTTCATAATTCGACGGGTGTGATTACGTTATATATACTTCTAAATGATATTTTACACTTTGTTAATAGTTTAAATGTTTTTGTGATTCACTTTGTTAATAGTTTAAATGTTTTTGTGATTCAAGAAGTATGTCATTAAAGTTATTAAGTTTTGTTGCTTAATGATGGAGTGTTTTAAAGGACAATGACACAAGTAAAAACAGTGATACTTTTTTATCCATAAAAATATATAATTCGTGGAATAATGTTTTACTTTTTCCATTCATGGATCAAAGGTAAATTCATAATTTAGAAGAGAAGGAAAATAGGTCAAGCCCAAGAAATTGTAAAATATACGAAGAAAACATAAGAATAATTGAGGCTTAAGCCTTGGGAGCCTCAAGGCGTTAGGCTGTTAGGCTAAGAGGCGTAAGCCTCTTTCTATCTACCTCGAGGCTTAAGAATTGAGGCACTTTTCTATAGCCTCAAGGCGTAAGCCTCAATAGCTTTTTTAAACATTGATTCTCGTCTCGTTGTTTTTTCCTGCCCTCACTTCAAGTTTTCTTTACCCTTTTCCGCTTTTATTTTCCTGCCTATTCATACGAATTGCATCAAGAAAGTTTGATTCTCCTATCTTAGGCTCTTAGACAAGGGCCAGTAATTGAATTCTGGTTTAAGATTTGTGCTGTGGTTGTATTTCTTCTAGTCATACTTTAAGTTTTAGCCAAAGAACAAGCTCTTTGAAGTTTGAACTACTTGCAGCCCATTATCTCACAACAAACTTTGTTAACTTATTTATCATCCCGTTTTTCCTTTTGTGCTTGAATGGTATTTATGGTAATTTTTCTTCTGTAGAAAAGAAAAAGGCAAGAAGATGCTCTGCTTTCTACAGATCTCATTACTTATATGGAAAGCCTTCTGTAAAGTGATTTTTCCAGGATGATTATACTTTTATCTTCTTTTAGAGGAGGAGGATCTTTACCAAGTTATACTTGCCAATCTTTAGATTCTTTACTAAGTAATATATAAAACTTGGTTTTCTGGTCTCTAGGAGCTTACCTTTGTCTTCTCGACGGGATCAACATGAATTCGATAAGAGAAGATCTATTTGACTTAATTGGTTTTAGATGGTTCAGTACAACTTGGTGGATCAGTAAAGTACAATTCAGTAAATATTATTACTTCAATTCAGTGTTTTAAGTTAGTTTGACTGGATAAATTGGTAATTTGCTAGTGATTGTATGATTAGCTAATTCTTAGCCCAACATCCTTCTATTCCGTGTTCGATCCCTGTGTAGTCCCTGATATAAATTCCTTTTGATCCTCATCATAAGATCAATTAACATGATATTGAAATGAAGAATGTTAAGGTTATGTATAGATAGAACCAGAGTTGATAAATGCAAGCTTTCAAATTTTAGAGTTCTCATAACATTAATTTGTGCCTTTTCATGCATTCGAAGTACAAGTCAAACCCACTCCTGTTTACTATGTAGAATGAACTGATATTAACCACTGTATTAATCCATTCATTGCTGTTATTGAATTAAAATTAGTTAAAATATAGGAACAAATGGAGTGAATATTGCCAGTTTGGAGTTTTAATTAAAACTAGTTAACACTACGGGGAACAAGTGCATACTCTAACCAATAAAACTAGACGGGATAACCACATTTTTGCTTCTTCAAGCTACTCATATTACAAATTGGACGTTGTTCTTTCATCTTGAGGAGTAATTTGTTTCAGCTTCAAATGAAAGCACCAATGACTTATGAGTACAGGTCCACATTGATCAAGATTTAGATCCCAATTTTAAAACAATTTGCCGATTATATGTTCATTAACCTGTACTGATGATACACTAATTAGTCAATTAAGATGCAGGAAATTGTTAGTTATTATAGAACTACACAAGCTATATGCAAATTGAGTATTTTAGTAAAGAACATTGAATTTAAAAACATGATATTTAGATGACAATAAACTAGTAAGTGTAAGGCCTAGTTTTCAAGAATGTGTTTATAAAGGGGTCGAGTAAATTCTTGCCAAATTAATGAGAATTTTTAGGTTGTAGTAGTATCTTATCGGAAGACAATGCAATGCAGTGTCTGTGAGGAAGAGAAATCTTTATTTCTTTTTCACTTCTCCGTTGTATGATATGTTAGTGGTAAATGAACAATATTGCGTAAAGTTATTTGTATTAATATCGGGAAATGATACAACCAAAATGACTACGAAAATAAATGGTAGTTACAGGCGCTGATAATAGAACAATATTGTAGAATAGATTAAACAGTTGAGGCTTGCTTAAAGCAATGTTCTAAAAAGAAAATTCACCCTTAGCGATGTCAAGAGACTACAACAACCGTCTCTACATGACACCATAATCTAAGTTGTGAAAATAATAACTAGTCATCTCAATTTCTAACAGAACCTTTAGTATTTTCTCTCTCTAAACTGAGCAAAAAACATGAGGAAAAATAGAAGTGAACTATCTAATTCGTGTGTTAGTATTCAATATTTTTATCATGGTTGAGAGATGATGGGTAGTTCGAAAACATGATGAAGAGGAAACTTAAGGAGCAAGTGGGCAATTCCCACCCCGTGAGGAACAAGTAACGTTAGTTCCTTGCATGTGGAAAAATGAAAGAAGGGGGTTGTCTCTCTTTGAACCAGTAAGTGAATTCTCCCCCAAAGAAAATAAGAGAAGTAATTAGCAAAATGATAGGGCTTGAACCAAACCAAGGCGGGCGGGGTTGGGATGACGGCGGAGCGCGCGTGTGAACTATGAGCCATCGAAATCTTCATGAGATGTCCCACAAAGCTAACCTCAAGGTCATCGTGTTGATTTTTATAAATCATATGTTCTGTAACCTTTTCAAAATGAGACAAAGGATTCTCACTTTTAATTCATATACTTCTTCCTTTCTGTTTTTACTCTACAGTTCCAACATGATACACTCACATTAACAGAATAACCCGAACTGAATTATCATCCTAAGCGAAAGGGGAGAACGAGGGAAATGGTTTCTTATAAATTAATTTGGAAATTAGTTGTTCATTACATCGCCTTGGAAACACAGAATTTGGCGACGAAGTTCTTTGCTTAGCTCCCCACCTTTTCACCCTCTTTCATAACCAACGGAATAACAAGTCCATCGGCTACGACAACCAGTCTACCGAAGTCTACTAAATCTAAACTCTCCTTTACAACATTCTCTTCCATCTTTCGTTTGTAATTCCACAATTTCCCAATCAGAAACACCCCGAGACTCATTTCCCCAAATCAGAAATCTCTGTTGATTCCAATTATTGAAAAGATTGATATTGTAGTCTTTGATTCCTATATATATATTTCTTGTTCTGATCTCCTTCTACTCAAAATACTTTGTGCGAATATGGATGACATGAAAGACAAGGTCAAGGGTTTCATGAAAAAGGTCAACAATCCTTTCTCGTCATCTGCTTCTGGAAAATTCAAGGGCCAAGGTAGAGTTTTGGGATCCTCTTCATCTGGGCAAGCGAATCCCGTTTTTTATCGCCCCTCACGCAATCTGAACTCGAATCCGATTGACCCAACTTTGGCTTCATCGGCAAATTATAAGCCTTTGGCTGAGCCTGAAAAGGTGCTCACAACGGATAATAACAAGCCTTCGCCTGAAAAACCGATTAGCTCTGATAAGAATATATCGGAATCGTCAAACAATGCAAACCCCTATCGTAAACTGGCTGATGGGTTTGATCCATTTGACTCGTTGATCACTTCAGGAAAGAGATCTAAAAATGGGTATTCACTAAATGTGTACGAATGTCCGATATGTGGGAACTCCTATGGGTCTGAAGAAGAGGTGTCTACGCATGTGGATAGCTGTGTCAATAGCTCAGTTCAGAACAATGACGTAGATGTTGTTTCTGAATCGCCCAATCATGAGGGGGCCGGCTCCCGGAGCGAACTGGAGGCTTGCGTTGGTACTTATTTATCAGGGAAGCCGTCGGAGGGTTCACTTGAAATTCTCCTCAAGCTTCTGAGAAATATAGTTAAGGAGCCAGAGAATTCAAAGTTCAGGAAAATTCGAATGAGTAATCCAAAGATAAGGGAGGCCATTGGTGAGGTTGCAGGTGGGATTGAATTGTTGGAGTTTGCAGGTTTTGAATTGAGAGAAGAGGAAGGGGAGATGTGGGCAGCTATGGAGGTTCCAACAGAGGAAAGAATTAATTCAATCAAGACGGTAATAGCTTTACTTGAACCGCAAAAAGTAGACGAACCTCGAAAGAAAGGCGAATCCCCGTCCCTGGCTTCAGCTCAGGCTGGTGAAGTGGTCGAGCCAAAGAAAGTTGACAGACAGGTAATCGATTGTTATTTCTTCTTACTCATTGCCAGTTCTTACGTTATAGAATTTCTATTGGGTTAATCATCATATAGATATGCAAACATAGAGATATATATCACCCAATAAAGAAAATTAATGGTCTGTGTTCGACATGAGTATTCTGTGTTTGTCATGAAGTTATTACTGCAATATTGGTCGTTTTTCATAAAATCTTTTCTGGGTTGCCCTAATGCTGATCATTAGAAAACTTTTTTAATTAATCAAGCAAATCTTATCAAATCCAGGAACATTCTATCAGGTAATAAGGATGCATATTATCTTTCTTTTTTTTGTGGTGCAATGAGGATGCATATTTTCATACCGAATGCAGAGCGCTCTTTGTTCATAGCCTCATTTTCTCTTTTGTTGTTTAACACTTCATACTGCAACCGGGATGTAACTTCTGTTTTTTATATATGTTTTCGTCTTCTCCCACGCTTTCAATACGATATGACAGGACTTTTATGGTCTTATTGATATACAGTTGGTTCAGTAGTTTCTTTGGAGTCAATCTTAGTGTTTAGTCTCGTCAAGTGCATCGTGCGTCATTATCATAAGAAAATAAAAGGATGTTGATCGTTGTATTTGGTAGTTGACCTTGCAGGCTATTGAAAATTGAGAATCTATCTTATGGGAAGAGTTTATGATTGGGACCTGGTACTGGTACCATGGTTGGTTCATTCTTTTACATAAGATGTTGCTGCTGTTTGGAAGAATAAGATTATACAAGCAGCAGAGTTAGTCTGCCATGAGATAACATCTGCGGCAAAATCATCGCATTGCTATTTCCTAACATTCCCTGACTAACTGGAAACTGATGAGAAACCTAGTTTGTTTTAGGCATTAGGTTGCATCAACAATGATTAAAAAAATATCTGAAACTATGGTGATTAATTTTCCTGCTTCTTTTTCTTTGCTAGACAAAGGTATTCTTTTCAGTCTCTGAAAGTATAGCTGCAAAAATCGAGCTACCGGATTCATTCTATAACCTCTCACGTGATGAGATTAAAAGACAAGCTGATATGAGGAAGAAAAAGATGGCCGAATCTCAGCTTCTGATCCCCAAATCATACAAGGAAAAGCAGGCAAATAATGCTAGGAGAAGGTACACAAGAACCGTTATCAGGATTCAATTTCCCGATGGAGTAGTACTCCAAGGCGTTTTTTCGCCGTTAGAGTCAACCACCGCACTCTATGAGGTCAGTTCTTTCAAGTCAATTAATTTCAATTATCTTAAAAATCGATTTTCCGTTGGGTACAAGACATCATTTTAAGCTTTAAGTAGTGAAATGGTTGATAAAGAAGATACCCCAACAGTTTGGAACTTCTTAATAGAACAAGTCTTATTTCAATAGAACAAGTTTCCTCACCACACACATTTTATTGTGTGAATCCCTCATGTGTGTTGTTCTGAAACATCTAGACTTGTAATTGACTTGTAATGCGTAATAACTGATGTAGTGGAAGTTTCTACGAGAAAAACTCGCACGAAAAATCAGATACACCATTCTATCAGTATGTTGATTCATGCACGAATAGTGGGTATCAAAGATTTATTTAGAATACCAAAAATCTTGAGAAATGTTAAACTCTCTCTGAAATACTATTAAATAAAACCTTTAAATTTGGATTACATCATGGAGTCTATTTATAGGGTTTAAAAAACATTAACTAATTAAAACATTATAAAATTAACCTAATACATTTATTATCATACATGAAGTTTATTTTCGAATTTTGAATCCTAAATTATCATCTAAACAAGAAAAATAACTAACTTTACCTAAATTATGAAAATAATAAAATTGAACAACAAACGCTTATTTGTTTATTTGATGACGCTCATGCTCCTTTTGTTTCCGTTTTCAATTCTTTTGTTCATTCTTGTATCGAGTGGCTCTTTGTTCTAGACCCGACTCTTGAGACTGGCTTCTTTAACGGTTGGACTTTTTCTTTTGATTTCACAGATGTATAGCCCTAAGGGTTTCTTTTGTTAATATAATTACTTTTACTTATAAAAAAAATTGAACATGAAACTACAATTAAACTTAAAATCTATCTCTAATTTATATCCTACATTAATAACGCAACTCATGGTAGGCACGCAAATTGTGTGCCTTTGATTGCATATGCACAAGATAGGCGATTTAGAAGTTGAAAAGTAATTGATTTTAAGTTTTATGTTCAGTTTGTTAGCTCAGCACTGAAAGAACCCAGTTTGGAATTCGAACTGTTGCATCCTGTAGTTGTGAAACGCAGAGTGATCCCTCGTTCTCCGGCTAATAAAACAACACTAGAGCAAGAAGATTTGGTCCCGTCAGCTCTTATCAAGTTTAAACCTATCGAAACGGATTCAATCGTCTTCATAGGACTGTGTAACGAGCTCCTTGAAATTAGTGAACCACTTGTATCCGAATCAGCGGTTGCTCCAGCGTAAGCTTTGACGACTTATTTCAGCTTCAGACGTTTTGCGTTGTTGTTGGTGGTGCGGTTTTGTACCTCTGTTGATTGTTGTGATGAGGGAATGATATACATTTCTCCCATTATTTTTTTCCATATAGAACATAGAATTTGTACACTAGTATTGATTTGTAAAGCTATGATTTACATTTTTTACAGAATGTTATACTTGAGAATTCTTTTTAATATCATGAGTTTCTGAGTCCAAAGTGGGGATGTAATTTGAAGGTTCTGTATGAGCAAATATTCTCTCGTTTTCCTGTTTAACTCCAAGCTTATACAAAACGTGTCATGTATTGTAATGAAGAGTTCATCTACCAATTTGCTTTTCTAAATAATTCCCCCTCCCCCGGAGAATGAGCACAAGCATCTAATTGTATCATATTTACCCAAGTTTTTAATAAAGGGTATTTTTGTAATTTAAAACTCATTCACATCATATATGCACTTACACCCTAAGTCACCATATTTGTTTCCTTTGTGTTCTCTCTTAACCATTTTCCCCCAAATCTCTCTTTTGTTATCTCAAGCTAATTCTTGTAATCACCTACAACTCTCTCTCCCCTTTTTATATGATTGCACATCCCTACTTCATCTAGTTTTTAATAAAGGGTATTTTTGTAATTTAAAACTCATTCACATCATATATGCACTTACACCCTAAGTCACCCTATTTGTTTCATTTGTGTTCTCTCTTAACCATTTTCCCTCAAATCTCTATTTTGTTATCTCAAGTTAATCCTTGTAATCACCTACAACTCTCTCTCCCCTTTTTATATGATTGCACATCCCTACTTCATCTAGTTTCTTCTTCATCAACTATCCTCCATTAATCAAGGTATGATCTCTTCTCTCTCTCTCTCTCTCTCTCTCCCTCCCTCCCTCCCTCCNTCCCTCTCCCTCTCCCTCTCCCTCTCTCTCTCTTCTCCGTCTTCCTTTTCTATTTTTTTCCTTCTTCTGAACCAGTTCAGTCAGACCAGACCATGCCGAACCGGTTCAGTCAGACCAGACTGGACTGAACCGACTCGATCAGATTAGACCAGTTCTACCTGACCAGACCGAACCGGCCCAAAACAACATAACCGAACCAATTCAGACCACCCCAACCTTGTTGAACCGTTTTAAACCATTTGATAATTTCACCCGATGTGGTTCCATCTGTTCCAACATCGCTTAGTTATTTAAATAATTGTAGATATTATATGAATTTGTTGTGACCTGGGATCCTTGGATTGCAGGTTATTAGTTGCTGAATTAAATTCGTAGCGAATCGAGGTAAGTGGATTTACATAATAATTCGGTTCATATGTTATAAGTGTAGAATATATAATGTGAAATTGTTTTAGTTTTTATTTATGTTCAATCTTATGATCAAGTATTTTATTTGTTTTCCTAATTATGATGAAATTATTTACCATGTTATGTATGATTATATTTTTGAGTTATACATGTATTAGTTATGTGTTTATGTTCATGAACAAGTTATATGTTTACTTATGTATAAGTGATAACGTGAAATATGAATATTAATTCAAGTAAAAAGTGATAAGTAAACAAGAAGTAGATTTAGTCATGTCCCTTGGTTATCAAGTAACCAGATTATTCACGTCATGTTATCAAGTTATACAGTTGGGTGCCACCATGTTCATGTTAACATCATTGAGGTTCAGATAACCTTAAGTGACATCAAGTTTCAGGACACCCAATCTGCCATGTTCAAGTTCATGTTACAAGTTCAAGTTCAAGTTGTGAAACAGTTCTAGTTAGGTTGTTAATCGAGGGATATGTCTACTAGTCGAATTATGATCAAGCAAGTATAAGTATTGGCATGTATAAGTACAAGTTCAAGTTATATGTTAATTATGAAATGGATGTGTTGTTACAAGTATTTTATGTGACCTGTGAACGTGTGAAATGAATTTGCATGAGTTATATGTTTACATTTATATCATGTGAAACTCATTAGTATGTGAATTTACTTAATGATTATTTTTAATACTCACCCCCCATAGATGATTGTGTTGTAGATGATGGTGAGCAGCAGGAGTGAGGGACTGCCATAGCAAGCATGATTATGATTTCTAAGTTTAATTATGACTTCTGTTGACTTCCATTATTTCAGAAATTTATGTATATTTATCTTTAATCTTTCATGTCATATGAATTTTTGTGCTTCACTTTATTATAGTTTAATGAATAATTTATTTCAGTTTAATGAGTTAATACTATTTTAGAATAATTTTTTATGCTTCCGCTATTTAAGATTAAAAACCAGGACAAGATTAAGGTTAACCCTCAAAAATCAGGGCATTACACTCACTTTAAATCACAACTTTTTTAATACATATTAACAAATATTGTTGTTCGAATTCGGATCACATTTTGATGTTTAAAAATACTTCTACGAGAAACATGTATTCGAACATTTTTTAATATGCTTTAAATTACGAGTAAACATCTACACAAATGCTTCAAATAAACATGGATATTCACTTTAAATCACAACTTTTTTAATACATATTAACAAATATTGTTGTTCGAATTCGGATCACATTTTGATGTTTAAAAATACTTCTACGAGAAACATGTATTCGAACATTTTTTAATATGCTTTAAATTACGAGTAAACATCTACACAAATGCTTCAAATAAACATGGATATGATATAATTTTCAACTAAATATTATTTTAATATATAAAAATATTTTTAGACGAACATTCTCAAACACAACCTTACTAAATAGTGTTATTTTAATGTATAAAAGTGTTTTTATACACGAGCATTCTTAAACACAACCTTAGAGAAGTGGATGGCAAAATGGCTCTGTTAACTATTTCATTAAGAACTGCAGATTTGTTTGTACATTCATGCTTTTACTATTCAAGTGACGGTATTAATACCCTTGAAATATTATCTATTTGCTGGCAGATCGCGTTTGATACTGACAAATTCAGCTTTACCAGATTTGTTTTGCTCCAATCTTATAGAACAGTCAATAATATTGTCACACCAGTTATATAAATTCAACTGAATTTCCCAATGCAGAAAATAAACCCAAATTTTAAAAAAAGAAATGAATAAGTAAAAAAGAGAAAAAGGAGAGTAGAAATCAAATTGAAGATAGTCCTTTTAGAACAGAAGATCCAATCTCACTATATAGTGACCGATTCCTAACAAATTCTATATATTAATTTTACAAACAGTTCCCACACCTTCCATCGGCCACAAGAATGAGATACTACAAAGAAATAGGCAATAAATAACTCTAATTGACGACCCCCCCTCCTCCTTCTCAAGAGATAGACAAGCTTGTTTATAACTCTAGCTGTACATAGAGTGCTCCCACATGACAAGTTGAAAAGCAAAAGTCTGATAGTTTCCAAACACCAGAATTGTAACTAGTAAATCAGAGCAATTTATTCACCTGCATCCAATCAACAACCTACATTTGTTACGGCTGCATAGTGCAGCAAGACATTGTTCTGTCGCCGATCGAGTAGAGTAGAGCTGTCAACAAACAATATTGCAAGAAGTTTAACTTTACCCTTTAGTTATGATGGATTCTGAACCAACTTCGGATGTGTAGCAGCATAGATGGAAGAGCTGGTGTCTGGTTTCAAGTGTGAAAGAAAATGCTGTATGTCTGGACGCAGATTTTCCAATGCTCTCCCAAACAGAGCTAAAATTTCAGGCCGTGGTTTGCTGTTGGCTTGAACAGGCCCTCCTTGCCCCTCATAATGGATCACATGATGGCTGAGAACAGATTGGTCCAACATATGCAAGTAACTGAGTAAAAGGGAAAGAAAGGATGAACAAAATGGTTAGCAGGGTGTATCTATGAACTTACAGGAAGTCAATAAGATCTGCAATTTCTGCTGCTTCAACTGGAGGTGACGGCTGAGAGTTCTTCCCGAAGACATCCACCAGTATACTTAATAGCAAGGAGAGAGTCTGAAAACAGTCAATAATATATTAGATGTCATCCATTTTGCCATACTCGGAACTCTTATCTACTTATTGTGCTGCTAGAGCTTCTCTGTTGTCACAATTCTACCAACCCTTAGAAATATGGATACGGAAGATATTGGACGAAAATTAGTCTTTGCGGTCAATAATGTCTGACAAATCAATATCAAATTCAGAAGGCCCTGTATTGAATTCTTATCCACATTAGGGATTTTACCGTGTTTTTTTTTTGTTCAAAATCAATATTTGTTGAAGTTTCATTTCTGTTTTTTTTGGTGCAAAATCAATATTTGTTGAAGTTTCATTTCTTAATTTATAAAAGACGTTCTCTGACATTGCACCCACGTTTCACATGGCATAAAACATAAAAGGGAAAGGGAATGTGCTTTCATTGTGAACTAAGTGATATTAGCAACCCTATAGTTCTTTTTCCCTCATCATAATTAACATTCCAGTTCAAACGTTTGAGTTCATTAACCCCTTTCTTCTTAGGAGTAGAAGAATGAGCCTTTGGACCACCCCCTCTGTTTCCATCTCTCTTCGATTCGGCAAGAGAATCTGAGATTCTCTTCAAAGCCCATTACCAGAACCCCCAAGAACTTAGATAGGGAGACTTTGGTTTTTGGTGCATGCTGATGCCGTTATTCCAGAATAAAGGAGACTTTGGTTGTTCTAGTAGTGTTTATGCTTTCATAACTTGAATAACATTTATTGGAACACGAGAGGAGATGAAGTAGAACTGATGCCAGCAGGAAACAAAACTAAGAGATTGTCAATGTCGCACGCGACATAGGAGATCTGATTTTAGAATTTCTAGGTATAAGGTAGGAATGAGCGAAAGATCTTATGTACCTTACTGAAGAGAATGTGAGCATTGGCCTGTTTTGGGAGCAATGGACCCATTATACGAAATGCTATTCTCAACATTGCAACTGAAGTAACAGGCCTGAGATGTTTGATGATGAGATGCGTCCCTTCCAGCCATTCCTGTGGAAGATTACTGAAAAAAGAGTGAAGCAGCGCAACTACATTACCTGAAAATCAAACAGCCAGGAGGACATAATTGGAAATAGCAAGTAGAGAGGAGATAACTCATAAATGAAAATGCATCTAAGCAAAATAAATAGAGTTTTAAATTATAGGTTGCCCTACTCAATACAATAGAAATCAGAACAAGTTCCAAATTTTAACTTAATGGGTAAAGAAAATATACCGAATGTAGCAAACAATGACAAGACTGATAATTAACCGTCACAATGCTGCGGACCACTAATAGTAGTTCTTTATAGAAGATTGAGGGAAATAAAAGTCCGAAAAATCTCACGGGATAAAAATTGACCATTTATCTTTGTAATGATTACAACATAAACTTCTCCTTGAGCCCATCATAGTACTTAACCAATTCCAGGTCAAACAGAACAATAAAGTTGGCCATAGTTCTATTCCATGGTATATACATGGGTCAGGTGGATTACAGTTTATTTGCGTTCAACTAATCACCATCTTAAGTTTACTCAAGCTAGTACTACTCATAAGGCTGAAGCACGTAAAAAGTGGACGGTAAAGGTGCAAATCTAGAAGCTTTACTCAAGACAATTCAAATTGCAAACTAAACCTATAGTTTCTTATATAGGTAACTAGGTAAGGACAAAGCCTTATCTCTCGCATATGAAAGTGATGTTAATTAGCACATAATTGCTTACAATATAGCTTACCAATGGATGTTGAGGTATTGTCTTGAGCAGCCCATGTTGGGTCCAACAAGGTATAGCCAACAGCCGAGTCTAGTTCCCCCAATGACCTTTTCCCATCAGTGAGCCACCATTTTTCTTTTATAATCCGTGATGTCTCAATATAAAGCTGTATGTGGAAATCGGGAGGAAGCTGAGCCAGTAAGAGACCGCATGCTTGGATCAATAAGCAAGACAGTTGCTGGCATGTATAACCACTTTTAGAAACAAAGTTTGGTGAATTTATTCCAGATGCCGAGGGATTTGATCTTCCTGCATTTAAGGAATCTGTGCTTCCTCCTGAAGGAGATGTTGGTAATGCTGAGCCTTGACCCACACTGCTCGGAGCTCCATGCAAATTGTTGCTAGATTGAATAAGTGTTGGTTGTATATTAACAACAATTTGAACCAATGATGACACAATCTGGGAAACTGAAACCGGAAGGGAAAGTAATTCTATGACTGCTGTTTCTAATACAAGCTGAGTATATGTACCGGGATCCTGAATTTGATAAAATGCCTTTTTGCCCTCAGAAGCAATTATTGCACCCGACTGGGTTGTTGTGGGAGGTTTGTTATGTGAAGCACGCATTGAATTACTGGCAGTATCACACACGGATCCAGATTTTGAGTTGTGTAATGGAGGTATGACATTATTAACAAGTCCCAGTAAGAGAGTTGCAAAATAGTCCAGAGGTGGACACATGGCAGGACTAGATGAACTAATGTGCTGTGGGAATGACTCAGAAAGTGGGATCTGGAGAAAATATGGAGCCAATACATAACCCAATATTAAATATGAAACGAAAAATCAAAAACAACTTCCTACATGACCAAAAGAAATAAAAAAATATATGAAGGGATTGAAAGATTACCAAGTAAACACTACCTTGCTGATGTCAAGTACATTCAATAATCGGACAATCAGCTTCCCAGGAAGATGGCCATAAAAGTATGCGAGAATATCACGAACAAATGTAAATCTAAAAGGGTGGTAAGCCAGGAAAGGTGAATACACAGCCAGAACCCTTTCAGCTTGATCTATGCCATCATTTTCAATGAGTCTATAAATTATTAAGGGAATGACTGGAAGCAATCGTGCTGCGACATCATCAAAAAATGTGGGGTACCTACAACTGGAATGTCTAGAAGTATTACTAATTTATTTGTTAAAACTATTCCCTGACATAATTAACATTAATTAAATTAATTAGTTACCTTCCTATGAGTAAGCCACATAAAACAAGAGCACTTTCCTAAAGCCAGAAAAAGGTGTTCGAGAAGTGACCAGGTGTGTTCGATGTGAGAAAAAAGTATGGTTGTTGAGAAATTTTTATTATAGGATGGTTGTTGAGAACTCAACGGTAGTTTTCTGAAGAGTTGAACTATAGAATAAACGATCTAGGAACTACAATTGCAGGTTGATATATTTGTGAGAAAAGGTAAAGCAAAGGCAAAGGAGAGGGTTTTTTTTTTCCATGAAAAATGCATGATGATATCTGGCAGTGGGAAAATTAGAATTGAAAGTTTACTCTAATAGCGTAGCAGAATGAAAAGAAATAAGACACCGAGTTTTATAGAAGAGAAATAAGGAAGTACGGAACTGGAACAACAACTTTGAATAATTTAAAGATCATGATAGTCAAAAGGAGGGAGACCAAATTTTGTTTGTTTAGATTGGATCCACTAATGAAGTTAATAATAAAACGCTAAAAGAAAAGAAAAGGTAAGGGTTCACCTGTCCTTCCACAAAAGATGATTACCAAGGGCTTTTTGCAATTCAGTTCTCTGGAACACTCCAGAGTGTAGCCAATGCTCAGGTGAACCTCTATTCATACAATAACGCTTCACTCTTTGTTGAAGCTCCTGCCTATCAAGAAGACTAATCTGCAACATACTGTAAGACATCATTACGAAATCCAACAGAAGACATCTTAATGCCATAATGCCCCAGCGAGATTCTTGAAAGGAAGTGATCTTTCGTAGATCTTCAGATAAATGTTAATATCGATCATAAGAAGGTTTTGAGGTATCTAGATTGCGAAATCTTAAGATTGCCTCAATTATACCATTCACTTGTTTGGTATAAGAAAAGTGTGAGAATATAAGATTGCAGGAATTTTGAGATTACCTTCATTTGAGGTAATGTTCATACCCTTTAAAATTAGGGTGCTTCCACATTCTGGGTATATTTGTATATTTTGTTGGATAGTATTGTTATCTTTGCTACTTTTCTGATATTTAAGGGTATTTTAATATTTTTAACCTTCTTATCCATGTGTATAAATACTCCATGTACTATCTAAATTTTATCAATCTCTATAACTCTTTTAGCTTTTTAGTTGGTATTAGAGTTTGGTTGGGCCTTTGTTTGTGCCGCTTTAGTTCGGTTCTTTGTCCGCTTAGTTCGGATTGTTTGGTATGCTGCTTAGTTCGGCTATCATGTTGTGATCCAGGAGGGTGTGTTGGAATGTTGTCCTACATCGCCTAGACTTACCCATTATGTGCTAGTTATAAAGTTCTAGTAGTCATCTCCTTAATACCTAAGTTTTAAGGAGTGATCAGATTGGGCTTTTCAAATCAGAGCCTAACCCTAACCCTAATCTGCCACCTATCACTGCCACAGCCACTAGACAGCGCCGGCCGCCTCCACCGGCACCGCCACCTCCGGCCGCCGGAGCTCTTTTTTTACTGTTTCCAGCTTTGTTTTTTCAAAGTGGTTGGGTTTTCCTAGGCTGTGTGCTGACCAGACCTAGGATTTTCTGTATTTTTTGGATTGCTATGGCTTAGACCACAGTTTGATCACTCGTTTGGTGACTTTTTCATGATATAGACGGTCGTGTTCAATCTTTCTTCATCTTTCCATCGGATTTTCTTTGTAATTTGTATTGCTTTCTTGGATTCGTGATGTCTAAATCTTCAAATGCTGCTGTTACGGTTGCTAAGCCAGATCTGGCTTATCCTGTGTCCGGTGGAAAAGTTACGAGTGTTCTTTTAAACGGAGGAAATTTTGCTGCTTGGTCTCGATCGTTGAAGTTATTTCTTGGTGGACGGGGAAAGAGTCTTTGGCCTCAAGGACGTGTTCCTCGCCCTAAAGATGACGATGCAAAGGAAGCCCAGTGGGATGTCGATAACCGTTTGATATTGAGATGGATGTTTGGATCTATGGATTCTTTGGTCTATAATATGTTTATGTATAATGAGACGGTTGTCGATTTGTGGAATGCTTTGACTGCTATGTATGCCCATTCAAGGAATGAGGCTCGATATTTTGAGCTGTATCAGGAGATTGCTAGTGCCACTAGATCGGCAACGGTAGCTAATACTTCTGTAGCCACCAGCAATTTGGCCGAGTCATCTGTCGTCTCTCAAGTAGCAGTTTTACAAGCTCAGGCTTCTCGTCTTATGTCTCAGCAAACTCCTACTATTGTTATTGCTCTTATCTCTGATCCTCCTACCTCCACTGCCTCAGGTACTCCCACTGCACTTCATATTCGTACTGAGTCACCTACATGGGTTTTGGATTCGGGGGCAAATGAGCATATTACTAGTGAGTTATCAGTTTTTTCTACACCATTGGAACCTGTTAAAGGTTTGGCACAGTTAGTTGATGGTTCTCGGACTGTTGTGAGCGGTAGAGGAATTGTACAACTGTCTCCTGAAATTACTTACCTTTGTTTTTCATTTACCTAAATTTACTATGAACATTTTATCTGTTAGCCGCCTAGCCAAAGCTCTAGATTGTGCTGTCATGTTTTTGGCTGATCGTTATTTTTTGCAGGACCGTCGTACGAAGAGGATTTTTGGCAGGGGGTATGAGCGGGATGGACTATACTACTTTGGCGATCCACCTCCCTTCAACCACCAGATCCTATCATTCGTGTTGCCTCTTCTATTATTTTTTATCTTCCTGTTTCCTTTTCTTTTAGAGACTTACATTTGTGGCATGCTCGTTTGGGACATGTCAATTTTCAACATCTCTGTTCGTTAATTCCGTCGTTGATTAATGCATGTAAACACTTTCAGTTTAAATGTGAAATTTATGAGCTTTCGAAACATTGTCGTAAGCCTTATATTTCTCGCATGAATAGATCTGTTGTTGCATTTGATTTAATTCACTATGATGTTTGGGGTCCATCTCCTGTTACTGCTATGCCTGAACACCGATATTATGTCACATTTATTGACGAATTTTCTAGATATGTCTCACATGTGCTTAAACAATTTCTTACTATGATCAAAACCCAGTATCAAACTGTTGTTCGATCGATTCGTTCTGATAATGGGGAGGAGTATATTTCGGGTGATCTTGTCTCTCATCTTTCTAGTCTTGGGATTCTTCAGCAGCTTACATGTCCATATACTCCTGAACAAAATGGCGTAGCTGAACGTAAGAATCGCCACCTCATGGGCATTTCCCGTTGCCTTTTGAAGGGAATGTTGGTTCCTCAAATTTTTTGGGACATGTCTGTTCTCACCGCAACATATTTGATTAATAGAGTTCCTAGTCGAATCTTGGGCGGGCAAACTCCTTTAGGTCTTCTTCATCCCGAAAAACCCATTTTCCCTATTATTCCTCGTGTCTTTGGTTGTGTTTGCTTTGTTCAAAACAAGAGTCCTACTCGAATAAAGTTGGACGATAGGTCTATCGGTTGCGCATTTATGAGATACTCATCTCAGTCCAAAGGGTATCGATGTTACGATCTCTCATCTAGACGGTTTATTTCTTCTTTCGATGTTACTTTTTGGGAGAATACCCCATTCTTTTCTAGTTCCATTGGTGTTAGGACTAGGGTCCCATCTGTTGAGGATCTTCCTCGTCCTATCCTTATTCTTGACCCCCCTAATATAGATGCTCACATTGTTTCTCCTACTTCTTTGCCTCCCATTGCAGGTCCTCCTACCAAGGTGTATAGTCGTCGCTTTCATCTCCCTGTGTTGAACTCCTCTACGAACGAAGGTACTGATCCTCCCCCTTCTCGACGATATCCTTTACGGGACCGTCGCCCCCCTAATCGCCTCACTTTATCATGTTTTACTGACCACCCTATTAAGAATCATATTTTATATAGTGCTCTGTCCAGTTCCTTTCAGGGATTTGTCAGTCACATTGATTCTACTGCGATTCCGTGATCTGTTGGGGAAGCAACACGAGACCCACGGTGGGTGGCCGCTATGCAAGATGAGATGAAAGCCTTGCAAGATAATCATACTTGGGGCTTGGTTGCTTTGCCTCAGGGGGAGAAAACAGTTGGATGTCGTTGCGTATTCAATCTTAAATATAATGGGGATGGAACTGTTAATCGATACAAGGCACGTCTAGTCGCCAAAGGTTTTACTCAGATTCCCGGCAAGGAATTCAATGCAACCTTTGCTCCTGTTGCAAAACTCACTACTGTTTGTCTTATTATCTCTTTGACTGCTTCTCACTCCTAGCCCTTGCATCAGATGGATGTCAAGAACGCCTTCTTGAATGGTGATTTGGATGAAGTGATTTATATGGATCCGCCTCCGGGTTTTCGGGCTGAGAGAGTATTCAGGGAAAGTATGTCGACTGTGAAAATCCTTGTATGGGTTGAAACAGTCTTCGTGGGCTTGGTTTGCTCGGTTTAGTGCAGTGGTGCTTGAGTTAGGATTTCTTAGATGTCACTCTGATCATACATGTTTTATCAGATGGAATTCATTAGGGCAATGTGTCATCGTCTTTGTGTATGTGGATGATATCATCTTGCATTACTAAGGTCAAGAAAGATCTTAGTTCAGTTTTTTATATCAAAGATTTGGGGGAACTAAAGTATTTTTTGGGTATTGAGGTTGCTCGTTCCGAGATAGCTATCTCTCTCTCCCAGCGGAAGTATGTTCTTGACCTGCTTGGTGATACTGGGATGTTGGGATGTAGACCTGCATCTACACCTATAGATCCGAATGTCAAACTTTCAGCTGAATCAGGTGAACTATTAGCAAATCCGAGTATGTATCGGAGATTGGTTGGAAGACTTATTTATCTGACTAACACACGTCCCGATCTGATTTTTTCTGTTAGACTTGTGAGCCAGTTTATGCATGCTCCCCGTACTTCACATTTGGATGCAGTTTACCACATTTTGAGATACTTGAAGTCTTGTCCAGGCCTTGGTCTTTTCTATTCCTCCAAAAACACATTTGATGTGTCTTGCTTTACTAATATTGACTATGCTGAGTCAAAGACAGATAAGAGATCTACATCTGGTATTTGTACTTTTTATGGTAATCATCTTCTCTCCTGGAAAAGCAAGAAGCAGTCTGTGGTTTCTCGGTCATCTGCTGAGGCAGAATACAGGGCAATGGCTCAAGGACGTGTGAGGTTCTTTGGCTTCATTCTATTCTAGGAGAACTCGGTTTCTTGCCTTGTTTACCTTCCACATTGTACTGTGACAATAAGTCGGCCTTATTGTTAGCTTCAGATTCTGTTATTCATGAAAGAACCAAGCATATCGAGGTGGATATTCACTTCATTCGAGAGAAAGATCGGTCCGGAGCTATCTCTACAAAGTTTGTTCCTTCATCTGAGCAAACTTCTGATGCTCTTACAAAACCCATCGGTCCTACTCTTCTACAGTCAACTCTTCGTAAGCTAGGCATGATTGATATCTATGCGCCAACTTGAGGGAAAGTGTTGGATAATATTGTTTATCTTTGCTACTTTTCTGGTATTTAAGGGTATTTTAATATTTTTAACTTTCTTATCAATGTGTATAAATACCCCATGTACTATCTAAATTTTATCAATCTATATAACTCTTTTAGCTTTCTAGCTATTTTACCTTCCCATTTTTTCCTGCTTTTTACTTTCACTATTTCACTCAAGGCAATAAAGGAAATTTTTTTCATTAGAGAAAAATAATAAAGGTAACTCTTTTTCCCATCATTTTTATTTATTTATTGTTTGTAACCATAGCTTGCAATCTTAAACATGTTTTTAATAATTTTTATTACTTCTTAAATTATTATATTATAAATTTAAAATTAATTAGTCAACTTTCGCACCAACAAAATTCCCATACCAAACAAAGTATTATAACATTTCTAGAAACTTCTCATATGTTAAGATTTTATACATCTTACTTTCCCTCGATCACATTTCTAGCAATCTTAAGATTCCAGTAACCTTAAGATTTTCTGTACGAAACGATCCTTAGGAAATAAACTAAACCAAACAGTTGCTACTTCATGGGACTGAGTAAAAAACCCATAGATATATAGCATTATAGCAATATAAGAGAGGCAAAAGAATTTATACTTTCACCTGCTCTTTTACAGAGAATGAACCCAAAAGTTTTAAAACTCAAAAAACCTATACTACAATTAATGTTATAAGCCTTTAAAAAAATGTAATTCCTTCCCAGCCACAGGTATGACACTTCAAATCTAGCCTTCTCACTCGATAAATCATCAAAGTTGCTGCTCAATCGAGATTGACTAACTCTTAAATCTTCTGTATCACAGCCTTTTCCACCTTCATATCCGCAAAAAGTTTACTTATTCCTTTTACCTCATCTGGGAAAGAAACATTTGTGTTTGTAAAATATTCTCCAACCACGTCACAATCACATCCTTCATGTGAATTAGACGAAACTTATACCTTACTTGATTAATCTTCCAACACAATCAATAAAAAATTATTTTGCTTCTCTTGTAAAAGAAAATTTTCCCCTTCTCGATGCTATAAACTTCAGCCCAAGAACCATTCTGTCAATCAAGGTTGCACTAAACCTATTGACGAAAATGGCAGAATATATGTTTGGATGAGAATGAATGAAGACAGCCAACTATATGATGACATCACTAGTTTTCGAATTCAGGTGGGCTTCTCTTCTAAGTCCGTTATATGTCTCCTTAAACTGTAAAATTCTGTCATTTTCAAGAAGCCACCGTAATGTTTTCCGATGAATTCCTTTTCATCTTTGCAGAACATATTGACATTTTACTTCAGAAGGGAGTAGTAAGAATCTTCATCTTCAAAGACTTAGCTAGAGCCTTCTGAATCTTAAACCAGTCATCAAACAATCTCCCTAATGCTGACGCCAAACTACCTTACCCCCCCCC